>CM029384.1:24907465-24922465 GCA_017165825.1 Hepsetus odoe
GCTCATCAGCTTGGAAGAATTTTGGCCCATTCATTTGAAAGAACAACTTTAATTCCAGGATGTTGGTAGATTTCCACATAATGCCTTCTGGTCCTTTTACGTGTCTATCAGATTAAGGTCAGGACTTTGACTAGGACATTCCAAATAAGTCACTGTTCTTCTTCAACCACTTATTGGTAGAATTAATGATTTGGCACTCTTTCTCGATATTCAACAGTATATACAACTGTTAAATAACAAATAGAGGTCCTGACATTTTCCTTTTGGTTTTGTTTGTAAAATGCAGAGCTTCAAATGATCGATTCCTATAGTTATCAATGCTATAGGAATGTGACTTTATCCTTAGTTTTCTATATGATTCTTGTCATTATGTTAATTCAATTCTGTGTGTCTGAGCTGTGATTGACTGGCGACATGTCTTGGGTGTTTCCTCGCCATTTGCCCTGTGAGAGCTGGGATAGACTCCAGTAATGCCTGCGACCCTAATCAGGACAAGTGGCTCAGAAAATGAATGTGAGAGTGAGAGTGTGAATTCAACATTTTGATGTAATATATTTCAGTATTAGGTAAGTGAGTGGGTCTTCCATGCTGGTTTAAATTATTACTATTGCAGGTGCAAATTAAACATCCATTTTAAATCACAGACAAATAGGCCAAAATCAACTCATATAATATTATACCAAAACAATCAAATTCTTTGCAAAATATAAAATAAAATGCACATATCCCTCCTGGTTCTTGATCACAATTAAAATTTGGGCAGAGTGCAAAATACACCATCAGGACACCAGGACTATTAGAGCAGGTTTCTGTGAAACCCCCCGGATTTCTGAATTTGAAACCAAAACTATAATCGTACTATGAAAACTTTTAGAAATATATTTTAACTACAGTAAAGACTATTTTGTCTGACATTACAATTCAGATTCTGTTTTCTGGTTCACTTAAAAACTTTTATCCAAAAGTGAAAGTGACTTTTCTTGTCATTGTGAAACGCAGCACAGCACAAAACAACGAAATTCAACCTCTGCATTTCACCCATACACACACAATCTTCAGATCCGGGCAACTCCCTAACCACTAGGCACCACTGCCAAAAGCTGTGTTTGTCATTTATCAAAGCTTTCAGAATTTGCCTCAGATCACTCATTCTGCACACATTTTTATACAAGTCAGTCTTCTTCTTCTTTTTCTTTTGGCTGCTCCCGTTTAGGGGTTGCCACAGTGGATCAACTGTTTCCATTTCTTCCTGTCTTTTGCATCTTCCTGCTTCAAACCGACCACCTGCATGTCCTCTCTCACCACATCCATAAACCTCCTCTTTGGTCTTCCTCTTCTCCTCTTTCCTGGCAGCTCCATCTTCAACATCCTCCTTCCAATATAATCCTCATCTCTCGTCTGCACATCCAAACCAACGCAACCTTGCTTCTCTAAATTTGTCTCCAAGACGTCTAACCTGAGCTGTCCCTCTAATATACTCATTTCTAATCCTGTCCATCCTCGTCACACCCAACGAAAATCTCAGCATCTTTAACTCTGAAAGCTCCGCCTCCTGCCTTTTCGTCAGTGCCACTGTCTCCAACCCATACAACATAGCTGGTCTCACTACTGTCCTGTAAACCTTCCCTTTTACTCTAGCTGGTACGCGTCTGTCACAAATCACTCCAGCCACTCTTCTCCACCCATTCCAACCAGCCTGCACTCTCTTCTTCACCTCTCTTCCACACTCGCCATTACACTGAACTGATCCCAAGTATTTAAACTCCTCCACCTTTGTTACCTTCACTCTCTGCATCCTAACCACGCCACTTTCCTCCCTTTCATTCACACTCATGTATTCTGTCTTTGCCCTACTCACTTTCATTCCTCTCCTCTCAAGAGCATATCTCAATTTCTCCAGGTTCTCCCTACTCTCACTACAGATCACAATATCATCATCAGACATCATCGTCCACAGAGACTCCTGTCTAACCTCGTCCTTCAACCTGTCCATTACTACTGCAAACAAGAATGGGCTCAGTGCTGATCCTTGATGTAATCCAACATCTACCTTAAATGCATCCGTCACTCCCACTGCAGATCTCACCACTGTTACACTGTCATCATACATATCCTGAACTACTCTCACATACTTCTCTGTAACACCAGACTTCCTCATACAAAACCACAACTCCTCTCTAGGCACCCTGTCATATGCTTTCTCCAAATCCACAAAGGCACAATGCAGCTCCTTCTGACCTTCTCTGTACTTCTCCATCAACACCCTCAGAGCAAACATTGCATCTGTGGTGCACTTTCTCGGCATAAAACCATACTGCTGTTCACTGATCCTCACCTCTTTTCTTAACCGAGCTTCCACTACTCTTTCCCATAACTTCATGGTGTGGCTGATCAACTTTATCCCTCTATAGTTACTACAGCTCTGTGCATCACCCTTATTCTTGAAGATCGGTACCAGTACACTTCGTCTCCACTCCTCAGGCATCTTCTCACTTGCCAAGATTGTGTTAAACAATCTGGTCAGAAACTCAACTGCCATCTCCCCTAAACATCTCCATGCTTCCACTGGTATGTCATCCGGTCCAACAGCCTTTCCATTCTTCATCCTCTTCATCGCTGCCCTTACTTCCATCTTGTTTATTTGCTGCACTTCCTGGTTAACTCTTCTCACATCATCCAGTCTTCTCTCTCTCTCATTTTCTTCATTCATCAGCTCCTCAAAGTATTCCTTCCATCTGCTCAACACGCTCTGTTCACCTGTGAGTACGTTACCATTTCTATCTTTAATCGCCCTGACCTGTAGCACATCTTTCCCAGATCTGTCTCTCTGTCTAGCCAATCAGTAAAGGTCCTTTTCTCGCTCTTTACTGTCCAACCTCTCATACAATTCACCAAACACCTTATCTTTGGCCTTCACCACTGCTTTCTTCGCCTTGCGGTTCATCTCTTTGTACACCTGTCTACTTTCTTCATCTCTCTGACTGTCCCATGTCTTCTTTGCCTCCCTCTTCTTTTGAATACACTCCTGGACTTCTTGGTTCCACCACCAGGTTTCCTTATCCTCCTTCTTCCTTCCAGATGTCACACCAAGTACATTTCTAGCCGTCTGCCTTATCACTTCTGCAGTAGTTTCCCAGCAATCCGGTAGCTCTTCAACACCTCCCAGTGCCCGTGTTAACTCCTGCCTGAATTCCAGCTTACAGTCCTCCTCCTTCAGCTTCCACCACTTGATCCTCGACTCTGCCCTCACTTTCCTCCTCTTCTTGACCTCCAAGGTCATCCTACAGACCACCATCCTGTGCTGTTTAGCTACACTCTCCCCTGTCACTACTTTGCAGTCTCTGATCTCTTTCAAACTGACCCTCCTGCAAAGAATATAATCCACCTGTGAGCATCTTCCTCCACTCTTATACGTCACCCTGTGCTCCTCCCTCTTCTTAAAATAAGTATTAACTACAGCCATTTCCATCCTTTTTGCAAAATCTACAACCATCTGACCTTCAGCATTCCTCTCCTTGACACCATGCCCACCCATCACCTCCTCATCACCTCTGTTCCCTTCACCAACATGACCATTAAAATCTGCACCAATCATCACTCTCTCTCCGCTGGGTACACTCTCTATCACTTCATCTAACTCACTCCAGAATTTTTCCTTCTCTTTCATCTTACAACCAACTTGTGGAGCATAAGCACTAACAACATTTATTATCACACCTTCAACTTCCAGCTTCAAACTCATCACCCTCCCTGACACCCTCTTCACTTCCAAAACACTCTCCACATACTCTTCCTTCAGGATAACACCTACTCCATTCCTCCTTCTATCCACACCATGGTAGAACAGTTTAAACCCCCCTCCAATACACCTGGCCTTACTACCCTTCCATCTAGTCTCTTGCACACACAAAATGTCAACCTTCCTTCTCTCCATCATATCAGCTAATTCTCTATCTTTACCAGTCATGCTGCCAACATTCAAAGTCCCTACCCTCACTTCCACTCTCCTCTCCTTCTTTCTCTCCTTCTCCCTCTGGACATGCCTTCCTCCTCTTCTTCTTCTTCTTTGGCCAACAGTAGTCCAATTTCCACCAGCACCCTGTAGGCTAACAGCACTGATGGCGGTCGTTGTTAACCCGGGCCTCGACCGATCCGGTATGGAATTCTGTATCGTTGTCCGCATATCGACTTGGCAAAGTTTTACACCGGATGCCCTTCCTGACGTAACCCTCCCCATTTACCCGGGCTTGGTACCAGCACGAAGAAATACACTGGCTTGTGCATCCCTAGTGGCTGGGTTTTTCAATACAAGTCAGTAATACACACAATATATTACTTGTATTCAGGATATATTTCCAAGTACTATTACCCCTTACAACTCATCTCTTATGTACTGTATGCTCCTCTGAAACACTTTCATGCTAGTTATTCATTCACAATTATCACATCACAGATATCATACAAAGGCTTAGTTTTTAGGTACTGAGTAAAGCTTTTCTGCACCCACATTACACAAAAACATTCTATTTGTAGTGTTCTTTTAAGGGTTTGTCTGTTTTGTTTAGCTCACGGTAGAGGGTGCTCTGTTCTGACGGAGCACACCTGAGCTCAAAAGGCACAGGTGTGCTACATTGAGGCTGACTACTTAAGTCTCAATGAGTCAGAACAGAGCGCAGTTAATTTGTTCAGCTAAGGTTGAAGTTAGCGGTGGTTCTGTTCCAGTTTCATGTCTGGTTTCAGGTTTATGTCTAATAAAAGTATGTCTGGGATCTCTAGCTCTGGGATCTCTAGGGATCTCAAAACTCTCATGAGAAGAACCTTTCGATGTCATGAATAACTTTCACAGGACATATCACATAAGTTTGCTGTCTTCAAATGTCAATTAGTGACCCACCTGCTCAAGAAATTTCTCAGGGAATAATCTTCCCAAACAGTCCCGCTCTTTTACCTCTGCTCTTTCTTTCCTCTTAGTCAAAAAAAAAACAAAACACAGCACTTGTTGTAGTCAGAGGGTTAATAAGTTTTTTACTTGGTTGTAATAGTTAATCAGCAGTTGTTAATCATAGCTGGTTACTAATATGAAGTTCAAATGTGGAAAGAAACCTCTGTTGTGAGTCGCTCTGGATAAGAGCATCTGCTAATGCTATAAATGTAAATGTAAATGTAAAGGCTCTTTACCAATTTAACAGTTGTTTCTGGAACATGCTCAACCTTTACACTAAAACCACCAAACTAATGTGACACATCATCCATCCATTATCTGCCGCTTGTCCCAAACGGGGTCGTGGGGGAGTGCTGGTGTCCAACCCAGCGCACACAGGGCGAGAACGGGGGACGCACCCTGGACAGGTCACCAGCCCATCGCAGGGAGGAGTGGGACGGGAATGGTACCTTGCTCAAGGGTACCTCAGGCCAACCCATTGGGAAGGGGTTCGAACCCCCGATCCTCCGATCATGCTGACACATCATACCACCAATAAATCTGACCCATCAAGAGATGGACTCCCCAAGACCAGGTGTAGTGTGGTATCTATGATCCCTAATCATAAAAATGAACTTAAATTGCTTTGACTTTTATTTTATTATAGAGTGTGAAGCAAAAATATTTGTCTGTTCAGTTTGTTAATACACATCCATTCCTTCATTTTAGGTCTGTAACACTTTGCTGAATAATGCATTGATTTTTTGACCTTTGGTGCCAAGCGTATAGCATCAATTTCTTCCTAAATAAATCTGGAATACTGATTCATCTGACAGCAATACACACTTTGGCTTTGAAATGGTCCATCCAAGATGCCTCTGCCAGGGTACCTCAGTGTAACCTACTGGTCCAGGATCCAAACCCACGACCTTCTGATCCAAGGGCCTAGTCCCTAACCATGAGGGCACCACTGCTCCCTTTACCATGTGATTCCATCAGCTAATGATGAAAGACTTATAGAGCTGTGACATATGAGGAATCCTAGATTACTGGTGTTTAGTTTAGGCTTGTGCTCTTGCTCTTTATACACTTCCTCCAGGTTTCACTTCTCATTCCTTGGACCAACTTGGTTGGTATTTACCAATACATACCAAGAACACGTCACAAGACCTGTCATTTTAGAGATGCCCTGACCCAGTAGTCTATCTATCACATTTGGATCCTTAATCCTTGATATATGCCACTGTAAGGAGATATTATTATTAAATGATTTAAATTAAATATTTATTCACTTTACCTGTCAGTGGTTTTAATGTTCTGGTTGAACAGTGTTTGTGAGGTTACTTGAACTTTTAAAAGATTCTGCACTGACACCTCCCTCTCTTTCTCTTTCTCTTTCTCTCTCTCTCTTTAATGTTAATGGTTCTGACATATAAGAAAAACATGAATCCTTGCACTTTTGCACTTACACCAATGACCTCTTAGTCAGTGGGCTGTGTTGTGGGAAATGTGCTTTAGCCTTTCTCCTCAAAACAGCTAGTAGGTCAGCTCAGGTTTATGTACACTTCTCTGACAAATCTTGTCAATCAGCTTTTATTCACTTCAGGTCTCTCTATTTTTCCTTTGAGCCCCCGCCTCCACCCCCAAAATGACTGTGAACAGGTTTGCTGGCCAATCAAATGGCTGCATGTTAAAGTGTGCCACCCTCAGCTTCTTATTCCTCTTATAAAGACAGCTTGAATTTTAGATAAATGTCCACTAAAACACAGGAGGGTCTTCTCTAAACCAAGCTGAATATGCCTGGATTATTATGTTTAACTTTGCTTGCGATTCAGTGTGAGTAAACACCTTTACCACTTGTTAAATCTACAGTACTGTGCAAAGTTTTAGGCAGGTGTGGAAAAAATGCTGTAAACAAAGAATGCTTTTAGAAATATAAATAATGATTGTTTATTTTTATCAATTAACAAAATGCAAAGTGGGCGAACAAAAGAAAAATCTAAATCAAATCAATATTTGGTGTTACTACCTTTTGCCTTCAAACCAGCATCAGTTCTTCTGGCCCCCACAGAGCCCTGATCTCAACATCATCAGTGTGTCTGGATTACATGAAGAGACAGAAGGATGTGAGGAAGTCTACATCCACAGAAGATCTGTGGTTAGTTCTCCAAGATGTTTGGAACAACCTACCAGCCAAGTTCCTTCAAAACCTGTGTGCAAGCATACCTAGAAGAATTGATGTTGTTTTGAAGGCAAAGGGTGGTCACACCAAATATTGATTTGATTTAGATTCTCTTTTGTTCATTCACTGCATTTTGTTTATTAATGAAAATAAATGATTAACACTTCCATTTTTGAAGGCATTCTTTGTTTACAGCATTTTTTCCACACCTGCCTAAAACTTTTGCACAGTACTGTATCAGTCTAGTTACCTAACATCCCTGGGATATATAAGAAAAAGCTTAACAGATTATAGTTAACAGATGGAAAGTACCAAATGTATTAGCTTATGAAATTATCTTAACTTTGCATTTGTGCTTTCAATATTTCAAGGTGGAGGTGCAACTGCAAGTGTAATCATGCAGCTGAATCCAATAGTGAAGGTACAGCCTGGTCGCTCCACAAGCCTCGAGTGCCAAATTCAATTAAGCGGGCATTTTTATATATTCTGGATCAAATCACCTCTTGACAAAGCTCCAGTGTGCATAGCTTCAGTTGAAACATATGTGAACAGAGTGGTAATGAGTGAAAAATTTAAAAATGACCCCAGAATCATAGTCACGTGGGACCAGAAGAGCTTAAATTTATCATTTTCAACAGTGGAACGAACTGATATTGCAACATACTTTTGTGGAATTTTTAATTATGGGGAGGTTTTTTTTGGGAAGGGCAGTAAGCTGATCTTTGAAGAACGCACTGATGGTGAGTATGAAATATTTGAATCTGGATTGCTCGCCTGATTTTTATTTTTATTTAAATTTTCTTCATTGCACACATTCTGATAACCGTCTCTTCATTTAAACTGCATTTACAAAAGATGAATATCTATAAAACAGATTTAAGGTCTTTACTACTTGGTGCTCCATGTTTGTTGACTCCTTAATCACCTTCATTTGTGTGCATAGATTAAGGCTTCCAATAAAACATATTTATGCTTTTAAATCCATCCATGTAGACAATTTTCCATCTATGGCTGTTTCACCAAACACAACAATGAAAGAGCAGGAGGAAGGTAAGTGTGCAGTGGCCCTCAGTTCCTCTTAAATTTACGCTGATATATAGAGATATATAGTTTTGCTCCTGGAAATAATTTGTTATTTTTACCGAGAGAGCTCAGATATATCATAATTGTTTTAGCTTTAAAGTTATATTAAAGGCCTTTTAATATATATATTTGAAAATTATTTTTCTATACAATAGTCTCTGTAACTATTTAAGCATTCTCTAAATCATGTTTGTTAAATTTCTAGGGAACATGCTCCCGTTCAACTATCTAGTCCCAGCATTAACAGCAACAAATATGGTGTCAATATTTCTCATCATTTGGCTCTGTCGCCTCAAATATAACAAATCAAGTAAGAAACAAACAATTGTATTAAAATACAACAGAGAATTATGAATTTGATGATGTATGTGATGTTAAAAGTTTGCTGCTTTTATCACTTAGTTGACAAGACTTAATGAATATTTTAGTTATTTAATATATTGTTTTAATGCATTGCTAGTAATCCTGATCACACAGATCATTTTTGTACATGTGTTTTTCTTGCAGGAGTAAGGGGTGAAATTAGTGGTGCCGATGGAAATGTAAGTGCTAGTTAACTGTGGATTAATTACATAAAAGTGAAAGTGACAACCCTTGTCATTGCAAGGTCACAGCACTGCAAGCATGAACCACAACGAAATTGGACCTCTGCTTTTAACCCATGCACACAAACACTGGGCAGCAGTGGGCAGCTATTGAAAGCACCAGGGGAGCAGTGACAGGGACAGTACCTTGCTCAGGGGTACCTCAGGGCAACCTACTTGTGAGGGAATCGAACCCAAAATCTTCCGATGCGGGGCAACTCCCTAACCACAAGGCCACCGCTGCCCTCTATTGTAACTGTACAATAGAGGGCTGTAATCCATGAAAACCTTCAGGGTGTAATGCGTCAGGCAGTTTGCACTCAAACACTCTTTCTGGAGTGCATTCTGCATATGTGCAATATGCAAAATTTACTTAATCTTGAATAAAGAATTGTGACCTAGGTGTGTAACCTCAAAAAGGTTAATTTATCACCATCAGTCATTGCGGAACTTACATTTTCTTTTGCTCACCTCATGCTAACAGTTAGTAGTCACTGTTGAGCACAGTATGGGTGTTTAGCTACAGGATGGATCAGCTTAGTGTTTGTTTTTGAATGCATTGTGAGCATTCATTGAACTGGCAATTTATGATCTTCACATATTTCATGGGATTTATGTGCATCTTTACCATGTAATTTAATTGTGAATTTATCCACATGATTCTTTCTTTTAAGCAAAATACAGATGAATTAAACTACACAGCCTTAACATTTGGCAACAAACAGAAGAGAACTGTCCAGAAGAAGACCAATATGGACATCACAGTCATCTATGAAGCTGTGCGACACCAGGAGGAATTATAATGTAGTGCAAGAAGAAAGCATTTAACATCCTATGAAAATGCTAAGCACACTGCAAACATGGAACTGGCCAATAACAATAATCAGAATAATCAGAAACTTTATTGATCCTGAAGGAAATCACTTATGTTACAACAGCAGAGAGAGACAGACAGATCAACCAGTAAGCATAAGTAACATTGTGAAACAAAGATGAAAAATGATGTACACTATTCAAATTAAATGTCAAAAAACTGCTGTTTTGACTTTGTATTATAAAAACTCTGTGACACAACTATGTCCTATATAAGCTTTTTCACAGGCTGTTTCTTCTTCTTCTCCTTTAAGCTGCTCCCATTAGGGTCCTCTTTCACAACATTCATAAACTTCCTCTTTGGTCTTCCTGTTTTCCTCCTTCCCAGCAGCTCCATCCTCAACATCCTTCTCCCAATAAAATCTTCATCTCCTCAACATGTCCAAACCAACACAACCTTGCTTCTCTAACTTTGTCTCCAAAATGTCCAACCTGAGCTGTCCCTCTAATATACTCATTTCTAATCTTGTTGATCCTAATCACACCCAACGAAAATCTCAGTATCTTTAACTCTCCACCTTCAGCTCTGCTGCCTGTCTCCAATCCATATTGCATAGCTGGTCTCACTACCTTTTTGTAAACCTTTCCTTTCACTCTAGCTGGTAACCATGTGTCACAAATCCCTCCTGCCATTCCTCTTCACCAATATTCCAACGTGCCTGCACTCTCTTCTTCACCTCTCTTCCGCACTCATCATTGTTGATTATTTAAATTCCGCCATCTTTGTCACCTTTAGTTCCTGCATCCTAACCATTTTACTGTTCTCCCTTTTGTTCACACTCATGTTTTCTGTCTATTATCAATGCAAAAAAGAATGAGCTCAGCACTGATCCTTGATGCAATCTCACCTGTGCTTTAAATGCATCCATTGTGCCTACTGCAGACCTCACCAAAGTCACACTACCCTCATACATATCCTCAACTACTCTCACATACTTTTCTGCCACTCCTGACTTCCTCATTCAAAACCACAACTCCTCTCTAGGCACCCTCTTCAAATCCACAAAGGTCAAATGTGTTATGGTGTGACCCACTCCTAACACAGAGAGCCACACTGGATTAGGACCCAAGAGCAGCACCTGAAGCTGCCAGCACCCCAAATTCTCAGTGAAATGCAAGATACAACAACCACACTTTAAAACAGGTGGAAAACGAGTCAGTCTGACACAAATACAAAGAGAGGATCTTAACCAAATTACCTGCAGTGCTGTTAAAACAACCCAGCAAGTCTACACTGGTTTGTTTTCTTCATAAAGGGGAAGTGACAGCTGTAATGAATTACTCCTGATTACCGTGCCTGGCTCGCTGGTCTCCCAACAGCAGTCTGGCGCCCACAAGTGCCCAGACAGGAATGGGCTCTTACACAATGCAACTCCTTCTGATCTTCTCTATACTATACACTCCTTTTCACTTTCCGAAATTGTGTTAACAATTTTGTTAAAAACAAGCTATCCGCCATCTCTCCAAAACAAAACATGCTTCCAAAGGTTTATCACTTGGACCAACAGCCTTTCCATTCTTCATCCTCTTCCTCGCTGCCCTTACTTGCATCTTGCTTGATCACTGCACTTCCTGGATCACCATACTCACATCATCCAATCTTCTCTCCCTCTCGTTCTCTTCATTCATCAGCCTCTTAAAGTACTCTTTCCATCTGCTCAGCATGCTCCACTTGTTTGTTTGCCACCGCTTCTGCTTGTATTCCTGTCTATTGTCTTCATCTCTCTGACCATCCCATTTCTTCTTGCTGATTTATCCGGGCATAGGACCAGCACAAAAAAATACACTGGCTGTATTACAAGCCAGTGTATCCTTAAACTTGCTGGGTTGGTTGAATTAAATAAAATACCATTTTCATTTTATGTTTCTGTTTAATGTACAGTGGTGTTTAAAAGTCTCTGAACTCTTTAGAATGTTAGAATATATTTCTGCATAATTATGACCTAAAGTGAGATGAAATGTCCTGAAGGTAGGAAACTGCAGAATTGTAGGATCCCTTAGGAAACTTTGCAAAAACAAATATTGGGTATAAATGAGGTATAGATGTGAGGCTACACATATGTAACATACACGTACCTTCTAACATAACAAATTTGATATGGCCTGGACTTGGGCCATATACCTTATTGAAAAATGCTACAGAACAGGGCCAACTGTGCAAGTTTACATTACAGGGCTGTTTTTTTATTTTCTTCAAAACACACAAGTCAGAACTGGCCCACAACTCAAGAACAAATTCAATAACCAGACTGCTACTGGGAAATACGTGCCTACAACTAAATTATAACAAACATTAACTAGTGTCATACATCAAGTTTTAATCAGAGTAAGGCCATATACCTCATGAAGTGATAGTACAGAATGGTTGCCCGAACAGTTTATGATTATAACCAGTTGCATATCATCTACCTTTAACTCAATACAGCCAGAAATGACCCACCATTTAGCCACAAGTAGTGTTTTATGATGTTTTGACTTATTTAATATTTAAAAGTGTGATTTGGCAACATCTTTTAGGGTGGTGTACTGTGTGCTGTGTTATGCTCAAAATAACAAATAATATCTTTGATTTAATTCTACAACATGCTGAAGTCATAAAATCATCTCTGTTTGCTTAGCTGCTTGTCCTGATTAGGGTCATGGGCAGTGCTGGGGTGAATCCCAGCTCTCAGAGGTTGACATTTGGGGAAATACTCTGGACAGGTCCCCAGTCCATACCAGGGCAGACAAGACACTGAAAAAAACACACTCACACCTACAGGCAATTTAGCATCTCCAGTCCTCCTAACGTGCATGTCTTTGGACTGTGGATGGAATCTGGGGCACCCCGAGGAAACCACACAGACAGGGGGAGAACATGCAAACTCCACACAGAAAGGACTCAGACTGTCCTGTTTGGGAATCGAACCCATTCTCACTTTGAGTCAACAGTGCTACCCACAGTTCCTGTGTCGGAAGTTATAAAATGATTAATGAAATTTAAAAAATGAGTAGGATCATAGTCAAATCTTCTCCTCCTCCTAAGTAACTTAATTTATTTTATTAGTCCATTTCAAGGCCTTTTTGTCATAAATTAAGTAGAGACATTTTTCATGAGCTCATGTCCCGGTGTGCAAAAAAAATGTACTTTGAAGCTATTCCCAGAAGCATCCATAAATCTGTCTTAAAACTGTCTCGGGGGAGAGAGGGATCTTGTGCTAAACTTTATTGGAAATAAACAAAAACTTGAGAACCACAAGAACCCAAGAGGTCCACAGACATAAACACCAAAACTCAAATAACCAAAAATCCAAAAAAGGACCCACGCTCTGCTCTGACTTTTTGGAGCTTATAAACCCTGCCCCCGATGAGGCACACCTGTCACCCAAGTGTGCACAGGTGTGCACAGTCATAGCAGAGTGCTGCCTACTGTGACGAGAAGAGAATTGTAGTGCGTTGTTTTTTTTTGCCTGCTGCTTTCAGTTAACAACATACAAAGCAGCACCAGATTTGTTACACTTACTTATAAAGTAATGTTATCCATGAGCTGATTGTCATTGTTGTTTGTTTGCGGTGCTCTGCTCTGACTGGGCACACCTTACACCTCGTTAGGATGTCAGGTGTGCCTCACTGGCTTAATGATATAAAGATCCCAACAAGTCAGAGCAGAGCATCGGTCATTCTGGATTCCACATTGGGCGACTGTGTGTAAGTAAGTATGTTGAGTTCAGTGTTTGTGTGAGTGAGTCCCAGTTTGTCCATGGCTCCCGCAACTGCCCAAGGGAGCCCATTTCGGGAGCACATTGAGTTCAGTGTTAAACCTACCTAGCTGTTGCTCTGATAATTTAACATAAAACTTGAAAGTCTGACCTTTACCTAGAAATCAAAGTTTAAAAAAGAAAAATAATCAATTGTATTTGCATATTTTAAAATCAGGTATAAAAAGAAAGTACACTTAGTACTTATATATAAAACAAAGTTTCATATATAAACAATAATAATATATAAAAAATAATCACTTCAATTCAAAAGAATCTGTTCATAAGAGTCTGTTCCCACCTGGGCAATAGGGGGAGCCAGACTGCAGTTGGGAAACCAGCGAGCCAGGCTCGGTAATCAGGAGTAATTCCTTTCAGCTGACTCTTCCCCTTTATAAAGAAACCAAATCAGTGTAATTTTGCTGGGTCATTTTAAGGACGCTGCCAGTAATTTGGTAAAGATCTTTGGGTTTACTCTCAGGTCTCCCTTTCTCTCTCTCTTTGTGTTTGTGTCAGACCAACACCATCGAGCTTTGGCTGCTTGTGTTGACTGACGCTACACCTCCCCTATGAGTTTCTCAGGCTTTTTGCTCAAAAAGAAAAAAAAAAGGAGCGCACAAAGCAACAAGCACAAATATGATTAGAAAAAGGAAAAAAAAAGTCACAGTCACAAGCACAATCATACACATGATATAAGAAACCACCCATTTTGTGAGTTTGTTTTCCACCCGTTTCCACTCTGTCTGCTCTTAAAGAAAACCAAATCAGGTCAGAATGACTGTGTAAACATATTGCTGTTAATAGACAACAATTTTTTGTTGCCTTTATATGTGCCTTTTCTATGCACATATTGAAAATTATATATCAGGGAAAAATAAATGTCTGTTCATTTCTTTATTTTGTAATATTTCATTATTTAATGTGCACAATATTTTGCATATTTTTTGTTAAAGATGTAAAAAGTGAAGCAAAGGGTGCCAGCGACAAAAATAGTGAAGTTCTGCATTCAGACCTTTTGAATAAGTAGTATGTGTCTTATCTTAAAAAAAGTTCAGTTGGCCAATCATAGTACTGCAAGTAAAAATGACACTGCTCCAGCCCACCTTCTCCTTTCCTTTTGTTTTGAGAGCTTTCATTTGATGAATTTACAGTAAGGGAGAGGAAGGTCTTCTGAAGCCAATTCTGATATGATTACCTTATTAAAATGTACTTTTCTAATAATGATCCAGTGTGAGTATACACCTTTATCATTACTCATCTTATTGCAAGAAAATGTTGAACCCATAAAGGTTTAGAACACAACTTACAATTTGCAATTTATATGTGTAGTAGTTGAATCAATCTTTTGAGATCTTTATGGAAATCAGAAGACTCGTTATATTTGTGCATTGTGTTTCATTTAAAGATGGAGGTGCTGCTACAGCTTTTGTCTCACAACTGGATTCAACAGTGCACACCCTGCCTGGACTCTCCACCAGTTTAAAGTGTGATGTTCAGCTAGAAGGGGTCTTTACAATATTCTGGATAAAATTTCGTCTTGACAAAACTCCTATCTGTGTGGCTACAGCTAAAGCATTTGTGGATGATGTGACAATGTGTGCAGAATTCAAAAACCAGTCC
>CM029385.1:0-25000 GCA_017165825.1 Hepsetus odoe
TCTATAAGAAGGTCTGCTGTGGTGGTGAAACTACATTGTTCCTGAGAGGCTCTTTAAGAACCCTCGAGGGGTCAGTTTGGTAACACTTTAATAAGTTTATTAAGTTTAATAAGGATTCAGTGTTTCTGATGCTGTGGAATGAGGAAAGAGTGAGTGAAGTCCTGGTTAGGACTCCGGGGACCAGGACCGGGGTTGGGATCCAGACCATGCCGTGACAGTTGTTGTGTCTTCAGTAACTGGTGATACTGTATTAACCTAACTGATGGAGCTCGTTACTGATTTTTTTATTTATATTGAAAAGTTTAAACAGTTTATCAGAGAATTTTTGTATAACTGTCCATCTCCACAAATGGAAACAGGAAGTGAAGATTTGATCAGTTACACCCAATCTTTGATCAGTTGAGGTAAAACTTGCTTAAAACACTCTCGATCAGATCAGGTTTCCATGGTGACGCTGTAGTTCTCAGTCTAGTAGTGCTGCATTTGTGTGTTTAAGGAAAAGTGGTGTGATTTTGGTGTGATGTTTGGTCTTTTTCACTCATTCTTTGTGTGTGTGTGTGTGTGTGTGTGTGTGTGAGGGTGTGTGTGTGTTTAGTGACTCTTATGTCCCTTATGTCAGGCAGGTTCCCTGACACATTAAAAACTGTTCAGAAATAGAAATCTAGAGTCCTCCACAGTGAGTGATTACAGACCTGAGTGATTACCTTTTATTGGGGAAATCATCAAGAAAATCAACAAAGTGGTGTTTGTCGTGTTTTGCGTCCCCACAGCTGCCTGGTGTGGAACCGGCAGTGTTCCCTGTTCACCCTGTGGAGGCTGGTAAGGAGCCTGCAGGGTCCCGGGCGCTTATCTTAACGTTGCAGGCCACTGGTCACTGATCTGTCCTGTTTAGTGTCTCTCTGCTCTGACTGGACACTCCTGGTGTCTCGTAGTGTCTCACTCTAAAGGTATATAGATCTCAGTGAGTCAGGGCGGAGCTGTCCATCATTGTCCCGTGTGTCGTTGTGTGTTTCTGAACTTATCATAAGACCTGGTTGCTTTATCTTTGGTTCATTCTTGTGTGTTTCATGTTTATGTGTACATTTGCATTTGCATTTGCAGCATTTAGCAGACTCTCTTCTCCAGAGTGTCCTCCATGTCCTGACTACAGGGACAGTCCCCCTGGAGACACTCGGGGTTAAGGGTCTCAGGGACCCAGTGGTGGTAGTGCCAGAGGTGGGATTCAAACCTAGGAACACTTGAGCCATAGGTCCATAGACAAGTACCACCACTAGACCACCACCACCCCTAATAAAACTCTTCCCATAATCCCCCCTCCACACTTACACCCAGTCCATTCCATCACAGAGTGTCAGTCAGTCAGTCAGTCAGTTTCTGCCGCTTGTCCCAAACGGGGTCGCGGGGGAGTGCTGGAGTCCATCCCAGCTCACACAGGGAGAAGGACGGGGGACACACCCTGGACAGGTCGCCAGCCCATCGCAGGGACATCACAGAGTGACTGCTTTAAAATAATAAATAACATTCACTTAAATACAGATTCTGGAAAATGATCTGTTCTGTTACTGCTCCATCTCAGTGCTGCATTTAAAACAACTGACCAGAGTTTTTGATTAAAGTATGGAGAAATGGGTTGGACCTTCAGGAACTGTTCTATAATTGTTCACTTTAAATATAAAGTCAGGAAGGTCTTTATCCAGTAGGACAGAATGTGTCCTGGCAGCTCCATCTTCAACATCCTCCTTCCAATATAATACTTGTCTCTTCTCTGCACATGTCCAAACCAGCACAACCTTGCTACACTAACTTTGTCTCCAAAATGTCCAACCTGAGCTGTCCCTCTAATATACTCATTTCTAATCCTGTCCATCCTCATCACACCCAACGAAAATCTCAGCATCTTAACTCCAGCTCCACCTCCACCTCCACCTCCAACCTCTACCTTAAATGCATCCGTCACTCCCACTGCAGAACTCACCACTGTTACACTGCCATCTTAAATATCCTGAACTACTCTCACATACTTCTCTGTAACATCAGACTTCTTCATACAAAACCATGACTCATCTCTGAAATCTGCTTTCTCCAAGTCCACAAAGACACAATGTAACTCCTTCTGACCTCCTTTGTACTTCTCCAGCAACACCCTCACAGCAAACATTGCATCTGTAAAGGTCCTTTTCTCTGCTCTTTACTGTCCAGCCTCTCATACAATTCACCAAACACCTGAACTTTAGTCTTCACCACTGCTTTCTTCACCCTGCGGTTCATCTCCTTGTACACCTGTCTACTTTCTTCATCTCTCTGACTGTCCCATGTCTTCTTTGCCTCCCTCTTCTTTTGAATACACTCCTGGACTTCTTGGTTCCACCACCAGGTTTCTTTATCCTCCTTCTTCCTTCCAGATGTCACACCAAGTACATTTCTAGCTGTCTGCCTGATCACTTCTGCAGTCAACCGATCCAGTATGGAATTCTTTATCGTTGTCCGCATATTGATTTGGCAAAGTTTTATACCGGATGCCCTTCCTGACGTAACCCTCCCCATTTATCCGGTACTGGGACCGGCACGAAGAAACACACTGGCTTGTGCATCCCTAGTGGCTGGGTTCCACTACTGGTCTCTGATCTCAGCTTTAGAGCGTCAACAGGATTAGAAATGTTCTAAATAAAAGACCTGTAGAACATCACCCCTGTCTTTATTACCAGCAGGACGGATCTCTGTAATGGTCTCTTCACTGAACTCCCAAAAAGAAAATCAGACACTGATTCAGGTTCTCACCAGGATTAAAAGAAGAGAACGTATCATTCCATTCTTAAATTGAAAATTCTAAAATTTCGAAAATTCGAAAATTCTAAAATTTATTCTTCTTTGTATCTTGTATTTGTTCGTGTGTAAAGCACTGTGAACGAGTGCAGTGAATGAAAGGTGTGTAAATAAACTCTTTGTCTTTCATACAGAAACTAAAAGAAAAGAAAGAAAAGATCAGAACTCAGTGTCTTTGGTCAGACTTGGTGGAGGTTTTCAGATATTTTGGACGTTTCTGCTGCTGGACCTGTCTTACTTTATGTAATTGACAGCATGAAATCTAAAACTAGTAAAGAGTTTAGAGTGAGATGAGTCTCCTCGGGTTCTCCAGCAGGAGAGAGAGCAGTGACAGAATGCTGGAGAGCAGAACTGGAAATCAATGAGTTCACATCTAAATCCAGTAACACACCTGTGGAGAGATCCTTCTTCCAAACCTGTGTGTGTGTGTGTGTGTGTGTGTGTGTGTGTGTGTGTGTGTGTGTGTGTCTGTGTGTTGATCTGGAAGTGTGTTTAGTGTTTCTCTTTCTCTCTACAGGTTGGAGTTCTGCAGTATTACAGAAACAGGTTTTACTGAACTGACTGAAGCTCTGAGATCAAACACTCAATCACACCTGAAAGAACTGAACCTGAGTGATAATAAACCAGGAGATAAAGGAGTGAAGGAGCTCTCTGATCTACTGGAGAACACAGACTGTAAACTGGAGAAACTATAGTGAGTTACTGACTGTGTGTGTGTGTGTGTGTGTGTGTGTGTGTGTGTGTGTGTGTGTGTGTGTGTGTGTGTGTGTGTGTATCTGGAACTGTGTTTAGTGTTTCTCTTTCTCTCTACAGGTTGGAGCACTGCAGTATTAAAGAAACAGGTTTTACTGAACTGATTGAAGCTCTGAGATCAAACCCTTCACACCTGAAAGAACTGAACCTGAGCGTTAATAAACCAGGAGATAAAGGAGTGAAGGAGCTCTCTGATCTACTGAAGAAGCCACACTGTAAACTGGAGAAACTACAGTGAGTTACTGACTGTGTGTGTGTGTGTGTGTGTGTGTGTGTGTGTGTGTGTGTGTGTGTGTGTGTGTGTGTGTGTGTGTGTTGATCTGGAAGTGTGTTTAGTGTTTCTCTTTCTCTCTACAGGTTGGAGAACTGCAGAATTACAGGAAAACGCTTTACTGAACTGATTAAAGCTCTGATATTAAACCCTTCACACCTGAGAGAACTGAATCTGAACTGGAATTATCCAGGAGATAAAGGAGTGAAGGAGCTCTCTGATCTACTGAAGGAGCCACACTGTAAACTGGAGAACCTACAGTGAGTTTGTGTGTGTGTGTGTGTGTGTGTGTGTATGTGTGTGATATTTGAAAGCCCATCAGAAACAGTTTAATTCAGTATGAATAATAATAATAATAATCCTTTATTTATAATCCCACGAATGGGAAATTTGCTCTCTGCATTTCACCCATACACACATGTGCAGCAGTGGGCTGCTATTGAAAGCGCCCGGGGAGCAGTGATGGGGACGGCACCTTGCTCAAGGGTACCTCAGGGCAACCTACTGGGAAGGGGTTTGAACCCCCGATCTTCTGATCATGTGTCTAACGCCCTAACCACTAGGCCACCGCTGCCCTAATTCGGTCCTATTTGGTCCTAAAACGATGATCTTAAACCAGAGAACACAAATCCAGAGAACTTCCTGATCTCATTCACACAAACCTGAAGAAACAGAGCAGACAGAACTCTTCACACCCTCCACAACATCATACATACTGTAACAGTGTCTGGAGGCAGATCCTCTGGAGACAGTAGCTGAAGTCAGTCACTTCCTGTAAACCAGTTTATTCTCTGCTGGAATCTAGGACCACTCTTCTTTGTTAGTCTGAAGATTTCATTTCTGCTGTTCACACATTAAAGGTATCCAGAACCAGAAGCAGTGAATCAATGTGTGACTGAAGGGAGCTTGTTTATTTATCCACCATTTAATCAGTCTCTGGTTCCAGTCTCTGTTCAGATCTATCTTTTGTCCTTCCACACACAACGCATCTTGTTCTTCACGTACTGGCTCAATTGTCACATGAACACTGGAGTGTTATAAAATGCTTGGCAAGTGCATATCACAAGAAACAATATTTTCATATAAATATGTATGAATATGTCAGGTCAAGTCAAGTCTTATTTTCATTTCAACCACATTCACAGAACACAGTGAAACGAAATAACGTTCCTCCAGGACCCTGGTGCTACACACAAGACAACAGACACAACATAAGACACAAGACAAGACAACAAGTGCAAACAGCAGACAGTACATTCACCCGTAAGAGGGCCGCAGTGTTCTAGAGCAAAGCAGCCCAGGTTGTTGGGCAGTGTAACAGTGTGGCGGAGCAGCGTTATCAATAAAGTGCAGAGTGCAATAAGAAATAAATAGATAATAACTAGCTATGGATGAATAATAGGTGTGGAGACATTAACGGTTTAGAAGTCTGATGTTCAGAGGAAGAAGCTATTCCCCATCATGGAAGTGGAGGCCCGTATGCTGCGGGAACCTTTTTCTGGATGGCAGGAGGGAGAAGAGAGTGTGGGACGGGTGGAAGGGATCATTAGAGACGCTGCTGGGTTATGCTGTAGGAGAGTCCAATCTAATGAAATGTCATTGCAGCAACTCAAGATGGTGCTCACTAGTTTGTTTGGCCCCCACATGCTTGTATACAGGCCTGACGATGTCGGGGCTCCTTATGAGATTACAGATGGTGTTCTTGGGTATCTCCTTCCAGAGCCTGACCTGGGCATCTCTGAACTCCTGATGCAACCTGGCAGCATTGGATGGAATTAAACATGACGTCCCAGAGATGTTCTATTCTCACTATGTTCTCACTGAGCAAGACCCTTAACCCTGAGTTGCTCCAGGGGGACTGTCCCTGTAATTAGACCAAAATGCCGCAAATGTAAAAGTGAGCACAGGGCCCACTAGGGGATGTTGGGTCCTCAAGGCCACCCTCATGACTGTTTCTAATGGTTTTGTCAGAGACACTCGTGCCAGTGTCCTGCTGGAGGTCATGTTATAGGGCTCTGGCAGTACTTATCATGTTCTTCCTGCACAAAGGAGCAGATACCGGTCCTGCTGATGGGTTAAGGACCACCGATGGCCCTGTGACATCCTGGTGCAGTTGGACTGCCTGTGCAACCTGCTGCTGCTCACAGCTGCTCCATCATACTGCCAGTAACATGGGCTGCTTTGTTCTGCAACACCGCAAGAACAAAGCAGCATCGGATGAATGTACTGCATGTTCTGTCTATTGTCCTCTTTGTTGTTGTTGCACTTGTCTGTCTGTTTTGTCTTGTGTCTTATGTCGTCTTGTGTAGCACCAGGGTCCTGGAGGAACGTTATTTTGTTTCACTATGTACTGTGTATATGGCTGAAATGACAATAAAATCCTACTTGACCTGATTTGACTTGAACCTCTGTAGGGTCCAGGTATCACCTCATTCTATCAATAGTGATGCTGACCTGAGTCAAATACAAAACTACTGAAAAGCAGTCAACAAAAGATGAGGAGGGAACGTCTGTTTCCTCCACGTGCAGAACCATTCCTGTGTTTGGGGTCATCTCATTGTTGCCCCTTTAGTGCCCCTGTTGTTACTTTCATCAACACCAAAAAAGCTGACACTGATTTACAAACCCCTCTTTTATTTTTCAGTTGAACTAACTTCATACTAAACTCATTAAAAAGTGTTGCTTTCATTTTGCTGACCTGTGTGTGTGTGTGTGTGTGTGTGTGTGTGTGTGTATGTATATATGTGTGTGTGTATATATATATATATATACAGTACTTTGCAAAAGTTTTAGGCAGGTGTGAAAAATGGTGTAAACACAGAATGCTTTCAGAAATATCAATAATGATTGTTTATTTTGATCAATTTACAAAATGCAAAGTGAGGAACAACAGAAAAATCTAAATCAGATCAATATCTGGTGTTACTACCTTTTACCTTTAGACCAGCATCAGTTCTTCTAGGTACACTCGCACACAGTCAGGGATTCTGTAGGATTATAGTCGGTGTCTGATCAACCAGTTTTACCAAACAGGTACTGATGATCATCAACGTCACACGGAGGAGAAACACAGTCATGAACTGAAACAGAAATAGCTGTCCAGGAGCTTCAAACTGGGTGAGGAACAGCCCAACTCTGCTACCAAGGTGAGCTTGTGGAAGACAGTTTCATGTCATGGCAAGATTGAGCACAGCAACAAGACACAAGGTAGTTCTACTGCATCAGCAAGGTCTCTCTCAGACAGAGATCTCAAAGCAGACTGGGGGTTCAAGATGTGCTGTTCAAGCTCTTTTGAAGAAGCACAAAGAAACGGGCAACGTTGAGGATGGTAGACGCAGTGGTTGGCCAAGGAAACTTAATGCAGCAGATGAAAGACACATCAAGCTTATTACCCTTCGAAATCAGAAGATGTCCAGCAGAGCCATCAGCTCAGAACTGGCAGAAACCAGTGGGACCCAGGTAGACCCATCTACTGTCCGGAGAACTCTGGCCAGAAGTGGTCTTCATGGAAGAGTTGCAGCCGAAAAGCCGTACCCCGACGTGGAGACAAGGCCAAGCGACTCAATTATGCACGGAAACAGGAACTGGAGTGCAGAAAAATGGCAGCAGGTGCTCTGGACTGATAAGTCCAAATGTGAAATATTTGGCTGTAGCAGAAAGCAGTTTGTTCGTCTAAGGACAAACATACAAACATACAGCCAAAATCATTGAGATCTTCAGCATAAAGAAGAACAAGAAGTCCTGGAAGTGATGGTATGGCCCCCACAGAGCCCTGATCTCAACATCATCCAGTGTGTCTGGATTACATGAAGAGACAGAAGGATGTGAGGACCTACATCCACAGAAGATCTGTGCTCAGTTCTCCAAGATGTTTGGATCATGTGTCCCTTCAAAAACTGTTTGCAAGTGTACCTAGAAGAATTGATGCTGTTTTGAAGGCAAAAGGTGGTCACACCAAATATTGATCTGATTTAGATTCTCTTTTGTTCATTCACTGCATTTTGTTGATTGATGAAAATAAATGATCAACACTTCCATTTCTGAAAGCGTTCTTTGTTTACAACTTTACTCCTTGCCTCCTGTTGGCTTGTCAAGTTTCCTTATCCATGTCCTTTACACCATGTCCTACTGGAATATTCTGTTGAAGATGAGGTTTCTGGAGTGGAGGATTAATAACTACCCGGGTTGAGAGAGGAGTTTACTGTTTCTAATAAAGACTTGATTATCACTGGCAGGATCTCTTTAGGTGGTCTGGGAGAAACTGAATCCAGGATGGAAGTAGAAGATCTGGAAGAGTAAATAGCTGAGATGAGGTGGATCTGCAGAGCTGGATTGAAGTAGTTTAACCTCTCTGTTGATATGAGGTTTTGATCTGTATCTGTATTCGTCTCAGGCAGCAGATGTGCTGGTTTGGTGTTTGGTTTTGGATTTCTTGTTGAATGATTCAATCCTATTGTTAAAGAAATCCATAAAATGATCTCTAGTGTACATCACAGGTATCTGACCTTCAGCCTTCAGCTCCTCCAAGGTTCTTTGTTAGAGTAGATATTGTGTTGAATAGAAATCTAGGGTTATTTTTATTGGCATTTATTAATTGGTTGATTGGTAGGCAGAGTGTGTAAATGTAAGTGCCCTCTTATACTGTAAAAAAAACTCTCCGTCCAGGCAGTGAAATTATTCTAATTTTGTCAGCCGCCATTTATGCTCTAGTTTCTGCCACTACACTCAGTACACTACACTGACTGCACTCAGTACACTACACTGACTACACTCAGTACACTACACTCAGTACACTACACTCAGTACACTACACTGACTACACTCAGTACACTACACTCAGTACACTACACTGACTACACTCAGTACACCACACTCAGTACGCTATACTCAGTACACTACACTCAGTACACTGCACTCAGTACACTACACTCAGTACACTACACTGACTACACTCAGTACACTACACTGACTACACTCAGTACGCCACACTACACTCTCTAAACTCACTACACTCAGAACACCACACTCAGTACACCACACTCAGTACACTACACTCACTACTCTACACTCACTACACCACACTCACTACGCTATACTCAGTACACTACACTCAGTACACTACACTCAGTACACTGCACTCAGTACACTACACTCACTACACTCAGTACACCACACTCAGTATGCTATACTCAGTACACTGCACTCAGTACACTACACTCAGTACACTGCACTCAGTACACTACACTTAGTACACTACACTCAGTAAACTCAGTACACTACACTGACTGCACTCAGTACACTACACTCAGAACACTACACTCACTACACTCAGTACACTACACTGACTACACTCAGTACACTACACTGACTACACTCAGTACACTACACTCAGTACACCACACTCAGAACACCACACTCAGAACACCACACTCAGAACACCACACTCAGTACACTACACTCAGTACGCTACACATTTAGATCCAAGATGGCGGCGCGGTAACATGCAGCGGCCGCTCCAAGTTCCAAACTTTGGTGCTAAAGTCTGTTAAAGTCTTTCATCCGACTACTTTTCACCAGTAGACTTGCACATGAGCGTCACATCTGTGAATGCTCTTAATTTAACCTCCAAACACTGCTGGAGCTCAGGAATCAGGATTCAGTCTTCCAGTGACTCTCCAAACGACGCTATGGGAGCTCGGCATGCTGAGAAGACCAGGCCTTCAGTCCCCGAGATCGCCTGCTGTACCTGGCCGACTGAGAGGACATCGGAAGCGGTGTGAGAGAAAACAGAAGCGCAGCAAGCGTGTTCGGGTCCGGGCTCAGCTAAAGGCTAACGCTAGCCGACCGGCTATCCCGTCCGTCCTCCTCGCCGATGTCCGCTCCCTGGATAATAAACTGGACTCGCTGGCAGATGTTCTCACTGACATCTTCAACATCTCTCTGAGCACCACTGTTGTTCCAAGGTGCTTCAAGACCACCAGCATCATTCCAGTGCCAACGAAACCATCTATCTCCTGCCTCAATGACTATCGTCCCGTCGCACTCACACGCATCATCATGAAGTGCTTCGAGAGGCTGGTCATGAGGCACATCAAGTCTCAGATCCCCTCCTCACTGGACCCGCTGGAGTTTGCGTATCGTCCCAACTGCTCAACGGAAGCAATCTCCACCACCCTCCACCTGGCCCTTTCTCATCTAGACAGAAAGGACAGTTATGTCAGAATGCTGTTCATCGACTACAGTTCAGCATTCAACACCATCATCCCTCAGCACCTGAGTGAGAAGCTGAGGCTGCTGGGCCTGAACACCTCCCTCTGTAACTGGATCCTGGACTTCCTGACTGGGAGACCCCAGTCAGTCAGGATCAGTAGCAGCACCTCCAACACCATCACACTGAGCACAGGAGCCCCCCAGGGCTGTGTGCTCAGCCCACTGCTGTTCACACTGATGACCCACGACTGTGCAGCCAAGCACAGCTCGAACCACATCATCAAATTCGCTGATGATACAACCGTGGTGGGTCTGATCAGCGGTGGAGACGAGGTAGCTTACAGAGAGGAGATACAAGAGCTGACGGACTGGTGCAGAACCAACAACCTGTCTCTGAACGTCGACAAGACTAAAGAGATGGTTGTTGACTTCAGGAGACCACGTCGGGACCAAGCTCCACTGAACATCAACACCTCACCTGTGGAGATGGTCCAGAGCACCAAGTTTCTTGGTGTTCACTTTACAGACAACTTCACGTGGACCCTCAACACCAACTCCATCACAAAGAAAGCCCAGCAGCATCTCTATTTCCTACGTAGACTGCCCATCTTCCATCACCCATCCTCACCATCTTCTACAGAGGAACCATCGAGAGCATCCTGAGCAGCTGCATCACTGCCTGGTACGGGAACTGCAACGTCTCAAACCACAAGTCCCTACAACGGGTACTGAGAACAGTTGAGAAGATCATCGGTGTCTCTCTGCCCTCTGTACAGGACATCTTCACCACTCGCTGCATCCGCAAAGCAACCAGCATTGTGGATGATCCCTCCCACCCGTCCCACGCTCTCTTCTCCCTCCTACCATCCGGGAAAAGGTTCCACAGCATACGGGCCTCCACTTCCAGGATGGGGAACAGTTTCTTCCCCTGAACATCAGACTTTTGAACTGATAACCATGTTACCGCTGCTACACTTTCTACTTATTACTTAGTATTTATTTTTTTGCACCCGCACTTTAACCCCAACATTGCTGCTCCATCACACTGCCAACAACATGTGCTGCTTAGTTCTGTAACATTGTGGCTCTCCAAAGGATGAATGTACCGTACCTTCTATTGTTCTGTCTGTTGTTGTCTGCACTTGTCTTGTGTGTTATGTCGTCTTATGTGTAGCACCAGGGTCCTAAAGGAACGTCATTTCGTTTCACTATGTTCTGTGTATGTGGCTGAAATGACAATAAAAACCTGCTTGGCATGACTTGACTTGTCTTAGTATGCAACACTCAGTACAGTACAATCTATTCATTACACTCAGTACACCACACTCACTCTGTCACGCCCACCACGTTACCCAGGCCAGGGGAGAGGTCCCCGTCCCCGGAGTACTGACCGGGCTTTCACGAGCACTCGTAATTATCACCACTGATCACCCGCACCTGAACTACCACACACAAATAGCCTGCCAGTCCGACCCAGTGTTGTCCGTTCACCGTCCTTACTGTTTGTCTGCACCGTAAGTTACAACGTTGTGTTTGTGTCATAGTTTGGAAATAAACGTGTCCCAGTTAGACCTGCGTGTGAGTGCCTTGCCTCTCGAGCATAACCATGACACACTCACTGTATGTCTCTCTTTCTTTCTCACTCTTTCTGTCTCACTCTCTGTTTCTCTCTGTGCGAATGGGCACTAAACTTCAGTAAACTACTCTTTAGTACACTACACCAAGTACACTACACTCAGTACACAACAATCCAGTACTGTGCACTCAATGTACTACACTCAGAACACTACACTTCTTTACACTACACTAAGTACACTACGCTCAGTACTCTATGCTCAGTACACTACATGCAGTATACTCTGTACACTACACTCAGTACATGTCTGTCTTTCTCTCTCTCTCTCTCTCTCTCTCTCTCTCTCTCTCTCTCTCTCTCTCTCTTCAACTGTCTCTCTCTCTCTCTCTCTCTCTCCTCTCTCTGTCTCTTTCTCACTCCTTTCTGTCTCCACCTCTGTCTCTGTTGCTGGTGTGTGTGTGTGCTTATGTGTGTGAGTGTAATGTTCTGGTACCCAGCCTGTTTAATACTGGTAAAATGGTTAATGTGCTGGTGTTGAGAGGACATCGGTTAAGTTGTTTTGTTCTCTCTCTCTCTCTCTCTCTGTCTCTCTCTCTGTCTCTCTTCTCTGGTTTCTCTTATGAGTCTTTTAAGGTGAACTTCCAGGATCGTAAACCTCTCTCATGTTGGATTGTGTTTCTCTTCTCTTCTATGAAGTTGAGCGCTGCATTGGCAACAGGTTTTACTGAACTGATTAGAGTTTCAGATCAAACACTCAATCACACCTGAAAGAACTGAACCTGACTGATAACTATCTAGAACTTTCAGTTTTGAAGGAGCTCTCTGATCTACTGAAGAACACAGACTGTAAACTGGAGAAACTACAGTGAGTTAACACACGGCTACACACACACACACACACACACACACACACACACACACACACACGAACCAGACACTAAACACAATGAACACACACACGCCAGACACTGAGCGCACACACACACACTCACACGCACACACACCAGACATTAAACACACTGAACACACACCACACAACACCACACAAGTTCTCTACGCTCAGTTCACTCTGTACTCTACATCTGTACACTCAAGCACACAGTAGCAGTTATTCTACACTCAGTAATCTCTTACACTCAGTGTACACTACACTCAGTACACTACACTGACTACACTCAGTACACCACACTCAGTACACTACACTCACAAATTTCACACTTCAGTACACCTGGCTTGGACCCTCCAGTACACTACACACAGTACACTTACTACACTCAGTACACTACACTCAGTACACTACACTCAGTACACTACACTCAGTACCTACACTCAGTACACTACACTTCAGTACACTACACTCAGTACACTACACTCAGTACACTACACTCAGTACACTCAGTACTCTACACTACACTAGACTACAGTTCAGTACACTACAATTTCAGTACACTACACTACAGTGCAAACACCCTACACTACAGTTCAGTACACTACAGTAGAGTTCAGTACACTACAATACAGTACACTACAGTACACTACACTTTAATAACTATACTAGTACACTCACACTTCAGCAGACTACACTCATACCACAATTTCAGTACACTCACACTTCAGTAGACTCACTCAGTACACAACACTCAGTACACTACACTTCAGTACACTACACTTCAGTACACTACACTTCAGTACACTACACTTCAGTACACAATACTTCAGTAGACTACACTCAGTACACTACACTCAGTACACTACACTCAGTATTCTACAATCTGTATACTGCACTCCACACTACACGGAGTACACAACTCTTCAGTAGACTACACTCAGTACACTACACTCCAGTACACTACACTCAGTACACTACACTCCAGTACACTACACTCCAGTAGCCTACATTCTGTACACTACACTCAGTACACTACACTTCAGTACAATACACTTCAGTACACTACATTTCAGTATACTACACTCAGTCCACTACACTAAGTACACTACACTTTGTACACTGTACTTCTCTCACACTACACCATGTCGTGCTGGAGTCTACCCCAGTTCTAGCAGGGCAAAAGGCAAAGCACCCTGGACATACAGGACAGACATACAAACATACTCTCACACACACACACACACACAGCCAGTGTAGAATATCCAGTCCACCTGAGGGTTAAGGCTTTGGACGGTGGGAGGAAACACACACTGCCCTGAGCAGTACATGAATACTCTACACAGAAAGAACCGGGACGTCCCACCTGGGGATTGAGCCTGCACCTTCTGCTGCCTCAGAACTGCTGCATAAAAACAAATCATCATCTAGAGTTAGAGTTTCTACAGCGTGGTCTCGTAAGTTAGACGAACAGTGAAGCTGTTTTACCTTTCATTTATTTAATCTTTAAACAAACGATTTGAGAGTAGATTTTTTAGTAGCAGCTTATTTGGAGAATCACTGATTACTGACCTGTAATCAATCAGTCTTTCGTCTCTCTCTCTCTCTCTCTCTCTCTCTCCCTCCCTCTCTCTCTCTCTCTCTCCTCTCATGTTTCTCTCACTGCAGAGAATATCACAACAGTTTCTCTTCTTCTTCTTACAGGTTGGAGAGTTGCAGAATTACAGAAGCAGGTTTTACTGAACTGATTAGCTCTGAGATCGTAACACTCCAATCACTCCTGAAAGAACTGAACCTCCGAACAAGAATAAACCAGGAGATAAAGGGGAGTGAAGGGAGTTTCTTGATCTACTGAAGAACTCTCCACACTGTAAACTGGAGAAACTACAGAGTTACTGACTGTGTGTGTGTGTGAGTGTGAGTGTGAGGTGAGTGTGTGTGTGTGTGTGTGCGCTGATCTGAAGGGTGTGTTTAGTGTTTCTCTTTTCTTCTCTACAGGTTGAGGAGCTGCAGTGTTAAGCAGAAACAGGTTTTACTTTTCGAACTGATTGAAGCTCTGAGATCAAACACTCAATCACACCTGAAAGAACTGAACCTGTATGATAATGATCTAGAAGAGTCAGATTTGAAGGAGCTCTCTGATCTACTAAAGAATAACAGATATAACCAGCAGAACCTACAGTGAGTTACTGACTGTACAAACACACACACACACATACACACCCCCAAAGATATTGAATGACACATTATTACACACACACCACACACTAAACACACTGAACCATACATGAGCTGCTGAAGTAAGGGGACACTACAGCGTCTGTAACGGTACAGTGTGTGTGTGGTGTGTGTGTGTGTGTGTGTGTGTGTGTCTGATTATTCTGTTTTCTTTCTTACAGTTCCACCTGAACACAGTCAGGAGAGCAGAGCAGCGCCTTACTGGGAACAGAACATGATTCCAGAGTGTAGAGTGTGTGTGTGTGTGTGTGTGTGTGTGTGTGTGAGTGTTCCTTTTCAGACCTGGTCGTGTCAGGTGACCTGATCTTATGACTTGACAGTGAATGAAAAATAGTCCATTTCATTTCATTTATTCACATTTATTTACTGTTGTTGACAAAATATGGTTGAGTTTGAAATCTGGCTGATGTTGTTTGGAGATGTTACTTTTTGTTTTGTGTTTTTTTTTTTTATAAAATCAGCCCTGTAGAGACACCAGTGTCTGGACAGGTCTTGACTGTGTCCCCCTGTAGAGACGCCAGTGCCTGGACAGGTTTTGACTGTGTCCCTCTGTAGAGACGCCAGTGCCTGGACAGTGTCTTGACTGTGTCCTCTGTAGAGACACCTCAGTGCCTGGACAGGTTTTTTGACTGTGTCCTCTGTAGAGACGCCAGCAGTGCCTGGACAGGTCTTGACTGTGTCTCCTCTGTGAGACGAAATGCCAGTGCCTGGATGGTTTTGATCAGGTCCTCTGTAGAGTATTTCAGTGCCTGACAGGTTTGATTGTGTCCCCTTTGTAGAGACGCCATGTCTGGACAGTGTCTTGGACTGTGTCCCCTTGTAGAGACACCTCAGTGCTGGACAGTGTTTTGACACTCTCAGCACACCAAACCAGTACACTACTTCAGCACACTAATTCAGCACTACACTCAGTACACTAAGCACTTCAGTATTACTACACTTCAGTACACTACACTTCAGTACACTACACTCAGCAAAATCCAGTGCCTGGACATGTCTTGACTGTGTCCTCTGTGGAGAAACCAGTGTCTGGACAGGTTTTGACACCTCTCAGTACACTCAAAACTCTCAGTACACTACACTCCAGTACACTACACTCAGTACACTACACTCAGTACACTACACTTCAGTACACTACACTTCAGTACACTACACTTCAGTACACTACACTCAGTAAAATCCAGTGCCTGGACAGGTTTTGACTGTGTCCCCCTGTAGAGACACCAGTGCCTGGACAGGTTTGACTGTGTCCCCTGTAGAGAAGCCAGTGCCTGGACAGGTTTTGGACTGTGTCCCCTTGTAGACGCCAGTGCCTGGACAGGCTTTGACTGTGTCCCTCAGAGACGCCAGTGCCTGGACAGGTTTTGACTGTGTCCCCTGTAGAGACGCTCAGTGCCTGGACAGGTTTTGACTGTGTCCCCCTGTAGAGACACCAGTGCCTGGACAGGTTTTGACACTTCAGTACACTAAACTCAGTACACTACACTTCAGTACACTACACTCAGTACACTAAGCACTTCAGTACACTACACTTCAGTACACTACACTCAGTACACTACACTTCAGTACACTACACTCAGTACACTACACTCAGTACACTACACTTCAGTACACTACACTCAGTACACTACACTCAGTACATCTACACCTCAGTACACACAACACTCAGTACACTTACACTTCAGTACACTACACTCAGTACACTACACTTCAGTACACCATACCAGCAATAATTGACACTCCAAAGTACACTGGCACTTCAGCAATAATTACACTCAGCAATAATACACCTCAGTACACTACACTTCAGTACACTACACTCAGTACACTACACTTCAGTACACTACACTCAGTACACTACACTTCAGTACACAACACTCAGTACACTACACTTCAGTACACCACACTCAGTACACTACACTCAGTACACTACACTCAGTACACCACACTCAGTAAAACTAAAGGTCTGACAAAGTTTCTGACCATGTGTCCCCCTGTAGAGAAGCCAGTGCCTGGACAGGTTTTGACTGTGTCCCCCTGTAGAGAAGCCAGAGCCTAGACAGGTTTTGACTGTGTCCCCCTGTAGAGACACCAGTGCCTGGACAGGTTTTGACTGTGTCCTCCGTCTCTGCTGGAATATTTGTTTGAAACACATCTGAAGTGGTTGGAGTGATCTGTTTAATCTGGGGTGTGTTCACACCTGTGTTTCATGTGGATAATCCCAGTCCAGATATAATCCTGATACAGAAACTCCTAACAGCCAGGTGTAAAGTGGACTTGATGAGGCTGATCTTCACTCTGAGGCTCAGTGAGCTGAAACTTCCTGTTCTCTCCTCAGCTGAGTGAGTATCTACTCCACCTTCTGTAGTTCTGCTTTAGTCCTCAGGGTTCTCTGGGGAACCTTAAGATGGAGCGTCCTGGATCAGCCCCTGTGACTGTGTGTGTGGATGAAGTAGATTAAGATGAACCCTTTCTAAACTAACCCGTCCCCCTGTTCACACTCGTTTCTCTTTCTGTACATATTTGAACTTTTATTTCTTTAGAATCTTTATAATCTTGATCATCTCTGCAGATCCTGTTTTCCTCTCCTCTTCACGAGTCTTTGAAGTAGCAGCTCTGTTACTTCTCTCAGTATTATTATTTTAATGAGTGATGGAGATGTTCCAGGGTCGGTCCCACTACCAGCCCTGAGACACAGTCTTCCACATCCAGAGTCCAAGGGTGTGTAACTGTCCTCCCTCTCCCCCATCACTCAGTAGAACTGTCCTATCTCTCTCTGGGTGTGTAGGGTGGTCTTCCCTCTCCCCCATCACTCAGTAGAACTGTCCTCTCTCTCTCTGGGTGTGGCGAGTGGTCCTCCCTCTCCCCCATCACTCAGTAGAACTGTCCTCTCTCTCTCTGGGTGTGTAGGGTGGTCCTCCCTCTCCCCCGTCCCTCAGTAGAACTGTCCTCTCTGTCTCTGGTGGGTCGGTGGTCTGGACGTCTGCTGTCTGAAGGTACAGGGTGTGGAGTTAGCGTGTTGTGCAGTGTTGAGCTCTGTTGATCTTCAGCAGGAGTTGAGAAGAAGCTTTGAGTGTTTTGGATGAAGCAGGTCGGTTTGTGACTCGAGTCACTGAATCCTGAGGTCTCTGAAGTTCCTTTGGGTGAAAGTCCCCCTTAAATCCTGTCCCCTCTTCACTCTTCAGTCCCTAAACGTCCCCCGTTCACTGAGTGATGTTCTGTTGATACACACACCTCTCGGTTCTTCTTCCACTGCTGCAGTCTGAACTTTGTCCTCCATGAAGAGCTTTGTGTGTTTCCTGCTTCCTGCTCGTGTGCTGGACTTTCATGAAGATCCTGGATTTGATGAACAAATGTGTCCAATCCTGCTGCACAGCTGCTCCAGTGAGAGACTGGGACGAACAGCAGTCCAGTATAAATGTGCTTTATTTCCAGTTTCAGCCTCCGTTCACACTTCAGACCAAGAGCTTCTCTTCATGAAGAAATGACTCAGCAGAAGGACGAGCAGCAGGACTGAAATGTGCTTTCAGTGTAACATTGTGTTTTATTGGACTTTATTATATTTGATTATATTTACTAACACCACACTTATACTCCAGTTACTAAACCAATAAAGCTCGTTTACACCACTTACTGTCTTTGTCTCTTATTCCTCATCACTGCGTTGCCCCTGACAACCGGGTGGGACACTATGGGCTGGACCATGTTTGTACAGAAGAGGGTTCGAGTCACATCTTCAGTTTTACTGTTTTTCCAGCAGGAGAACTTTTAATGCCAAAAATGAACCTTTGATAACGGAGTTCTTTAGAAGAGAATATTTAATAAATATTTCAATGTTTTTAAACCAGTTTGGTAAATATTTAATGAGTGTTTTAAATGAGTGCACAGTGCATCACTAAAGCTGCAGGAACAACGCGCCCAGATAAAAGAAGAATTGGACAGCGTTAGCCCATCAACACACACAGCTGTACTTAAACCAGGTGAGGCAACACCTACTTCACCTGGAGTTAGCGGCCCTGCAGTTTGGGTCGTAAATTAACAAACAAACTAATAAATAAATCCTTACAGCAGATTACATCACCAACACTTAATACTCAGAACCTTCTGTTACACACACACACACACACACCACTAAATCTTCTCCAGGTACACACACACACACCACTAAATCATTTCCAGTCTGTGTGTGTGTGTGTGTGTGTGTGTGTGTGTGTGGGTGTGTATCTCACCTGGATCTCTTTGATGTCTGTGTTATGCAGGTTTTAGAGAGGATCAATAAAGTTCTGTTTGACTTCCATGTCTAGAGTGACCTTCACCTCCCTGAGTTCCCTCATAACCTCACCTGCATCCATCAGAGTCAAACCTGAGAGAGAGAGAGAGAGAGAGAGAGAGAGAGAGAGAGAGAGAGAGAGAGAGAGAGGAGGAGGAAAAGAACTATGGAAAAAGGAGGAATATCACAGTACTTTAAGATGAACTTTACATTTGACACGTTTCACTGGTTCCTAAAAGTGTATCTCCTTTTTCTGTCCCTCTTACTTTCTTTTTTACATCGTACAGAGACAGCGAGAGAAAGATGTCCACTGACCCCAGATGTGGTCAATCAGAGAAGAAAGAAGGAAGTAAAGGAAATAAGAAAGTACTGTCTTTAGTTTAGAACTGGAGCTACAAGACCTCCTTAAGGTGAGATCTTCATGAAGGTGGATCAGACTTGTGGGTGTGGTTTAGGACAGAGGGACTTACTGTCTCTACAAACATCAACTAAACTCCAGACATTTTCCACAAAAGGGTGTGTATTCAGGAGCTGAGCTAGAATCAGAATGAACAGCAGCCCTGCTGATCCCAGATCAGAATGAACAGCAGTCCTGCTGATCCCAGATCAGAATGAACAGCAGCCCTGCTGATCCCAGATCAGAATGAACAGCAGCCCTGCTGATCCCAGATCAGAATGAACAGCAGCCCTGCTGATCCTGCTGATCTACAGACCAAGAGGTCACAGGTTCAAATCCAACATCCAGCACTACCTCACACACACTCTACCTCTCCTCTCCCTCTCCTTCAGTCTGATTGGCTCACAGAGATGCCTGTTATGTAACTCAGCATTCCTATGTTAAGTACCCCTAACCCTAAACAGGTGATTCATTAGAGGCAGTAGTATTCCAGAGTGATTCATTAGAGGCGGTAGTGGACTGGAGTGATTCTGAGATATTTTAAACCCACACTGTGGACCCCTGTCCCCTCCGGTTACTGAACTAAAACACGTCCTTCATTAGAACCAGAATCACCGACAGTGAAGATGGATGATGTGACACAGAGGACACAACTACACACATAATTACATCTAAATAATTCAATCATTACAGCTTTTTGTGGGATTGATAACATGTATCACTGTAATATTTGTTGCTGTTAATAAGCTGTTTGTTTTTTTGTTTGTTTACTGTGTTTATTAGAAAATGTTTGTAACTGTGTTACTGCAGAAGACCAGCAGCACCTGTCAGGACTTGGGGTGTTCTGTTGTTGTTGTTTCGTTTTATTCACAGTAGAGGGCGCTCTGTTCTGATGGAGCACACCTGAGCTCATGAAGGCACAGGTGTGCTACATTGAGGCTGACTACTTAAGCCTCAATGAGTCAGAACAGAGCGCGGCTCATTCGCTGTACTCTTGTTAGCGTTACGGGTGGTTTCGTGTTTTAAGTATTCCAGTTACGTGTCTGGATTTTGGGTTTTGTTCTCGTTCATGGTCAAGTTTCGTGTCTGGATTCCTGTTTATGTTTAATAAAAGCATGTCTAGAACCTCTGGCTCCACCCTGATGTCCTTCCCACTCCCCGCCACCGTGACAGAAATGAACCGCCAAAACCGGGACGTCTGGAGCTTGGAGAAGCGGCTGGAGGAGCAAGAGCGAGCGATGGGAGCCAGGATTGAGGACCTCCGAGCAGTGCTGCCATCGTGGCAGCCGGGGCGTTGCGAGCGGAGCGGTGAAGTACAGAGGGTCACCGCCACTGAGATCTCGCGATGCCTGGACCTGCTGAGTTGCTCAATCCAGCTCGCTCCCTTGCTGGAGTTCAAAGAACGGCTGGAGGAGTACGGCTGAACGGAGAGGGCTGTACAAGCCGTTGTGGAGGTAATGTTATTGGGGCGGCCCCTCGAGGAAGAGGCTTTCAATCCGAATCCATCGATCTCCATGAGGGTCTCCTGAATTCCATACCAGCTACTTCACCAAGTCGGCGAAACTATCATCTTATTTTTCTCCCGACCTGGACTTCAGATCTGTAAGAACCCGTCCCCTCCGGGGAACTAGGGGGAGCCAGAACGGTGTTGGGAGACCAGTGAGCCCGGCTCGGTAATCAGGAGTGATTCCTTTCAGCTGCTCCTTCGCTTTATAAACAAGAGGGAACAGTGAAGACTTGCTTGGTCATTTTACGACACTGCTGGTAATTTGGTAAAGATCCTTGGGTTTACTCTGGGGTCTCCCTTTCTCTCTTTGTGTTTGTGCCAGATCGACACCCTCGAGCTTCAGCTCATTGTGCTGACTGACGCTACACCCCCTCCGAGTTTCTTTAGCTTCTCGCTCACACTTCACAAAAATAAATAAATAAATAAATAAAAGGCACGAAGCGCGCTAAAGGGTAAAAAAAAGTTACAAGTGCAAAAACACATGATAATAGAAACTACCTATTTTGAGCTTTTGTTTTCCACCCATTTTTGGGTTTGGCTAGTATCTCGGGTTTCTGTGAGTATTTCGGGTGCTGCAGCTTCAGGTGCTGCTTTTGGGTCCAAACATTTACATTTATGGCATTTATCAGACACTCTTATCCAGAGGGACTTCCATGTCCCCCGTGGAGACACTCAGGGTTAAGGGTCTTGTTCAGGGACTCAGTGGAGGTAGTGCTGAAGGTGGGATTCGAACCTGGAACCTCTTGAGCTTTTGGGCCATAGGCAAGTACCACCACTAGACCACCACCACCGCCAGTGTTGAGCTCAAGATCAGCTCCATCAGACTGGCTCTTCTGCAGAAGCTGGTGCCACGAAGATTAAAGCTTCCCCCCTCAAACAGAGCTTCACCATTAGATCATCAACCTCCAGTTACAGTCACCAGTGGACTCTTTTACTGGAACTCATGCTCACTGTAAATGACCACTACACAGGGTTTTTCTCTTTCTTTCTTTCCTTTTTATTTCTGGTGACAACCAAAGGAGGATGGGTTGCCCTTCTGGGTCTTGGTTTCTCCTTAGGTTTCTTTCCTCCTGTTTGGGGAGTTCTGTCTCTGTCGCACTCGGTCTACCTAACTGGGGCTTGGACCGGATTCTGTAAAGCTGCTTTGTGACAACAACAGTTGTTAAATGTGCTTTATAAATGAAGTTGACTTGACTTGACTTGACAAGGGACAACTGACCGAGTAGCAATTTGTACAAGACCTGCAGGCAGTGAATGCTGGTATTCAACCACGGGCCCCAACGGTACCAAATCCATACGCTGCTCTATTGCTCAATTAATGTTCATGGTAAACCTTACACGTTCTGTAAATGTCAAGATGTCATTAGATCTAAGCTTCACCACAGATGAGGGTTGATGCCTGTGGCAGGCCAGCAGTCGCAGATTTTCTGACAGGGCATAGAAAGGTCCCAGTGGACAGCCCTGCTTCCCTACTTTACCAGATGCACAGTGAGGTCCATGCTTCCAAAGAAACAACTGACCCTTCTGACCCACCCGGCCTGAACCCAAGACTGAGCTACCTGGAAGGTGATGAGTTTAGACATCATCGATAAGGAACAGGAATTTGATGAAAAACTGCGAGTCGGTGCAGTGCTGGTAACCTCTCCTGCCTCACCATCAAGCCAGCGACGGCCCGTAAAGGCTCATCTGGCAGAAGAAGATGCTGCTGCTTTCCACAAGCAGTATATCGTCCCTTTGATCTCTCAGTTCCTTATGTATTCCATAGTTAAACCAACAAGAGTAAATCAGGGATGGAGATGAAAGTCCTTTAGCCAAACCTGCAACATTTCACTAAGAGCATGATGAAGGGTTTCTGAATAATGGAAAGGGGGAGTGTGATGGAAAAGGGTGTGTCAGCAGGTACTGGAACGTTGTGTACTTTACCTACGAGACAGAACTCATGTCTGTCCTGACACTCAGCTGTTGTAAAGTCACAAGTCAGAAAGGTGTTAAAACAAACCAGCGAGCTATATCACCTTAAATGGAAATGTTTGAAGAAGGTGTGATATGTTCTCCTCTTTCTGATCTAGATAACCTCGACTGCTGGGAACAAGATGTACAGAATAGAATCGACGAAAGCTCATAACAGGACGTGTGGTCGAGTCTATTATTAAACAAACCTAACAGAGGAAACACCTCGCAGGCAGCAGCACTCGCTTCCTCACTCGCTGTCACACACACAGATATACACACACACACAAACACACACAGATACTCGCACACACAAACAGAGCTATACACACACACACATATATACACACACATGCACAGATACACACACATATATACAAACATACACACACACACAGATACACACACATGCACAGATACACACACACTGACGCACAGATACACACACACACACACACACACACACACACACACAGACATACACACACAGATACGTATTTACACAGATATACACATACAAACACACACACACACACACACACACAAACACACACAGATACATATACACACAGCTATACATACACACACACACACACACGCAGATACACTCACTCACTAGAGAGTACAGGGAGGTCAGCATGATGTGCTTCACGGAGTCCTGGCTGACACACCTCACTCCAGACTCTCTCGCTGCTGTACCGGGATTCACCTGGTGAGAGCGGACCGGAGCGTGAAGGAGACCGGTAAGAGGAAAGGCGGGGGGATTGTGATGTATGTGAACGAGAGATGGTGTAACCAGGGGCACATCTCCGTTAAAGAGCAGTGCTGCACACGGGACGTGGAGCTGCTAGCGGTCAGCATCCGACCGTACTATCTGCCGCGCGAGTTCTCGCAAGTCATCGCGATAACTGTTTACATCCCGCCGGCGGCAGACGCGACAGCAGCCTGCGAAACTATACACACAGTTGTGTACCAAATGCAGAAAGCACATCCCCAAGCCTTCCTCCTGATTTCTGGTGATTTTAATCATGTCTCCTTGTCCTCCACTCTGCCTACTCTCACCCAGTATGTGGACTGCTGCACCCAGGACAACAGGACATTGGACTTACTGTATGCAAACGCTAAGGATGCATACAGAGCATCACCCCTCCCTCCACTGGGACACTCAGACCATAACCTGGTCCATCTGGTTCCCTCTTACATACCTCTAGTATGCAATCAACCCCCCACTACAACACATGTGAGAGGATGGTCTGATGAGTCTAGCATGGCACTCAGGGACTGCTTCCAAACCACAGACTGGGAGATGCTATGCAGCCCACATGGAGAGGACATCGACAGCTTAACAGTCTGCATAACCGACTACATCACCTTCTGTGTGGAGAACACTGTACCGACCAGGAGAGTACGGTGTTACTCCAATAATAAACCATGGCTGACCCCAGATCTGAGAGCTCTGCTGAAGCAGAAGTGGAGAGCCTTCAGATCAGGTGATAGAGAGGAAATGAGGACAGCCCAGAAGGAGCTGAGAAGAGAGATAAGGAGGGGGAAGGACAGATATAGGAGGAAGCTGGAGGAGCAGCTCCAGCAGAACAACGTCAGAGGTGTGTGGAGAGGATTGAACACCATTACTGGAAGGAGCTCAGTTAGTAGGGGAGGCCCAGAGTCTGGAGATCAGGACTGGGTCAATAGTTTAAACCTGTTCTTTAACAGGTTTGACTCAGGAATCTGCCCCTCCCAATACATGCCAGTGCTCCCCTTCACACCTCTCTGCAACCCCCACCAGGGATATCAGCTGCATACCCCCTTTTATCCTCCTTCTCCCCCCCCCCTTTCCCCTGAGGAATCTACTGCCCCCTCCTGCTACCCCACTCATCAGGAGGCTCCCACTCTCTCACCACACGATAGCCTCTCCATCACAGCTGACCAGGTGCGGTGTCAGCTGAGGAAGTTGAAGCACAGGAAAGCCACAGGTCCAGATGGCATCAGCTCCAGCCTGTTGAGTGACCGTGCAGATCAACTCTGTGAGGTTATCACATACATCTTTAACCTCAGCCTCAGCCTGGAGCGTGTCCCCATTTTGTGGAAGACCTCATGCCTCGTTCCAGTCCCCAAGACG
>CM029385.1:30000-42413 GCA_017165825.1 Hepsetus odoe
GTAATATTACATCCTCCGTCTATGACAGCCGGGCATGCCCGCCCCTGTCTGTAGATTAGTTAACGCCAGTCTCTGTCTGGGGATTGGTCAATGCCTGCCCTGTCTGTGACAAGCTGGGAAATGCCTGTCTCTGTCTGTGATTATTAGACGGTCCGTCTCTGGTCTGGGGGATTGGTTAGATCTGTCCGTCTTCTGTCTGCGGGATTTCTGGTTAGGATTGTATTTTCTTTCTCCACAGTGGTGTTGATGGTTCCTGGTCTAGGAGAGAGTTCAGCTGTTGAAGTTCTTTATTTTATTCCTGCTCTGATCTGTAGGATGATTTACAATCAAGCTTTCAGTTTTACTGCAGGAGATCAAATAGCAGATCGGTCAGGTGACTCCTGTGTTTAGTGTCAGATTGTGTTTAAAGTTCAACCTGTTTAAAGTGTGAGAGTGTAAAGATGCTCACTCCGCTCCTGAACAGCTGCACAGTTTTAATGCTTTTCATGATTCAGGTGAAGAAGAATCCTTTAAGAAACCTGGTTCATGGATTTTTGAAGATCATCATCATCATTTTGTGAACTTCTGTGTGTCTGTGTCAGGAATCCTTCATTTAATGAATTTCATTAATATGACATTATCAGGGGGCAACGGTGGCCTAGTGAGAGATAGAGAGAACGGTCCAGTAACAGTAGTCTCAGGATCCAGTCCCATGTTTTTGGAACATCTGAGGTTTTGTAAGGCTTTAAGACAGAAACTGTAATGACTGGAATAATGTTTCTTACAATGTTTCCATCACCAGCACACACACTGCAGCTCTCTAAACCAGTTCAACCAGAATAATTCTGCTCTCTTCATCAAGAAACATGGAACCCATCAGTGTTTAATTACTGAACATCTCACAACACGCTACATGAGAGAACACGTGATGTAGATCACCATGACGACCGTTAATCCTGTCATGTTCTGCAGTGCTCTGCTCTTTAAGATAAAGATAAACTAAACCCCTTTCTGGAGCTTCAGAAAAGTAAGATGCTTCTTCTGTTTGTGAGACAAGGTGTTTGGGTGATGATGCTGTTCCTCCACGCGCTTCTTTCAGGTACAGTAATTACTTCTTTAACCCTTCAACAGCCTCTCTACAACTGCACAGATCACAGAGTCCTAAAGGAGGAAGAACTGCTGATTTAAATGACCTAAACTGGAGAAACTGTTGAGGTCAATAAAACAAACAACTAACTAAATAAATAATAAATAAAAACCAAGAAGTCTGGCGACGTAAACAGGTTAGTCTGAAAAAAGACCATAAGATCAGTAGAGACACATGACTGGGGACGTCTGGGACTGGGAGGAGACATGAAGACAGGACAGTGCTGAAGGCAGAACAAGAACTCATGCAGAAATAAAAGGACATGGACAAGAGGACAAGTGACATGGTAACCAAGACAAGAGGACAACCATCAGGAGAGATGAAGCTTGAAGTTTATCATGTTTAGTTGTGTCAGTTTGATCGAGACTGAAATATGTTAAAGTGAAATCGAAGTTTGGCTGAAACGAAATGAAAGAAAACATTCTACCTATCTACATTCTAGCCATAGACAGTCTCAATGATTACAGACCCAGAGCTTCACCGTCTGTAATCATGAAGTGCTTAGAGCGACTGGTCTCCCAGCACATCAGAAACTGCCTTCCTCCCACCTTGGATCCCTACCAGTTTGCCTACAGAGCGAACCGATCCACTGAAGATGCCGTCACTGTCACGCTACACAAAGCGCTCAGTCACCTGGAGAACCGGAAGAGCTACGTGGAGGATGCCTTGGTGACTAAGCAGCTCAGCTGCTCATCACACTCATCCCGACATTCTAATCAATAAACTACTACTCTACAGATCCCCTCCCACCTGCAGATGGATAAAACACCCTCACACCGTCCTCAATCCGTCAGACTTGGGCATCACCTCTCTTCCTCACTCACACTAAGCACCGGCTCTTCTGATCATGGACTTCAGGAAGATGCTACGACCACATCCTCTGCTCATTGATCGAGAATGCGTTGAAATTGTCACTTCAAGTTCCTGGGCACCTACATCTCGCCGCTGACCTTCCTGGACTCACACTTCACCAACGCTTGTAGTGAAGAAGGCTCAACAGCCATTATACTCCTGTGCGTCTTCAGGAAACAAGCTGACAGGAAGTTTCATGGCCTTCTATCACTTCCGTGGGAGAGTGTACTCACATACTCGTCTGAGAGTGTGGTTTACGGTTCCACAGTTGAGAACAGGAAGGCTGCAGGGGGTCATAAATGCTGCTCAAAAAAATTATCGGCTGCCCTCACCATCCATATCTGAAATATCTCACCGTCGCAAGAAAACCAGTCATCACTGAAGATTCTCACATTTCCCGGCTCCATCATCTGCTCTGAGTCCGATGCAACTTGAAGATATTATAGATCCATCAAGTCACATCGCGCATTAGATTCACAAACAGTTTTTTCCCCACGGCCATTCAACCATAAACACTCAGTAACTCAATAGCCCCCTCCCCAAGCTATAAACACCACCAACACACAGCACCTTAAATACTGTACATTTAGCTCACCTGGAAACTCTTGCTAATCCTTGTTTAGTGTGACATGTTTGTGTTTTTTATATATGTGTTTGCTTTTATATTTATATATTTATATTTATATATGTGTTTGCTTTTATATGTTATAATGCATAGAGGTCGGGGAACCACCCCTCACAATTTCGTTGTACATTTATACAATGACAATAAAGCCTCTTCTATTCTATTCTACCCTGACGTCCCACACTGACGTCCAGCACTGACGTCCAGCACTGACGTCCCACACTGACGTCCAGCACTGAAATCCAACACTGACGTCCAGCACTGAAATCCAACACTGAAGGAGAACTCTGTACAACATCAGGGTCTACTGGTGAGACTGTAGCTTAACTGATAACTTTTGGAATTACTTTTGGTCCCTTTACTAAGAGGGTGGCACATGCGAAGGAGCTGGAGCTCCTAAACCATCCAGTCTGAATATGGAGACCTTCGAATGTATAGAACTATAACTGGAATATGTTTCAGTAAACGGGTACAAAAACACAACTTGTGTCAGTGTCCAAATATATATGGACATAACTATATTTATAAACCTGGATTGTGGGTTCGAATCCTCACCGTGGGCTAAATTCTGAGGTACCTTGAGCAAGGCGGTACTGTCCTCACTGGGTTCACTCTTCCTCGCGTGTTTAAGTAATTGTCCGGTGTGTCTCGCCGCCCTGTGTGAGCTGGGATGGACTCCGGCACCCCCCCGCGACCCTAATTAATACAAGTGGCCTGGATGATGATGATGATGAATGAATGAATGAATATAAACCTGCTCTTTCAGGACCTTCAGGAGGTCAGCTGACCTCATTTTCTGAACACAGAACTTTACTGCACCTCAATATGACCGACTGAACCGACCCCAGTTCACAACACTGCCCCCTACAGGCTGAGAAAGAACACACACGGACACACACAAACACAGGCACACACACTAGCAGACACACACACACACACACATAGGCACAGGCACACAAACACACACACACAAAACGTTCTGTGTGTGTGTGTGTGTGTGAGAGTAAATTTCTGTTTTTTTTACATCACAGATGCTCCATTGTTTAAACTGGTTGGTTCTGGTTCTGATCCTGTTGTTGCTCTGGCTGGTTCTGATGTGGTTCTGTCGTGTTCAGTTCTGACTGAGGATCTAAAGAACAGAGTTAATGCTGTGGATTTGAGCATCACCTGGACCAGAGCAGACCAGAGAGATTCAGTTCATTTCTACACAGGAAAGCCACAGGTCCAGATGGCATCAGCTCCAGCCTGTTGAGGGACTGTGCAGATCAACTCTGTGAGGTTCTCACCTACATCTTTAACCTCAGCCTCAGCCTGGAGCGTGACCCCATTCTGTGGAAGACCTCATGCCTGGTTCCAGTCCCCAAGACGTCGCACCCCAAGGAGCCAAACCATTACAGACTCGTTGCCCTCACTTCTAACCTGATGAAGGCTATGGAGAGGATCATCCTCCATCACCTTCGTCCACTGGTCAGGAGGGACCTAGACCCGCTGCAGTTTGCTTACCAGCCGCACATCTGGGTGGATGACGCTGTCATGTGAGAGTGACAAGAGCACTGTGAGAGTCATGTTCTTTGACTTCTCTAGTGCCTTCAACACAGTGCCTGGGGCAACGGTGGCCTAGCGGTTAGGGCGTTAGCCGCATGATCGGAGGATCGGGGGTTCAAACCCCTTCCCAATAGGTTGCCCTGAGGTACCCTTGAGCAAGGTACCGTCCCCTTCACTGCTCCCCGGGCGCTTTCAATAGCTGCCCACTGCTGCATGGGTTTGAGTGTGCATGGGTTAAATGCAGAGGTCCAATTTCGTTGTGGTTCATGTGTGTTGTGCCGTGACCTCGCAATGACAAGGGTTGTCACTTTCACTTTTTTTTCACTTTCAATCCAGCCTTCAGTTCTGAGGGGGAAGCTGGAGGGAGTGGGTGTGGACCATCACATGACTGCGTGAATTTTTACTACCTCACCAATAGACCCCAGTATGTGAGACTCCAGGACTGTGTGTCTGAGGTGGTGGTCTGCAGCACTGGAGCCCCACAAGGAACAGTCCTCCCCCTTCCTCTTCACCCTGTACACAGCGGACTTTAAACACAACACGGACACCTGTCACCTGCAGAAGTTCTCAGACGACACCGCTATTGTTGGTCGTGTGTCGGAGGGGAATGAGCAGGAATACAGGGGGGTCATCAGGGACTTCGTCAGATGGTGTGATCAAAATCATCTGTGTATTAATGCCAGCAAAACGAAGGAGCTGGTGATTGACTTCCGCAAGAAGTCAACCCCCATCACACCGGTGGACATCCAGGGTTTGTGCATTGAGACAGTGGAAGAGTACAAATACCTGGGTGTCCACATCAACAATAAACTGGACTGGTCCACTAACACTAACGCTCTGTACAAAAAGGGCCTCAGTCGTCTTCACTTGCTAAGGTGGCTGAGGTCCTCTGGGGTGAACAGGAATCTTCTGAGGTCCTCTGGGGTGAACAGGAATCTTCTGAGGTCTTTTGGGGTGAACAGGAATCTTCTGAGGTCCTTTGGGGTGAACAGGAATCTTCTGAGGTCCTTCTATGACACTGTAGTAGCGTCGGCTGTTTTTTACGCTGTGGTCTGCTGGTGTGGAAGAGTCTCAGAGAGGGACAGAGGGAAACTAAATAAACTGGTCAAGAGGTCCAGCTCTGTCCTGGACTGCCCGCTCAAGTACATCGAGCAGGTAGGGGAGGAGAGGATGTTCTCCAAACTAACATCCATCATCATCATTCCTACCTGCAGCCATCAGACTCCACAATACAACATAACATTATATATTTAATATTACTCATTTATTATTATTATTATTATTGTTGATGTTGTTGTTTTGTTGTTGTTGTTGTTGTTATTAATTTATTATATATATTTGTTATTACTATATATACCTATAGTATATATGATTATTATTACATTTACATTTATTTATTCATTTTATTCAAGGTTTTTCTTTTTTCTTTTTTTCTATTTCTTTTTCTTTTCTTTTTCTTTCTTTCTTTTTCTTTTTATATATTTTTCTATATTCTTTCTGTCTTTCTCGATAAAGAGCCCTGTAACACCCAAATTTCCCATTCGTGGGATAATAAAAGATTATTCTATTCTATTCTATTATTCTATTCTATTCAGACACATACAACAACAACCATTTTCAAACCACATGAAAGGCAGATGAAGTGGCTGCCTCAGCATCACACACACACACACACACACACACACACACACACACACACACACACATTTTAGTTGAAGGAAGCTAGAACAATTGCATAAAATAATGGATCCAGAACGTAGGGAAAGAAGGAAAGAGAAAAGGTCAGAGTTGAGGATTTAGTAATGGAGGAAAGTGAAGATAAAGTTTTTGGTTTTTGGAAGTCAGAATGTGACAGAAGAGAAAATAGGCAGAACAGCGAGCTTCACAAAACTGAAAGCAGCAAGAACAATTTTCAAACCACATGAAAGGCAGATGAAGCGGCTGCCTTTCTGTAAAGCTGCTTTGTGACAACAACTGTTGTTGAAAGTACTTTATAAAGTTGACTTGACTTGACAAGGGAAAACTAACCGAGTGGCAATTTGTACAAGACCTGCAGGCAGTGAATGCTGGTATTCAACCACGGGCCCCAACGGTACCAAATCCATACACTGCTCTGTCTCAGATTAATGTTGATGGTAAACCTCACACATTCAGTCTGTAAATGTCAAGCACACACCAGAGGCAGTGACTCGGTTTCCAAAGGAAACACAGCAGCTGGTGCAGCAGGTAAGACAGACAAACTTCACATTTTAGCAATGGTACAACTGACAGCTCGACCTAACGAACTGGATGAGATTAAATTTGAAATTAGATCCTATGCTTCACCACAGACGAGGGTTGACTCCTGTGGCAGGCAGATTTTCTGACAAAGCATAGAAAGTTCCCAATGGACTGCCCAGCCTCCCTACTTTACCAGTTTTGCCAAACTGATGCACAGTGAGATCCATGCGTCAAAAGGCAGGTGGGTGTTGTTGCACATTTATCCTAAACACCAGCAGATCTGATGGTACGGTCACAAAGGCAGTCGAGGGGTTAACATCACTCTCAGATGAACAGTCTATTATTAAACAAACTTTAGTTTAGTTTGAGATTAAAGACCAGACTGTAAGAGTTTATTCTGAGATTAAAGTTTATTAATAATAATAATAATAAGAAGAAGAAGAAGAAGAAGAAGAAGAAGAAGAAGAAGAAGAAGAAGAAGAGGAAGAAGAAGAAGAAGAAGAAGAAGAGGAAGAAGAAGAAAAATAAATCTGTGTAATTGTAACGGTGGCGGGGTGCGGGAAGGACGTCAGTGCAGAGCCAGTGATCCGGAGCATAACTTTATTGAACAGGGTAGCAAAACAAGACAAAAGGAACTAAAATGCCACCATTAACATAAGGCTTGGCCTTGCGAATGAACCACACTCTGTTCTGACTCATTGGGGCTTAAATAGCAGCCCCATTGCAGCACTCCTGTGTCTTCATGAGCTCAGGTATGCTCAGTCAGAACAGAGCACCATCTGTCATGCCAAACCGGCAACCACATGCACAACAGACTGTGACAGTAATCTACAGGAATGCATAATTTGCTGCAAATTCTCTCATATTTTAATACAAAAGAGTGAAATTAGTTCTCGCAAAGTGTCGAAATATTGAGAACTCTCAGCATTTTCATGTGAGCCCTGATCTTTCCTGAAGAAGACCTTCAATATCAGGAGTTTCAGTATTTCTGGATCAATCCACCCATCTTTGTCTCCTTGGTTACGAACACAGACTCTTTCTAATGTTGCCAACTCAGCAAATTTGTTGCTAGATTTAAAATTGTTTTAACCACTCAGCAAAAACCAACAAGCATCAAAAGCAGCTATTTATAAAACTTATTAAGCAATTCTGCAATTCAGCAATTCAGCAAAACTGCTGGTTCAGATCTTCCGCTTCTGTTGGTTTCATATCTATGGGCATGCAGTTGGACAGTAAAGCTGAATTCCTCATCTCTTTGTGAATATTTACATTTGCAGAATGTTTAGAGTGCTTTACTAAAATGGGTTACTCAGTTTCACATGAATAAAAAACCATCTGTTAAATATTCAAGTTAATCTCTAAAAAAAAAAATTATACACTCATAAAAACTGTCAAGTGTACATCATGTTAACAGTAGAAATAGGCTGTGGTGATTAAACGAATCCAAAATCACTCTGGAATGATATTTTTCAGTCATTTTATAATTATTAACTTCATTTGAACTTCATGTTATTAACTTCATGTATTAACTTCATTTGAAAATTTCATGTTATTATATGATGACATCATCATGTGATGACATCATACCACCTGGTAACTTCAGTGTTGATCATTTTTCTTTGGACACTAAACGGACAGTGGTGTGTGGTTCTCTTAAATCAGGGATTTGGTGTGAAGAACGTAGGAGATGTTTTGGACGGAGAGACGGGTTCTGTCCACACTGTTTGTCCTGGACGGTTGTCTTCCAGCTCAGATCACTCAGTTCACAGTTTTATCTCCTGGACTCCACCACTTTAACAGGAATGATCTTCTCAGCTGGTGAAGCTTCTCTCTGGGTGCTGCTCGACGTCTCTGATGTTCTCCAACATCTTCAGTGGCCGTGAGGTTTACATGGTTTGTGGCACAGCCTGAGGAACCCACTTCCTTCCTGTTCATGAACTCATCGCTGGTTCTGGAGCAGAAGAGTGGTTTCAGCCACAGTTTTAAACAAACCAGCAGAGAGAGATCACTCCAAATACAATATTAGAGTACAGAGAGTGAAGAGTGTACATTAGTGTACAGAGAGTGAAGAGTGAACATTAGTGTACAGAGAGTGAAGAGAGTACATTAGTGTACAGGCAGTGAAGAGTGTACATTCATGTACAGAGAGTGTAGAGTATGCATTATTGTACAAAGAGTGAAGAGTGTACATTAATGTACAGAAATATATAAGAGCAGTTTTATACCTTTATATCTTTCTATCTATCTATTTATCTATCATTCTGTCCGTCCATTCACCCATCCATCCATCTATCTATCTATCTATCTAGCCAGCTAGCTATCTATCTATCTGTCTGTCCATCCATCTATGTATCTATCTATGTATCTAGACAGACAGACAGACTGACAGGTTTAAACCGGAAGATCTGAAAGTGAAACTGGGAGGTTTGATCAGTGACACCATTTCAGGACTGAGACCTGCAGTGTGTGTTCAGTGTTGAAGATCTTCTACAGGAGCTCCTGCAGTTGGAGGACTGAGCTGGTTCTGGGACAGATCTTCAGGATGGAGGACAGTAAGTGAAGTTCTTCCACCTGAATGTTGTTGTGTTGATGGTTCCTGGTTCAGGAGAGAGTTCAGCTGTTTAAGTTCTTTATTTTTATTCCTGCTCTGATTTGTAGGATGATTTTACACCGTTTCTTCAGTTTTACTGCAGGAGATCAACAGCAGACTGTCAGAAGATTCTGTGTGTTTAGTTTCAGATTGTGTTTTAAAAGTTCGACCTGTTTAAAGTGTGAGAGTGTAAAGATGCTCACTCCGCTCCTGAACAGCCTGCACAGTTTTAATGCTTTTCATGATTCAATTCAATCATGATCAAAAATGATCAAAATCAAAAATGTTTCTCACAATGTTTCCATCACCAGCACACACACTGCAGCTCTCTAAACCAGTTCAACCAGAATAATTCTGCTCTCTTCATCAAGAAACATGGAACTCATCAGTGTTTAATTACTGAACATCTCACAATACGCTCATGAGAGAACACATGATATAGATCACCATGACGACCGTTAATCCTGTCATGTTCTCCAGTGCTCCGTTCTTTAAGATAAAGATCAACTAAACCCTTTCTGGAGCTTAAGAAACATGTTGATGTTTCTTCTGTTTCAGAGATGAAGTGTGTTTGGGTGATGATGCTGTTCCTCCACGGCACTCTTTCAGGTACAGTACCTGACTTTTAACCCTTCAACAGCCTCTCTGTACAACTGCACAGATCACAGAATCCGAAAGGAGGAGAAGAACTGCTGATTTGAGTGGCCTAAACTGTGAAACTGAGGTGGAACTCTGTACAACATCAGGGTCTACACGTCAGGAGACTGAGGGAGTGTTTTGTCCTTTATTAAGATGTACATAGACACTGCCCTCGTTAATAAAATCAGTCCTGATCATTTATCAGCATCATTAGCATAATCATAAATACAACAACTTTGATGTTCTAACTAAAGAAGGAAATATTTAAAAACTAACGTGAATTCATCAACCAACACTGGAGTGAACCAAGACTGAAAACTCTGAAAATTAAACTTTAACTCTTTATAAAGTGAAAGTGAAGATTTTGGAGATTTACTGACACACACTGTTCAAATAAGCCATCAAACACCAGAGCTTACAATGTGAGGAAGGTGAATGACCTTTATGGTTGAATCTGTGTGTGTGTGTGTGTGTGTGTGTGTGTGTGTGTGTGTGTGTGTGTGTGAGAGAGAGAGAGAGTGTGTGTGTCTACAGTTAGCTCTCAGCTGCTGTGTGTTTGTGGGACATTCTGTCTGAAGTTTAGTCTTCAAGTGAAATGCTGCTCCACTGGGTTCAGATCAGGTGACTGACTCAGCCGTTCAAGAATCTTCCTCTTCTGTGCTTTCATAAACTCCTGGGCTGCTTTGGCTGTATGATGTGGGTCGTCATCCATCTGGATTATGAAACACCGCCCAGACAGTTTGACTGCATTGAGCTGGATCTGTTGTGGAAAATTGAAGTGTGAGCCTAAGTCTGAAACTTAATCAGAAATCAAACGAAGGCAAAAATCAAGTGAATTAAGAAAGATGCAGCACAACCACTTTACTGAAGAGTTTCAGCAGGCGTGGTCCAGTGGGAGCAGCTCCAAATGCTCATCCCAACTCCGGACCTTAAATACATTTCATTCGCCTTTAAAATTTACATAAATCCATCCCATTAATAGTTCTCCACCAATAATATTCAACACTGTCATGATTAAAACCTCAGTTCCCCCACCTTTACCACTCCACCAACAATAGACAAAGATCTCTTCACTGATGACTCCCTGTCTTATCCACCACCAACATTTCAAGGTTTCTTCTTCTACTGTTCACTACTGTAACGGTGGCGGGGTGCGAGTAGGACGCCAACGCAGAGCCAGTAATCCGTAACATGACTTTTGAACATAAATCAAAACACAAACCAAAAATGCCACCATTAACTGTAAGGCGTAGCCTCGTTAATGAACCGCGCTCTGTTCTGATTCATTGGGGCTTAAATAGCAGCCCCAATGAAGCATTTCATTCTTAAATAGCAGCCCCAATGAAGCACACCTGTGTCTGAAGGAGCCCAGGTGTGCTCACTCAGAACAGAGCGCCATCTGTCGTGCCCGGCCGGAACCACAGGCACGACAGACTGTGACAACTACCGGCCCTCTATGAGCACTATTGTTCAGTTTAGAAATGTATCTGTTCACTACCGGCCATCTATGAGCACTATTGTTCAGTTTAGAAATCTATCTGTTCACTACTGGCCGTCTATGTCAAGTCAAGTAGGATTTTATTGTCATTTCAGCCATATACACAGTACACAGTGAAACGAAATAACGTTCCTCCAGGACCCTGGTGCTACACACAAGACACGACACAACACAAGACAAGACACAAGAAAACATAAGACACAACACGGGGCAACAAGTGCAGACAAGACAGACAACAACAGACGGAACAACAGACTACATTCATCCGTAGAGGGCTGCAGTGTTGTGGAACAAAGCAGCCCAGGTAGATTATGGTGTAGCAGTGTGGTGGAGCGGTGTTACTGAATTTAAAGTGCAAGAGTGCAACACGAGATAAATAAATAAATACAGGATGAAAAGTGGACTGGGTTTCAGAGTTCAAGATATTGGTGGTTTCAGAGTTCAAGAGTCTGATGGCCAGGGGGAAGAAACTATTTCCCATCCTGGAAGTGGAGGCCCGTATGCTGCGGAACCTTTTCCCGGATGGCAGGAGGGAGAAGAGAGTGTGGGACGGGTGGGAGGGATCATCCACAATGCTGGTTGCTTTGCGGATGCAGCGAGTGGTGAAAATGTCCTGTACAGAGGGCAGAGAGATCCCGATGATCTTCTCAGCTGTTCTCACTACCCGTTGTAGGGACTTGCGGTCTAAGATGTTGCAGTTCCCATACCAGGCAGTAATGCAGCCGCTCAGGATGCTCTCAATGGTTCCTCTGTAAAAGATGGTGAGGATGGAAGGTGGGAGATGGGCTTCCCTCAGTCTGCGCAGGAAGTAGAGGCGCTGCTGGGCTTTCTTTGTGATGGAGTTGGTGTTGAGGGACCACGTGAGGTTGTCAGTGATGTGAACTGCACCCGGGACAACAGGACATTGGACTTACTGTATGCAAACGCTAAGGATGCATACAGAGCATCACCCCTCCCTCCACTGGGACACTCAGATCATAACCTGGTCCATCTGGTTCCCTCTTACATACCTCTAGTATGCAATCAACCCCCCACTACGAGGTATGTGAGAGGATGGTCTGATGAGTCTAGCATGGCACTCAGGGACTGTTTTGAAACCACAGACTGGGAGGCGCTGTGCAGCCCACATGGAGAGGACATCGACAGCTTAACAGTCTGCATAACCGACTACATCACCTTCTGTGTGGAGAACACTGTACCGACCAGGAGAGTACGGTGTTACTCCAATAATAAACCATGGCTGACCCCTGATCTGAGAGCTCTGCTGAAGCAGAAGTCAAGAGCCTTCAGATCAGGAGATAAGGAGGCAATGAGAACA
>CM029385.1:42913-63184 GCA_017165825.1 Hepsetus odoe
TATTTCTTTCTGCATGTTTTCATTGTTACTCTTCTCTGTTTACAGAAATAAAGCGAGAAGTTGAAGAATTCAGAGGAGGTAAAGTGATGATTTCTTTATTTAATCAGAAACTGATGTTCATGTGAGTTTAATCCACTGCAGGCAGTAAAGAGTTAAAGACACACAAACAGAAAGAGGAGAGAACCTGGTCCCACATGAGGAACTGAGTGTGTATCTAGAACATCGTCCTGTTTGGGGATGTTGGGTGAAGATCTGCATTCATTATAAAACACAGAGAGCAGCTCAGCTCCAGCTCACTTCTGTCTGTCTCTGCTGGAGGAAGTGAAGATCTAACAGCTCCTCTTGGTGTGGAAGGTGTGGAGCAGTTAACTGGTAGCTGAAGGTCCTGGTGAGAGGTTTGAGGAGGTCTCAGGTGAACTGTAGCTGCAGTTCTGGTTTATAAATAAAGCTTGATTTACATGTACAGCAGTCGTTCAGCAGACAGAGTCCTCTCGGTGTGTTTTACCCAGATTGTGGACAAAGTGATTTTTGTAGTTGGTTCTCAGATTTGTCCAGTTTAGAGGGTTCTTCACTGAGAGCTTCTGTTCAAATGGATGTGCTGTCAGGAAGAAGGTTCTGTAGAGAAAAATATAGTTTATTAAAACTCCATCATTCTTATTGGCTCTCCACACCCCGGTGTATAAGAGTTAGTGTGTAACAGAAACAGAACAGGAGTTTAGTAAAGAGTGAGGAAGGTGTAAAAACCTACAGGACACTTAAAGCGCACTTCACTTCAAGTTAAGAAGCATTTTGGAAAACATGTATTTTCAGTGTAAAAAGCCAAATTTACTGAATAGTGTTGTGTCTGTTACGTTCATCTGAAAGCTGCTGTGTGTGTGTGTGTGTGTGTGTGTGTGTGTGTGTGTGTGTGTGAATACAGAGGCTGTGTTTGGTTGTGGTTCACTGTGAGCTGTTTTACAATGAAAAATAGTCACTTTTTTATGACCTGTTTTTCCATTTGCACAGTTTACATTTAACGTTTTTTGTTGGTCTGAAGCCAAACGACAGAAACAGCAGTGATCTTTGTCTGGAGCTGCTCGGTGGGCTTGGTCTTTCAGTTCTTTTTTCTGGTGGAAGTTCTGCTGTGCACGTCTCCTGCTGCGCTTCCTGTCTTTTCATCAGTGCCACCGTCTCCAACCCATACAACATAGCTGGTCTCACTACTGTCCTGTAAACCTTCCCTTTTTCTCTCACTGGTACCACAAATCACACGGTGAAGATCCTTTTTTCCTCCTTACTGTCCAGCTGCTCAATCAGTTCACCTTCATCTTTAGTCTTCACCCTGCACATCATCTCCTTGTACTCCTGTCTACTTTCTCCATCTCTTGCTTCACTTTCCTCTTCTTGACCTCCAGGGTCATCCTACAGACAACCACAGCTGCTGCTTGGATCAGAACTGGATTTACTTTTTGGTCCAGCGTCAGCTTGACTGTGCACCTTCTGGACATTCATTGTGTGTGAACTCCGTGTTCCAGGTAGCATCACAGATCCACCTCCCTGGATATCTTCTATTCAAGACTATCAGTACAAAATCAGTTCTGATATAGCGACCACCTTCTACACCTCTGTCTCTGTTCTTCTCTGAGCTCAGTGACCTTCTCACACTTACCTGTGTTCTGTCTGACATCATCATCCTGCTCGGTAATTTCAACATTCTTATAGACGCCGTCTCTCCAGCAGCTTCAGAATATTTGGCCATTCTTGAATGTTTTCATCTCACTCTGTGTGTGAACTTTCCCAGACATGGACATGGACATACATCTGGACTTAATAAAACTTCTCATGGACATCAAGGAATTTCATCAGGTTTTGTGAGAATGAGTCTGTCAGATTTGATGTTCTGTACTAAATTAGATGATAGATCGTTTTCTACATCTCATTGCTAGTAGCCTCATAGCCCTGTTACTGTTCTTGTAATATTTTTGTTCAGTAAACCTTAAAGCCTGTAGCTTTAAGCCTGATAGGCTGTTGAAATCTCTACGTGCTTGTTTAAGAGTCTTAGTGCAGAAGAGGTTGGTGTTTGCCCACTTTGTTGTTGAAGGTTCTTCACTTTGTTTTCTGATTTATTTGGTTTTACTCCCCTTGGTTTTTGTTCTTTGCTCTTGTAGATGAAATAATGCGTCCTCTAAGACAGTTCAGTCTCAAAGGGTGAGAGGTGATGCATCAGTATTTACAGATTTAAGAAACTGTCATTTAGTCTCTGTTGTTTCGTTTTGCTCTGTGGTCCAAGTCCCACATCAGCACTAGAGGGACATGATCAGAAGTAACCAGAAGAATCGTTATGTCTTATTCTGTGTAGTTCTGCTTTAGAAGTGATAATTCTATTCTAGATTAAGAAGAGTGTCTGTAAGAACAGAATTATTGTGAAAGGGCGACACAGGCAGAACTCCCTAAAACTGGAGGAAGAAACCTTGTTAGGAACCCAGACACAAAAGTGGAACCCGTCCTCCTCTGGTCCACACTGGATAATAATGAAGGAAAAGAAAGAGAAAGTTCATTTCATAATGAATCAGTTTAGTGATGAGTTCAATAAAGTGTGAGTTCCAGTAGAAGAGTCTGTTAGTGTCTGGAGTTGGAAGGTCGGTGAGCTAATAGTGGTGGTTCTGTTTGAGGGGGCGGAGCTTTAGTTCGTGGAGCTGATCTGGAGTTCAGGTGAGGAGTAGAACCTGATGATCAAGAAAACCGTCAACTCCGACGGTGGACTGGCTGGTTCAGGAAACCCTAACGGTGATTGAAGGACTTGGCTGGGAGGTCGGTCCTTTCAGGAACTGCATAAGCTGTACAGGTGGTGGACAGTTGTGTGTCTGAAACAGAACAGGAGAGAAATGAGTTCCGTTTTGGTCCCACAGTGTACAGACTATGAACTTACAGAGCGGTACTGTGACTCCAGTAGAACTCACTATTACAGCCTGACTGTAAAACCCTCAACTCATCCTTTCTAAACACGAGACCTTCCGCCTGTCCTCCTGGGAACTGTTAGAAAACCAGCACCTTGTGATCTAAGAGAGCGTGAAGGTCCATAACTGGAGATCAGCTTGTTTAGGACTTTGTAAGTTAGCAGTAAAATTTTATAGTCTGTGGAATTTCACAGGAAGCCAGTGAGGTCTAGATAATATCAGACAAATGTGATCAAATGTTCTAGGTCTAGTGAGACCTACTGTGTTCTGGACTGACTGGAGTTTATGAAGGTTTTACTGGAACATCCTGACAGCAGGACATCACAGTAATCTGGTCTGGAGGTGATAAAAGTGTGGATCAGTGTTTCTCCATCATGTCGTGTGAGGGAGCTTCTGAGTTCAGTGATGTTTCTGGGGTGAAGAAAAGTCTTTAGTGATGGTTCCAGTGTGTGGATCCAGAGAAAGATCCCAGTCCATTGTGACGCCCAGGCTTCTGACAGTGGGATAAAGATTGATTAAGAGACGTTCACTCTTCTATTTCTCTTTCCAAATACCTTTTTTAATCTGAGCTGATCGTCTGGTTTGGCTGAAATATAGAACTGGGTGTGTCAGTGTAACAGTGGAAGCTGATTCCATGTTTCTGGATTACTGAATCCAGAGGGAGCAGGTATGATATGAAGAGTAGGAGACTGAGGACAGAGCCTTGTGAGACTCCATAACTAACTTTAGTATGAACTGATGTTTCATCATTTCCGTTTCCAGGTTGATAACGGTTGGTGGAGTGTAATTTAAACCAGGAGAGGGTTCCTGATTGTTGTGAAAAATCGATCAAGAACAAGTCAGTTGCACCAGTACCTCCAGGATAGCTTTATTACTGTTGCAACAGGGCCTCGTCCAGCACTTCACTCCGAACGCTGGAGGAAGAGCCCCGAACACAGAAACCTACATGCAGATAAACTGGTCTGTGAGCTCCTCCCCTTCCATCTGTTACTGGACTCTGGTTCCAATCTGCCACATTCCTTTGCCCCCATATGGGGTTCCTTGCTTCACCTTCTTTATCTGATAACCCCTGTATGACCTTCTTTGCCCATCTTCCACCTACTATAAACACTTATAAATCTCTTCTGGCCCAAGTGCCTGTTGCACATAGTTGCGTTAACTGAACCAGAAACCAGATCACACAGGAATGAAAGAGGGGGTCTGTCTCACAGTTACAAAGTCATCTTCTTTACTAGAAGAGTGATCTTAATACTAGTACAGAGTTTTTTAATGTTCCATCATATTCACCCCTTTTGATCATTAAATCACCTTAAATAAGGAAAATGAGCAGAACTCATATAATACAATGCATGTTAATGCTTATAGCCTCTTAATGCAACAATATCACCGATTTAAGCTACAGAATACAACATTCTTCTTCAGAACTCTTCTTCATCTTCCTCTTCAGAGCTGATCATATTGTAGTTGCTTGTTTGGTCCCCATTTGGTCTCAGATTCAGGTCTGGAAACAAATCTGAGTTGTCGCATGACTTTGCTTCAATGTGCATCATCCAGTAATGCACTTGTGAGGATGAGCTCATCCGTTGGACCATTGTCATGACGCACTGTAAAATAACAAGGTGCACACAAGCAGAGAAACAGGAAGACTACAGCGATGGGTATCATCACTGTAAACTGATGCCAGTACGGCCCCATGAAGGTCTACAACCAACTATACTAGCCATTATCTACTGGTGGGGGATCAGCATTTACACTTCTCATGTGATCTATCAGATTAGTAATGTTGTCATTATCTGGAATGTAGAAACAACATGGTGTTCAGAAGCTTGTAGACACCTTCTTTAGCTAAAAGTAGTTTTAGAGCCATCCTATGTTTTTGTAACTGCTTGTCTGATACCTTTTATCTCACTGTTTATTAGGCCAAGAATGAGTCATTCACCAATGCAGCTTCTTGATACGCTAGTCCATCTATCTTATTCAGTGCTGCGGTAGTTCCACCTCCCAGAAAGAGTGACCACCCTACAGCTGCTCCTGGTGATGTCCATGGATCAGCTAGGTGTGCCCATTATAATGCTCATTTCTCTTGCTCCTATGCTGGACAGCTAAAACTCTTTCAGATGGATTGCCTGCATAAACAGATAGTCTTAGAAACACAACTGCAGGATAACAACATCCTTGCCACATCCTTGTTGTGATTGGCATGTACGAATAAGCCATTGCACCACACACCCACATGAACATGTCATTGACGTCCATCTAAAATGCTCATGTCCTGGGCTGTTTTAGACCGTACAGTTAGATTCCATCAGATAACTACCTGCTTTCCCCCAGGTGACATACACTGTGTTTTTACACTGTGACCAACCTAGTTCTGTGCCTTCTCGGAGTTGATTGCAACACGTGCAATACTCTCCTATCTGCTCAGGATCTGCTAGGTATGAGCCACGACCACTCCAGTTCCATTTCAGCGGAAGGTTAGATATAAGTCCCTTCTGCTCATTGATGTCATGCGAAGCCCTGCCGTGGAAAATTGAAGTGTAATCCCAAATCCGAAACTTTTTCCAAGTCAGAAATCAAATGAGGTCAAAAAATCAAGCGAAGTCAGAGAGATGCAGCGCAACCAATTTACTGAAGAGTATCAGCAGGTGTGGTCCAGTGGGAGCAGCTCCAAATGCTCATCCCAACATCGGACTTTAAATACATTTCAGTCACCTTTAAATTTACATAAATCCATCCCATTAATAGTTTTCCACCAATAATATTGAACACTGTCATGATTAAAACCTCCTTTACCACTTCCCCCACCTTCACCACTTCACCAACACTAGACAAAGATCTCTTCACTGATGGCTCCCTGTCTTCTCCTCAACCAGTGTTTCAGGGTTTCTTCCATCCAGTTTCTCAGTTGTGAATGCAGCTGCTTGATTAAGAATGTATCTGTTCACTACCGGCCGTCTCTGAGCACTATTGTTCAGTTTAGAAACGTGACTCTTTACTGCTGGATGTTTTCTGGGAACCCATGAGAGCATAAGACCCCGGACATCATGTAACCTTTAGCAGGTGGCACTATTGATCAGTTATAAATGTAGCTCTTTTACTGCTTGCTTTTCCATTGGAACTCAGTGGTGTGAGATACTGTAGGACAGGGACAAAAGTAAAGGGACAAAGGTAAAGGGACTCCAGGGCTCTCCTGATTGCTTCCACCGCGTTCTTCTTCTCCTGTTGACCGCTCATCATCATCACTAGTGTCGTCTGGCTCTGTTCTTGGCAACAGATTTCTGGGAACTCGAGTACAGTGGTTAAGGTGATACCAAGTAGTACTATTCTCCACTTGTATTGCTGTGGGTTTCACGCTTACCACCTTGTGAAGACCAGTTCGCCTTGGTTCATTCCACTTCCTCCTGAAAACTCTTACGTATACCTGGTCCCCTGGCCTTAATGGGTTTGTGGACTCCTCCTCCGGTTCTGGAGCATGTCTCAGCTCCTGTTGATAAATAGCTTTATATACAGCAGTTAATTGTCTCATATAGGCTCTCAGATCTGCTTCCAATTGTTCCAAGGGAGGTCCCTGATAGGGTTCCCTCAGGTGGGGTACAGGCATGGGTCTACCAGTGAGCATCTGATGTGGAGTCAGATGAGTGGTCCTATTAGCTTGCATTCGGTAATGCATCAGGGCTAAAGGGAGAGCATCCACCCAATGGAATCCAGTTTCTGCACAATTTTATTTACCTTTGTTTTTAGAGTTCCATTAACCCTTTCCACCATCCCCTGAGACTGGGGGTGGTAAACACAGCCCAGTCGCTGTTTGATCCTCAGTTGTTGTAATACCTTTTTAACAGTTGGATCTGTTATATGTTGGATAAAAGCTGATCCATTATCTGAACCTTGGGATGACCTCTCTCATCAAAAACTTAATAACAGTTCCAGCACCTTGATCTTTGGAGGGGGTTTCTTCCACCCACCTGCTGAATCTGTCAATGACCACAAGCATGTACCTGTATCCTCTCACCCTTTTAATCATCTCCACATAATCAATCACCAGATGTTGAAATGGTCCAGTAGGTACCGGTATGTGTCCAGCTGGGGTAGTAATTCCCTTTCGCACATTATTTTGAGCACAAACATCACATCTGCTGAACAATTCATCAACTGTTCCTGTAAATATGGAGACCAAAATCCTTGTTTCTGTATTTTTCTCACCACTTCCCCTCTTGCACAATGATCCAACCCATGAGCGTTAGTGATTAGTATTGTTAGTAATGTGTTAGGTGCAATCAACAACCCTTCATGATTTCTCCATAATCCATCTCCATCTTGTTTAGCTCCTCTGTTACTCCACATAGTCTTTTCATACAGTGTTGCTTGTTTCTGCATCTCTACCAAATCATCCAGTGTAGTTATGGTTCTATTGCTACCATTGGTGCCATCACCGGATCCTCACACTTAGAACCTTTTTTATCTCCTCATCAGCTAAGTTGTTCCCCTTTATCACACAGTCATTTCCTTTTTTGTGTGCCTGACATTTAACTATTGCCAGTCTTCTTGGCAGCATCATAGCTCATCAACTCCAGTATCTGCTGCAAATGTTGTATTGGGGTTCCATCAGTCTTCTTAAAACCTCGCTGTTTCCATACTGCCCCAAACAAATGTGTAACTCCATGATCATACACTGAATCAGTAAAAACATTAACACACTTTCCTTTTACCAATTTACAAGCTTCAGTTACTGCCTTCAGCTCTGCTAATTGGGCAGAACATGGCTGAGGACAGTGTTCAGCCCAAAAACATCTCCACTTCCTCTCTTCACCACCGCATATCCCACATGGTTCCCCAAGTGATCCCTCAAACAGGATCCATCAACAAAAAAGTCAACTCTGCTTCTGGAATTGGTGTAGACTCTAAATCAGGTCTTAACTTGGAGAATACCAATTAACTAGCTATGCAATCGTGTGGTTTTCCCTCAAACTGGAACAGCAGTAATTCTGCTGGATTAACTGTATTACATCTCCTGAGAGTCACATCTGGAAATGTAAACAAGAATGAATACTGTAAACTCCTTGCTGGTGTTAACACAAACCTGCTGTTCTAGATCAGCTCTATGATTTTATAATGGGAATAGATGATCACTGGAAACCCCATCGTCAGAACTGAAGCTTCTCATAAGCATAATGTTCTGCTGCTAAACCCTGATAACATGGTGGTCTCACTGAGCCACTCCATCCAGTTTAGTGCTATAATAAGCTAGTGGCTGTTTCTTTCTTCCACTACACGTCTCCTGCATCAACACTGCTGATGCAAACCCATCACAGCGATTAGCAACAAACAAACAGAAAGGTTGATCATAATCTGGTGTAGCTACACTGGTGCTGTCTGCATTTCCTGCTTCAGAGTTTCAAACGCCACATAATCATCAGATGTCCATTTTAATGGAGCATTTAAAGTCTTTAATCCTGCTTCTGCTATCAGTCCCCTCAAGGGTGCCGTCTTTATTACATAATCTTCAATCCATTCTGCACTAAACCCTGTCATTCCTAGGAACGACATCATCTGTCCCACAGTCACTGGTTGTGGTTCTTTACTGGTTCCCTCCAGCTGTGAAGGATCTATTGCTTTTGTTCCATGTGCCACCAGTCGTCCCAGGTACTCTACCTGTGGTTGGCAATATTGTAACTTTGCTTGTGACACCTTCTGTCCCCCCTCAGCTAATTTTCTGAGAACTTTAACAGAGTCTTCACGACATTGTTCTACTGTCGGGGAACACAAGATTAAATCATCAACACCCTGTAGCATTGTGCTGTTTAGATCCAGTTCCTCTAGATCCTGTCTCAGAACTTGATTAAATATATGAGGGGAATGTTTGAGTCCCTGTGGTAACCTTGTATAACTGTACTGCTTCCCCTGGATGTGAATGAGAACAGATACCTGGACTCTTCTGCTACTGGATGATAAAACATGCAGAACACAAATCTAGTACTGTAAAGATCTGATCATCTGGTGGAACGTTCATGAGTAGTGTGTGTAGATTGTGCACTTCCGCTCTCCAGTCTTCTACCGCTGCATTTACTGCTCTTAGATCATGGACCAGTCACCACTTAGTTTGATCTGCCTTTTGTACTGGGAGTACTGGAGTGTTACATGGGCTTCTCATCTCTATCAGTCCTCCTGCTTCTACCAGCCCCAGTATAGTTCTCTCTGTTCCCTGCTCAGCTTCTGGTTTTAATGGATACTGAGCTCTCCTAGGTAGATGTGCTCTAGCTTTCAATCTGATCTGAACTGGTGAAGCTGAGTTTACCAGTCCCACATCTGTCCCACATCTGTCTCGTGTCGCGACCACAATTCTTCAGGAACTTGCTAAATCATTCCAGACATCATCATCTTCAGATCTTGGGATTGCTACTGCCTGTGGTGTTGCTGTCACTTCCAGTTCACACAATACTTTGATCACTGAATGATTTTCAGCAAACAGTATCAATGGACTTTGTGTCTTCTTCCACTTCAGTTCTTCTGCTCTTTTAACCATGGTTCCCAGCTCCTTTGACTCAAATCCTTCATTTATTAGCAGCGTCACGTGTGGTCTTGCTCCTTCAACATCATACCACTCATTGATGAACTCATTATCCTCTACTTGAAGCGCTGCTCCTTCTGTCCCGATCACCACACTTCTAGCTTTAAGGTTAACTTTTGTTCCTGCAGTCTTTCTAAGCCATTCTTCCTCCAACGTCTCATCCTGGCTCTTATCATAAATCATAGTACAGTGATATTCTAATCTGGGGTTTCTTGCTTTTGGTATCTGTGCTGAAATAAACTTTCCCCATAGACTCATTATCTCCTGAACTGGTTTTCTATCTCCTCACCAGTACACATTAGCTTCCTTTCCTAATGTCACACTCATCTGAGCACTGACTGATTTCATCCACATAAACTCCATCAGGCGTTCACCAAATCTGGAAACCCAACTGGCACAAAGCGTTTCTCCCTAATAAATTTACTGGAGTTTGCTCTGAAACTAAGATGGTAAATTGATTGTTTTTCCCTGCACTGTTACTTTAACTGGAGCTGTTACTGGTATTAGCTGCACTTGTCCTGAGAATCCTACGGTCTTAACGAACTTTCCTGATCTGGGGAGGTTTATGGCATAATTTGAATTTAGGCATGTATAACAAGCTCCTGTATCGATCATCATGGGTGTAGTTCTACTGTTCACCTGAACCTGCAGCATTGGTTCCTCATCAGCTCCCCTGCTCCTCAATAAGAGCTGACCCTCCCCTGTAGGACCCTCTGGGCCTCCCTACCACCCATTCTGTCCACCCCAGTAATTCACTGGGCCGGAGTTTAGATTTAATCCAGTCCAGGCAGGGTTCTGATCCCCTCCTGTCCATGGACGTCGTGAATTTGGGTTTTGCTGTGATTGTTCTTGACCCGTAATTTGGGGAGCCCGCCAACCCGCACCTCCCCCAACTCCAGGTCCCTTCCAGGGATTTACTGAACATCTCCTTCGGGTGTGTCCTGGTTTTCCACACCCCAACATACTGCAGGTGGACCTTGAGGCTGTCGCTGCTGTTGTCTGCCTCTGGATCTCTGCTTGTTTGGTCCAGCTCCACCAGGCTGTGTGTACACATTGATGACTGGAACTGAGGGAGTTGTGGACTGTGATGGTGGTTGAACTCCATCCAGTTGTGACTCACTGGTGATGCAGGATTTGGAGTCACTGGTCTTTGTGATGCCTGCAGAGTCTTTTCTTCCACAACTGCAGCTTGAGTCTGTTCCCCCTTTTTCTTAGCTGTTCCTGTCAGTTCTCCCAGTTGGAGCTGTGCCACCTTTCTCAGCACTTCTCTTTCTTCTTCTTTGGTTCTCTTCTCAGTCTGTCTGTGTTTATCCACAGCATGAGTCACATCAGCCACAAACTCATCCACCGTCTTTTCAGTCAGTCCCACCACATCTTCCAGTTTGCTTTTGACTTTTTCTGGAAGGCCATCCAGGTCAAGTGTCCGAAAGACCACTTTTGAGTCTTAATCTGGGTCACTTCCTGCTTATGCTCTCCACATCTTCTTCATGCGATGAACATAAGCAGAGGGATTTTCAGTTCCTCCTATTGGTTCTCCTTTCAGAGTCTTCAGGTCTAACTTTCTTGGATAAACTTCCCTCACTGCGTTCCACAGTCTGTTTCGGTATGGATTGAATTCCACACCATCACTGGTCGCATCCACAGCGTGATGCTCCAGGCCTGCTTTTGTCTTCCATTGCCTTCTGTCCAATTATTTCAATTTCAATTTCAATGCATTCTTGTACAGCGCCTTTTACAACACAGTTGCCCCAAGGCACTTTACATTGGTGATAGAGGGTAGACAGGTTATAGTACTAGAAGTTAAAGCCGGACGACTATGAAGGTGAGGAACCAAAAACTCCACTGTGTGGAGAAAAAAAAACCTCTGGGGGTCCAAGGTCGACCGGCTACCCAACCCCCTTGGGTCTACTAGCAGTACAGAGTTAGTTCGGGTTTTACTCCAGGATCAGCACAGGGTCCCAAGCTGCTTCCCAGGCTCAGCAAGTCGGCCGCGGCCCCAGTACCAATGAGCCGCCAGGGTCCCTTGGCGCATCAGATGCATCACACAGACCAGATGGTAGTTCGGTGTTGGACTCAGGTGATGACCACAGCGGGCCCCCCGGACATGTGGGGAGAGAAATGGAATGAGGGGGTCAGTAATGAGCAGGATCCAGTAGTGACAGACACAGAAATGAAACAGTGCGATGGCATGTACAGCAGCACCAGGACATTAGTAGTGGTGCACTATGGTGATTGGTGCGGGTAAGCTAAACTAAAGAAGTAAGTCTTCAGCCAGGATTTAAAGACTGAGACTGAGTCGGCATCCCGTACAGAAGCAGGCAAGCTGTTCCACAATCTAGGGGCCTGGAACTGAAAGCTCGTGCTCCTATACATTTATTTATGAGGGACAATTAGGAGATCTTTATTCTGGGATCTAAGTGGGCGGTTAGGTGTATAGGTATTAAGCAGTTCGGTTAGGTATATTGGGGCAAGACCTTTAAGTGCCTTGTAGGTTAAGAGCAGGACCTTGAAGTCAGCCCTGTACCTAACAGGAAGCCAGTGAAGCGAGGAGAGTATGGGAGTTATATGGTCGTACTTCCTGCTCCTGCTAACAATCCTAGCGGCTGTGTTCTGAATGCGCTGTAGGTGCTTAATGTGCCCTGAGAGCTTCCAGAAAGTAGGGCACTACAGTAATCTAATCTACTGGATACAAATGCATGTACTACTTTCGCCGTGTCTTCCATTGACAGAAAGCGCCGTAGTTTGGCAATGTTCCGAAGTTGCAGGAAGCATGTCTTCACTACTGCATTAACACGGGGATTAAATGAAAGATTTGAATCAAAAATAACACCAAGGTTACGTGCCAGAGTACCAACTGAAAACTTCAACCCTGCATCCCGGATATGCGAAATGAAGTTGGCCCTGTCTACATCACTACTACAAAACAAGAGCAGCTCAGTTTTTTGGGGGTTTAGTGAGAGGAAGTTGTTATTCATCCAATCCCTAATATCACTGAGGAGCTAATTAAAGTGCCGGTTGATGCTTTATCACATGATTTAACAGATAGGTATAGCTGAGTGTCATCAGCGTAGGAGTGGTAACTAACATTATGCTTCCGTATAATAGTGCTTAGTGGGAGCATGTAGAGGGAGAAGAGCACTAGGCCCAACACCGACCCTTGTGGGACTCCATAGTTAACTAGTGACATAGGTGAGGGGGGCCATAATCATCCATTTGGATGAAGTAGTAACGGTTTGTAAGATAGGAGTTGAACCATTTAAGGGCTGTTCCGCTAATGCCGACAGTGGAGTGAAGCCTATTTACTAAAATGGAGTGATCCACCGTGTCGAACGCAGCACTAAGATCTACCAGAACAAGAACAGTGATGTTTCCTGCATCACTCAAGACCATTATATCATTCTCCACTCTAGTTAGAGCAGTTTCTGTGCTATGGCCAAGCCGGAAACCTGATTGGAGTTTATCTAAGAGGTTATGCGTGTCTAGATATGACTGCAGTCTCGCAACTAGTTTTTCTAGAATCTTAGAGAGAAACGGGACATTAGAGATGGTCTATAATTACTTGGTGAGCGAGGGTCCAAGTTAGGTTTTTTAAGCTGTGGTCTAACCACTGCTGTTTTAAACTGATTGGGGACTACACCTGAGGTCAAGGATGCGTTCATGATATCAAGTATAGGTGTTGATGGTACTCCTAAGGGTTCCTTCAGGAGCTTGGTTGGAATGGGATCTAACCGACAGGTTGTGGACTTTGCCTTGGTTATAACAGAAATTAGCTCAGAGTTATCGATGAGATTAAAATCACTAAAATATTGTGAGCACTGTTCTGGTAGTGGATTAATTTGAGGGCTAATAGGGCACATTTGGAGCCTAATGTTGTTAATTTTATCATTAAAAACTGAAGAACCCTCTCGTTAGTGATACTACACGCTGGCCTTCTATCAGTTTTGTCTGTTAGCTGAGCGAGTGTCTGAAATAAATAGCGGGTTCTGCATGTTGTTCTCAATAAGTTGTGAATAGTACTCAGTGCGAGCACTATATAGAGCTTTCTTATATTGTTTTAGTTTAGCAGACCATAGAGCCTGAGAGGCTTGGAGACCTGTTGTCTTCCATCTGCGTTCTAGCTTACGGCACTCCCGCTTAGCAGCCCGTGTGTGATCACTGAACCAGGGAGAGTGCCTGATAGTTCTGACCTTTATCTTAATTGGGGCGACCTGATCAAGGATCTGCCCAACTACTGTACTGTACATGTCGGTGATGTCATTAACAGTGTTGTTACCGGTGAAGTCTGTCTCTGTTACGGCCTCCATAAACTGAACACATTTAGCCCTGTTTAGGTGTCGTGTTGTACTAGTCCGTTCACTGAGGTACGGTGGAGACATATTAATCTCAAACGTGATTAAAGAATGGTCGGAACAAAGTTTATTTAAGGAGTGGACCAGTACAGTATCAATGTCAAGTCCATACGAGATAATTAGATCTAGCGTGTGTCCTTGTACATGGGTAGGTCCTGATACATGCTGGGTGCAACCGACAGAATCGAGGAGCGTTAAGAAGCTTTTGGCACCTGCATCCGTCTCTGTATCAACATGTTTGTTAAAGTCACCCAGCATCACGAATCTAGTAAACCTAACGACCAATCAGAGAGCAGATTGCCAAATTCATTAATAAAGGCAGCATATGGTCCTGGAGGTCTGTAAACTAATAGGATATGGAGCTAAATCAGACCTAATGCTCAGCAGCATCACTTCAAATGTGTGGAAGCTCTCAGTGGTTTTTGAATCAACCTTAAATGATTCATCAAAAATTGCAGCCAGGCCACCACCACGTCCTACTGAGCGTGATTTATGCAGGTATGAGAACCCATCAGGGGAGGCTTCCACTAAGGGGATGGTGTCAGTGGGTCTAAGCCAAGTTTCAGTCAGTAGACAGATATCTGACTTTGTGTCGAGCACCATCTCATTAATAAGCACTGCCTTGTTTCCTAAGGAGCGAACATTCAGCAGTGAACATTTGATTTTAGTCGGACGCTGTGTTTTATTTGTTTTTATGATGGGTACTGGGAGCAGGTTACCAGCGCAGGAGCCCCTAGATTGGCATCTATACTGCTTCCTTATCGTACTAAGAATAGATATTCTCTGGTAATGATGAGAGGAGTCTGGTTCTAAGCTAATGTGTGACATAGGGGACGCCGTGTTATAAGGAACCTGGGTTGCTGCCAGGAGTGTACTGGTAGTGGGAGAACAGCCAGCGTGTGATTTAATAATAATAATAATAATCCTTTATTTATAATCCCACGAATGGGAAATTCACTCTCTGCATTTCACCCATACACACATGTGCAGCAGTGGGCTGCTATTGAAAGCGCCCGGGGAGCAGTGATGGGGACGGCACCTTGCTCAAGGGTACCTCAGGGCAACCTACTGGGAAGGGGTTCGAACCCCCAATCCTCCGATCATGTGGCTGACGCCCGAACCACTAGGCCACCGCTGCCCTAAGATCACAGGACTGCGACCTGGGTGCTGCTCTAGAGAGTCACTGTGGCAATTTTGCTGCCATATTTTGGGAGAGCATGTATGATCCTCTCCAGTTAGGGTGAAGACCGTCCCTTTTATAAAGGCCAGGCCGTTCCCAAAAGAGGTCCCAGTTCTTCACGAAGGCGATGCTTTTAGATGCACACCAAGTCTCTAGCCAATTATTCTGGCCAGTAAGGCTTTTACATCTCCTATAGCAAGGAGACACCCAAGTGTCTTTTCTTCAAAGTCCAGTATCCACTTCTGGGCCCCTTCATGCAGATCGGGCAAACCACTGACCAACCCCTCCAGATCCTGGGTCTGCCCTGGTATGTAATGAGCATGTCTTCCCTTAATTAGTGTTGGTGCCTTTACCATCCCACATTTTCTTCCAGATCTCAGATCAGGTTCTACCTGAATCTCAGTGTCTACTCTGTCTCCTTGTACCTTTTCTCTCCATTGCAACACACACAATTTCATCCAGATTAGTAATTGATCTGCCTATTTTTTGGATAGGATCATCAAAACTTTGTGTCATCCTTTCCCTTCACCTGATCTCCAGACTGCACCCTAACCTTTCTACAGTGTGAAGCGTGTATCCACATAGCTCTCTCAGCCACCTTCACTGCAGTTTTCAGCAACACCTGGAAGGGTCCCATGCCTGGATTTCCCAATGTTTTCATCTGAACTTTACCTTCACCAGCACCAAGTCTCCAGGTTTCAAATCATGCAGCAGGCCCTTGGTTGGTTTTGGCAATGCCTCTCTTACCAGCTGATGCACAGAACAAAGAATAGCAGACGACTGGCAACAATATTGCAACATTTCATCAGCGCAGGGAGTTGTTAAACATGTTCCTGCCACTTTACCTAAAGGCACTCCCATGCCGAGATTCATAGATTTGCCGAATAGAATTTCAAATGGGCTCAAGTTTCTTCTGGCCCATCTTCGCATTCTCATGTAGGTGAGGACCAATGGCAATGCATCTGGTCATGATAAGCTCATCTCCTCACAACATTTTACCAGTTTCTGTTTCTCTTTCTACTGCCCCTGCACTCTGGGGATGGTATGCACAGTGTTTTCTCAGGTCATTTTCTAGGTGTTTACTGAATTCTGTGATTGCCTCTCTGACAAATGCTGGTCCATTGTCACTGTTTAATCTGCCAGGAACTCTTCCCACCTTGCTATGATTTCTTTAGGCAGTACCTTGGCCACTCACTTTGCATCTTGTTTACTGGTTGGAAAAGCCTCTACCCATTTTGAGAACATGTCAACTATCACCAAACAGAACGTTTTCCCTTTTGAAGAGGTTAATTCAATAAAATCCATCATCAGATCTGAGAGCATGGTGGTGGGCCACCTGTGTTGTGGTTACTCCTTTACCTGAGTTACTCTGTAGGCAAATTAAACACGACTGGCAATGTTTTTCTGCCACAGTCGAAAATCCCTTAGTAAACCACAAGGTTTTCATAATGTTCATAATCGCCCCTTTTGACGCATGGTCCTCACCGTGCATCAATTTAGCAAAATTAGGGGGAAAAAAATGGCCTGGCAGCCATGGAAGTCCATTAGGACCTCACCAGGTGCCCTCAGAAAAGATGCAACCAGCCAGGAACCACACTCGTCTGTCCATGTCTGAATGACTGAATGACTGAACATCCTGTAGGCTGGCAGCATTAAGGGTAGAGACAAAAGGGAGTTGAAAAATGGATCCTGTCAGAGCAGCAGCCTTGGCTGCAACATCAGCACGGCGGTTTCTACAGGAAACTGTGTCATCACCCCCTGTGTGGGCTTGGCATTTACATACTGCAATTTGTTCTGGGATCATCATGGTTTCCAACAATGCAGAGATGAGACTGGAGTTGAGAATTGAGGAACCATCAGATTGAAAAAATTTCCTGTGTCTCCAAATAGCCCTTAAATCATGTACCACCCCAAAAGCATATCTGCGTATAGATATGTGTAGATGGTGACTGTTCTATCTTTAGCTAGTTTGTATGCTTCAGTTAAAGTCACAAGTTCAGCTACTTGTGCAGACAGGGAGTGAGGAACAGCACCGCTGGGGAGGGTGCTGCTTTCCCACTGCTCCATCCCACCGCTCCATCCCTGTGCTCCATCCGTCTGCTCCGTCCCTCTGCTCCGTCCCTCTGCTCCGTCCCTCTGCTCCGTCCCTCGGCTCCGTCCCACCGCTCCGTCCCTCTGCTCCGTCCCTCCGCTCCGTCCCTCCGCTCCGTCCCTCCGCTCCGTCCCTCTGCTCCGTCCCTCTGCTCCGTCCCTCTGCTCCGTCCCTCTGCTCCGTCCCTCTGCTCCATCATTTCCCAATCAGATTCAATAGATTCATGAGCAGTACAATGCAAATATTCTGGATACTTAAAATCACTGTTCCCTGGTTTTACTCTCTCTCTATCGAGGGAGATGAGATTACAGGAAGTGTCTGTGTTTATAAGCCACCGCTCATGACAAAATAGAGAGCCAACTCCATGAATACAATCCATCTGGGGCGTCTACAATCATCCCTTCTTCTGAGTGATTTAGTTGAAATCCCCAAAAATACATAAAATCATGCCTAACAAGTCCCTGCGATGGGCTGGCGACCTGTCCAGGGTGCGTCCCCCGTCCTCGCCCTGTGTGTGCTGGGTTGGACTCCAGCACTCCCCCGCGACCCCGTTTGGGACAAGCGGCAGATAATGGATGGATGGATGGATGGATGCCTAACAAGTTAATCGCACAAATGGATGAAACAAGAAATTGGTGAGGGAAGACTCGTTGGCCTTCTCAACACTTGAGAGGTACTGAAAATGGCTCAACCACAGACACTCCCCCCACTCCTATGGACGGAACGGTATGCCCACATAAGGTGGGAGAAGGAGATAAAAGAGAACACTTAAGCACAGATTTTGTGGCACCAGAGTCACCTAAGAACTTCACTTTTTGCCCATCAATAGTCAGTGTTAACTTTGGCCTTCTTTTAAAGGCAGTGCCTTGTACAGCGTGTAAATTGGTGTAAATGTCTGTATGCACTGACTTTTAGTGTGAGGTGTGCTTGTCTGTGTGTTTCTGTGGATCTAGACTAGAAACATGCAACCTTAGCCACCGCCTCCTGAACATCCCCTTCACCTGCCTCCTCCTGTCAGTCTCCTTCTTGATGTGAGTTGTTCTGATTGCGTCGTCCTTGGTTGTTCCATGGTGCATTTTTGGCTCAACCATTGTTTCCATAGTTGGTTGGACAGTTCCTGGCCCAGTGGTTGCTGCTACGACAGGAAAAGCATCCATTGAAACCACCTCTGCCTCGACCTCTGCCACAACTGTGCCATCTGCCCCTGTCACCATCTCTTCCTTGTTTTCAGCAGTTAACTTCAGCATAGTCAGAGAGGCTTTGTGCAGCTGTTGTTTTCTCCCTTGCTTTTTCTTCAGCAGTTCCTCAGCATGCTCAGCATGTCTGACGATAGTGGTCACACATTCTGTCTTCTCATCCTACATAAGACTTATTTGTAACCTCAGGCCATTTAGGAGGGTGTTTCTCAGATGGCCTTCCCTTGGACCATGACATCACTCTTGATAAAGGAGTGAAAGCCAGCTGTTCCATGTTCTTGCACATTTCCTCTGCCAGTTCTCTGTCACAAGGTGTCAATGGAGTCAGTTGTGGAAGGTCTTCATCTCTCTGCTTCCCTTGTCATTGGGAGGTGGAGGAGGAGGATCCAGGTCTGTCTCAATCAGGTACAGGAGCTCACCTGCTGGCAAATCAGGCTACAGGCAAATCAGGCTCTGACGCTCAGAGGAAACACGGGAAGAGAAAGAATTAGTAGAGTTAACCACAATAGCTGGATTGTGTAACAATGTATGATCAGGAATGTGCGGTACATCTGGTTTGATCACCGGTGTGGGCTCGGAGGACCCAGGATCGGCCTCATTCTGGGTTTCTCCTGCCACTTCTGACTTAGGCATTACTTTAAAGTTTTGCTTTCTATCCCTATTCTCTGTCTCCATCAACCATGCTTCTCAAATCTTCTCTATCTTTTATTATTATATAATTACATAATATGGATTTTATTATTTTTATTATCATTTCTTTCTTTATTTATTTACTAATACCATTTCTACCTTCCTGGCACTCCTCCTTTAATTTCTTCTGTAAATCTTTCAAAACCTTCGTACTGAAAGAACCATCTTCTGGAAACCCATGTTTCCAAACCATCTACCTAATATCGTCGGGTCAGTCACTTCTCCATATTTCCCATATCAGTCCGTCTTTGTGAATTCCCCTGAATCTCTTTTCCTAGATCCCGTGACTGTGAGGTCTCCATATTTCAACACAGTTCCGTTCCTGTCCCAGACAGGAGTATCTTAACTTTTATTACTCTCAACCTTTCCTTGAAAGAGTTGGACCCACTCTACCTCAGTTCTCCTGAACTGTCCTCTAGGCACTGGTCCCCACCCGGGGTCACCCCCAAGGTCCACCTAAGTCCCTCAGCTAGGTGTGCCTAAGTCCCCGACTTAGGTCTTTGTGTTCCCTCCTGACAGACCTCACAGGCAATCGAGGTTAAATAAAAATTTTTCTTTTATCTTTTCTTTCTATTTTATTTTCCTTTTTTTCTTTTTCTTTCTATTTTATTTTCCTTTTTTTCTTTTTCTTTCAGTTTTTTTTCTTTCAGTCCCCCCCCTTTTTTTATTTTTTTTTATTATTTTTTTTTTTTACCCTTAATTGAAAGGTGCGCACTGACCTGTTTTATCAATCTAGTTTGTGGGTTCCAGCAGCAGAGGTCCCAGTGACTCCACGCCAAGCCCCTCTTCTCTGCACTTGGAGGTCAGGGGTCGGGTAAGCTTTGAATCCCAAGGTAATCAGTCCTTGGTTGTAGATGTCACTACTGGGACGACCGCTTGTGAATCCTGCCAACTACGACAAATCCGTTGTGGAAAACCTGATCAAGAACACGTCAGTTTGCACCAGTACCTCCAGGAAAGGTCTATTACTATTACAACAGGGCCTCGTCCAGCACTCCACTTTGATATAAAAGGTCAATTAGAAATTGGTTTATAATTTGGGAGCTATTGAAAGCACCTGGGGAGCAGTGGCAGGGACGCTACCTCGCTCAAGGGTACCTCAGGACAATCTACTGGTCCAGGATTCAAACCCATGATCTTCTGATCCTCAGGCCAACTCTCTAAACATTAAGCCAGTGTTTATCAACCTTTTTGAGCCACTGCACAGTTTTTACATTGAATAAATCCCACAACACACCACCAACCAGAACTGTTACAGAATGA
>CM029385.1:63684-84923 GCA_017165825.1 Hepsetus odoe
TGTGTGTGTGTGTGTGTGTGTGTGTGTGTGTGTGTGTGTGTGTGTGTCAGTAACTCACTGTAGGTTCTCCAGTTTACAGTGTGGGTTCTTCAGTAGATCAGAGAGCTCCATCACTCCTGAAGCTCCTGGATCACTGTAGTTCAGGTTCAGTTCTTTCAGGTGTGATGAGGGGTTTAATTTCACAGCTTTAATCAGTTCAGTACAACCTGTTTCTGTAAAACTGCTGCCCTCCAACCTGTAGAGAGAAAGAGAAACACTAAACACACTTCCAGATCAACACACACACACACACACACACACACAGTCAGTAACTCACTGTAGGTTCTCCAGTTTACAGTGTGGGTTCTTCAGTAGATCAGAGAGCTCCTTCACTCCTTTATCTCCTGGATCATTACAGTTCAGGTTCAGTTCTTTCAGGTGTGATTGAGTGTTTGATCTCAGAGCTTTAATCAGTTCAGTAAAACCTGTTTCTGTAATTCTGCAGTTCTTCAACCTGTAGAGAGAAAGAGAAACACTAAACACACTTCCAGATACACACACACACACACACACACACACACACACACTCACACTCACACTCACACACACACACACACACACACACACACAGTCAGAAACTCACTGTAGGTTCTCCAGTTGACAGTGTGGGTTCTTCAGTAGATCAGAGAGCTCCTTCACTCCTTTATCTCCTGGTTTATTATCACTCAGGTTCAGTTCTTTCAGGTGTGAAGGGTTTGATCTCAGAGCTTCAATCAGTTCAGTAAAACCTGTTTCTATAATACTGCAGCTCTTCAACCTGTGGAGAGAAAGAGAAACACTAAACACACTTCCAGATACACACACACACACACACACACACACACACACAGTCAGTAACTCACTGTAGTTTCTCCAGTTTACAGTGTGGGTTCTTCAGTAGATCAGAGAGCTCCTTCACTCCTTTATCTCCTGGATCATTACAGTTCAGGTTCAGTTCTTTCAGGTGTGATTGAGTGTTTGATCTCAGAGCTTCAATCAGTTCAATAAAGCGTCTAAATGTAATACTGCAGCGCTCCAACCTGTAGAGAGAAAGAGAAACACAATCAACATGTAAAGGAGAAACAAAGGGTTTGATCGAGGATGTTCCACCTTAAGGTTGACTAGAGAAACCAGAGGACTAAACCAGAATTGCAGAAAGTGGAGCAGTTACACACTCATCTGTGTGTGTGTGTAACTTTATGTCCAAATTCACCAAGTTCACCACTCATCCAGCTAAGAGAGAAAGATGCAAAGTTTCCAGCACACAGTGAACACAGGGATTCTTTATAGCGACAATTCAGCTCCAAACTGTTCAGATTATTCATCACTTCATAGACCTGGCAGCACCTCACCGACCGAACCCTTAAACACCGGCAGCACCTCACCGACCGAACCCTTAAACACCGGCAGAACCACACCGACCGAACCCTTAAACACCGGCAGCACCTCACCGACCGAACCCTTAAACACCGGCAGCACCTCACCGACCGAACCCTTAAACACCGGCAGCACCTCACCGCTCCAACCCTTAAACATCGGCAGCGCCTCACCGACCGAACCCTTAAACACCGGCAGCGCCTCACCGCTCCAACCCTTAAACATCGGCAGCACCTCACCGCTCCAACCCTTAAACACCGGCAGCACCTCACCGACCGAACCCTTAAACACCGGCAGCGCTTCACCGACCGAACCCTGTTCCACTCTCACTACTACAACCCTATTCCACAATCAGCACTCCAACCTTTTAGCACCATCCGGGAGAGAGAACAGCCCTGCCTTATTCTTCTCCTGATTTTAAAGGGGAAATCCCCCCGTGGGTTTGCGTGTCCCAATGATCCTGGGAGCTATGTTGTCGGGGGCTTTATGCCCCTGGTAGGGGCACCCAAGGAAAACAGGTCCTAGGTGAGGGAAGAGACAAAGAGCGGTTCAGACCTCTTATGACAAGAATGATCTTTGGAAGACGTTTTCCCTCACCCGGACGTGGGTCACCGGGGCCACCCTCTGGAGCCAGGCCTGGAGGTGGGGCTCGATGGCGAGCGCCTGGTGGTCGGGCCTTTACACGCTCACACGCTCCAACACAACGCACGCTCCTCAACACCGACACACGCTCCACAAAACCGACACAAGCTCCTAATCACCTACACACACGTCCCTCAACACTGATGCTCGCTCCTCAATGCCTACACACGCTCCTCAATGCTGACACACACACCACTAAATCACCCACAAGATTTCCAAACACACACACACACACACACGCAAACACACACACACAGTCAGTAACTCACTGTAGTTTCTCCAGTTTACAGTGTGGGTTCTTCAGTAGATCACAGAGCTCCTTCACTCCTAACTGTCCTGCTTCATTGTTGTTCAGGTTCAGTTCTTTCAGGTGTGAAGGGTTTGATCTCAAAGCTTTAATCAGTTCAGTAAAGCCTGGTTCTATAATACTGCAGCGCTCCAACCTGTAGAGAGAAAGAGAAACACAATCAATATGTAAAGGAGAGACAGAGAGTTTGATCGAGGATGTTCCACCTTAAGGTTCACCAGAGAAACCAGAACTACAGAAGGTGGAGCAGATACACTCTTATCTGTGTGTGTGTGCAACTTTCTATCTGCACACACACAAACACACAAACAGCTGAGTGTGCACACAGAGACAACCAAGTTCACCAAATTCACCACTCATCCAGCTCAGAGAGAGAGAGAGAGAAAGAGAGATGCAAAGTTTCCAGCACACAGTGAACACAGGGATTCTTTACAGCGACACTTCAGCTCCAAACTGTTCAGATTATTCATCACTTTATAGACCTGGCAGCACCTCACCGCTCCAACCCTTAAACACCAGCAGTAGCTCACCGACCGAACCCTTAAACACCGGCAGCACCTCACCGACCGAACCCTTAAACACCGGCAGCGCCTCACCGACCGAACCCTTAAACACCGGCAGCGCCTCTTACGATCTCATGCTCCTCATCATCGACGCACGCTCCTCTACACCGGCACACACTCAACACTGATGCACGCTCCTCAACACAACACACACACTCCTCAACACTGACAACTCCTTCACTGAACAGGACTCTTCAAGTCAGACTTTCATATCACGCTGTGCAAAACTCATCTCTGTTAAATAAACTGCGAACCAGCACAGACCCCACCGCTCACACACACACACACACATACTGATACACACACACACAGTCAGTAACTCACTGTAGGTTCTCCAGTTTACAGTCTTTATTCTTCAGTAGAGCAGAGAGCTCCTTCACTCCTGAAGCTCCTGGTACATTCCAGCTCAGGTTCAGTTCTTTCAAGTATGAAGGGTTTAATATCAGAGCTTTAATCAGTTCAGTAAAACTGCAGTTCTTCAACCTGTAGAGAGAAAGAGAAACACTAAACACACTTCCAGATCAGCGCGCACGCACACGCACACACACACACACACGCTTACTAGTTTGAAAATACTCACACAACTTTGGTGGATAATATAACCAGTTCCTGAAATGTTTCCTTTAAGTGCTCCAGACTGGTTTTTGAAAGAATTAAATTAATGAGATCATTCATTGATTCCATTTCCATTTTCTGGAACATCAGCACAGCATGGATCCCTAAATGAGAGTTCAAGATCAAAAACAGATAAAAATTAAAACATATTTAAACACACAAAATTCCACAGACCTTAATACTCTCTTACTGTTTTCTAATAACATTTACGGGGAAAAATAAACAGTAGGTCACATAAATACATTAAAGGAAGTCTGTTTCGTTCTCTGCATATTGATTTGAAATTTTACACCGGACGCCGGTGTAAAACCTCTGATGTAACCCTCCCCATTTATCCAGTACTGGGACCAGCACCAAGAAATACACTGGCTAGTGCATCTCTAGTATATATATAGCTATTTTGATTCACAGACAGGTTAACATATAAAGGTCTCCCTCATAAGCACATATGGTCCAAATGAAGATCTGGCTTCATTAGTCAAATCTTTAATGTTTTACTGGAGCATAGCTCATGAATTCCAATTTTTAGATTTCAATCATGTTTTGTGCCAAATTATGGACAGAGAGTCTTTGCTGCCACTTCCTGCAGCTTGCCTGACACTTCGCAAATTTGTTTTGTTTGAATTTTTTACATTAATGTATAGACTGCCCGTCAACAGTGTGAGTATTAGTAGGGTGGTGTTGAGTTTATTTGTTCTGAGTGCGATATGTCTAGTTGTAGCTCCTTATCCATCACTAGCAGCAGCGCTAGATTTATTTTTTTGGCCTCCCGGTGTAACACCGCACATAATGCTGCCATAGCCGATGACCATAAGGGAGGTACCCCCTAAGCTGGGTATGGTGTTCTTCCAGAAAGCCTGAGGGCGCTCTAGCCCCATATTAACACCGCACTTTCCCTTTAAGAGCTTACCTGATATAGTCAGGTGACTAATTAGCAGGAGGGGAGCAGTGTTTGGAGACAGTGGTCAGGTAAAAGTTTTGGAGAGAAGGAGTACGAGAGAGAAACTAAGTTTCCATGTCTCTTGTTCAGAATCCTTTCTTTTGTGGTGTGTTATGTGTGTTCACAATGAAGATTGTCAGAGTTCGTCTTCCTTGTTTGTGGATTAACCCCGTTGAACTATTTGGACTATTTGGACACCCAATTCAGTTCAGGAATACCTCAACCATCCTTTCTATCATCCCCTACTCCATCACCTTCGTGGTAAGACTGTTCCATTTGCCAACGATCTATCTCCAGAATCACCATCAAAAGACTGGTCAGGACTGTGGGACTCATTACATGTACATTCATTGTTTGTTTGTGTGTTTATTTGTGTTATATTCTTTGTTATTTAGGGAGCACTTGTACATATTAAAACACTTGTTGGTGTACCGAAGGTTTTGTCCCGTGTATTGTGGTGGAGACGGTGTCTGCTCGATTTCAAAAGTATTACGGAAATGGTTCCGTGAGCGCCGTGATTGCTACAGAGTGGTAGCCCATACAGGGAACTTTCAGGGGTATAAGTATTGCTCCCATTATATTTAACATAGTGTTTGTAAAATATTATATGTTCTACATCGTAGGTCACTTCTTGTCTTAACAATTTACCGTTCTGTTATATTTTGTTTGCTATGTTTATTCATTGCATGATCTTCATTACACTGTGTTTTGTTAAATGGTTTTTGTGTTTCGTTGTCCCGGTTATTTCTGGATCTCCATTTTTGTAATCCGTGTGTTACACTTGTGTTTTGGTGAACAGTAAAGCTCTTTAAAGGGAATAGAGTTGCCGTGGTGTTAGTAATATGGCTAATACGAACTTTGATGGCAAACAGAGCGCCGCTGAGGCTTCTCTCACTACGATTCCTCCCACTGTTACTGTTTGCACCGTTCCCCCTGGAGAGGTTACTCAGTTAACCGACCTTCTTGGTAGCATGTATATCTCGGAGGTGAAGGAGGGAGAGGCTGAAGAAGAGGTACAGATGGAGGAACAATTAGGAGGGATGCAACAGGCCTTGGAGATGGCCAACAGTAAAATTGCTAAGGTGGAGCAGGATCTTGCTGAGCTGCAAGAAGCACAACAATGGGCTATAGAGAGAGAGAGAGGTATCCTTAAGGGAGTTCCTTACGGACCGGGTGAGGGCCAGTGAAGAGCGTGTGGAGGAACAACTAGATACTTTAGAAAAGGCAGCAGTAGATTGTTTAAAAAGGAGGGATGAGCAGTGGAAGAAGGAGATGAGTTGTGTCCATCTCACTAGTACCCCCTGTTGGTTCTTTGGAGACCGAGACAGCTTTCCAGCTGAAGGCCTCGCCACTCCTCGCGCACACTCCACATTCCTTCCTATTAAGCCCCAGTTCCCTGAATTACAACCCAGACGAAGGGGATGCCCTCACTTTTATCAAAGCATGCGAGGAGTTTTTATCTCTTCATCACCCATCTGATCCAGAAGTGTTGGATTTATTGTATACAGTCCTGCAGGGTTCCGCCCGCAATTGGTGGAAGGCTGCATGGTCTAACATAAAGACCTGGCGGGAGTTTAAAGCTGCTTTTTTGGGTGCCTTTTTGTCCTCGGGTTTAGAAGAAGAGTTAGAGTTAGAATTAGAAAAGTTAGAAGAACAGTTGTGAGTCAGGGTTCAAGGACCCCAAGAAAGTATCAGGGACTTTGCCTACGACTACCGTGCTCTCTGCCTAAAGTGGAAGCCTGAGGTGACTGAGGAGGAGGTGGTACAGAAGATTTTAGATCATGCCAATCCCCAAGTGACGATAATCATGCGAGGGGCAGTGAAGACAGTAGCTGACATTGTCTGGGTGGGCACCCTCATAGAAAAAGACCGTGCCAGTCAACGGGACTATTGGTCCCGGGTTCAAGGGGCCAAAGAGGGACGACCTGGTCCTAAGAAAAGGGGAGCGATGGTGGCTGAAACCAAGAACTGTCCGCCCGATCCAGTACTGCACATAGCGCCTCCAGCCCTTATGGCAACTGAGGTTGTGGTGGGGAAAAGGAAAGGCCCAGCCCTTCTGGACACTGGATCCACCTTCTCTCTGATCAGCTATTCCACCTATAAGATTTTACGACCACCCTCAAGGAGACTTGCCCAAGTGCCTTCCCAGCAGTTTGCATTGGTGGATGAAACACAAAAGCCTGTGCTCGGCTGCATTCCGTTACACCTCAAAGTGGCAGCTCATTCACTCACAGTTTCAGTTTTTGTTTTAACTGATGAAGCGGCACTGAGTCACCAATACTGAGTCACCAATACTACCTGCCAGCAGAGCCACTGTGAAGGAGAGGCTCGACCTTGATGCAGTTAAAGAAATCCCTAAAGTCCCTCTCAGATAATCCAATCACCAGACCTACTGATGACGTGTCTGCAGACATCGAAAATGATCTGAAGAAAATCTGCATCTGAAGAAAATCTGCGTTACACCTTGATGAGTCTGTGGATATTGGTGGACATGCTCAACTCTCGGCCTGTGTGTTTTGTGGATGGAGATGCCATCAGACATCCTAGTCCAACTTCCTATTTTGTAAGGCCTTGCCAACAACAAAAGGGGAGGAAATGTTTTGGGTCACATCAGAAGATCTTGAACAAGCAGGACGGAAGTGAAGCACTGATGGAGCTTCAGCCATGGTCGGACACTTTGAAGGCTTCATTAGCTGAGTGAAGGAAAGAAACCCAGATGTTACTGTTATGCAGCTTTTTGCTCCGTGAGGCTCTCGTTTCTAAGACTTTACCAGCAGACCCAGTTCCTGTGCTGGTTCCTTCGTAAAGAAATGACCTGTGAAAGGTTGCATAATTTAATCTTTTTGTGAGGAAATGGGAGCAGAGCATATATCCTTACTGCTCCATACGGAGGTCCACAGGTTGAGTGAGAAGGTACTGGCCCATGAGTATGAGCTTTGTGTTTCTAACAAATGAGTGATCTGATTGAACAAAGCATAATGATGTGTGTGTGTGTGTGTGTGCAAGGCTGACATACCTGGTAGATATATTTCATCATCTGAATGAACTGAACTCATGAATGCAAGGCTGAAATGAATAGCTGCTTACATGCAGATAAAATCAATGGATTCTGTTCGAAGGTTAGTTGTACAGAGCTGCACCTATCTGCCAGGACCACTGAGACTGCCTCGAGGACAGCAGTACATCCAAAAAGTATGGAAGCCAATGCTAAGATTCCCTTGAACAAAAAGTCGGAGGCATGACACACAGCGAAAACTGCAGTCACTACGGAGATGGCAAGAAGGGCCTTGCAAATAGCTAAGACAAGAACTGCCTAGACAACCATGAACGCATTGTTGAAGGTGCTTCAACCTTGAAATGCTCAGTAAGTTTCAAGCCTTGCAGTGATGAAGTGTGTGATAAAGAGAAGGACAGCAAGAATGATGCACAGGATGATGATTGTGAAAGCCAGTGCAAAGAGGAATGTTTTTAGTGTGCCCAAGGTGAGATGTGTATTAACCAGAAGCAGGTGTGTGATGGAATCCCTCATGGTCAAGATCGCGCTGATGAAATGAACTGCTTTTGCTTATCTGAGGATTGCCACCAGCACTGCAATGGCAAATGTCGGTGCCCTCCTAAGAAGAGATGTGCCTGTGATGGTGAAGGAGACTGCTTTGATAGCACAGATGAGATTGACTGTGCTCCAAAAGGGAGGTTTCAGTGCACCGGTGGCCAGTGCATGTCCATAAAGTTCTGCTCTGATGGCCATGCAGATTAAAATGATAATTCAGAGGAGAAAAATTTTAGTAAACCTCCACATCATCCCCAGGATGAACATTGTACTTTCGGTTATGAATGCCTATTGAAGGATTTGCTCCAGGTTGACAACGTAGACCACAGTGATGGATCTGATGAGCTGAACTCTGTTTTACTGCCATCACTACAGTCTCCTATTCCAACACCTCCACCAAAAGCACTCAAACCAGTGGAGATCTTGTACCGTATGGACTGGATTTATGTAAGGTTTTTGAATGGTGCCCTCACAGATCCAGATGTTTGGAAACACCCCAGAATTGGACAATCTGTTGGGAATCAAGTCAAGAATGAATGGTCTTTGTTGCTCTATGTTTGTGATGGCTGCAATGCAGAAACCTCAAGGTGAGAAACATGCGAGTTATGTAAACACTGTCTGTAATGAATCAGAGAATTCAAGGCAAGGTGCAACACTCTGCTCCTATTGACCATGGTGCTCAAAAGTGGACTGGGACTCTAGGATACCCCTCACCTCCGCCAGCAGCCCTGGATGTGGCTGGTCAGAGGTCCTTTTTTGTTTAAGTTTTGTTTATGTGGGCCCGGCCAGGTACCCAAGTATGGGGACCATTTATATTTCTTCTGTCCCCCCTCAAGGGTCTAGTTCTGGGGGTTAAGATTGAATGCCCCGGGAGTTGTGGCTTTGGGGGGGGTTGATGTCACGGTTATGGCACAGTAGAGGGTGCTCTGTTCTGACTGAGCACAGGTTTGCTTCATTGGGGCTGGCTATTTTAGTCCCATTGAGTCAGAACAGAGTGTGGCTCATTCACAGAGGCTAAGCCTTAAAGTTAATGGTGGTTTTTTAGTTCCTTATGTTTTGTCTGGCACTGGCTACTGGCAATGAGATGTAGAAAACGATCCATCTAATTTAGTACAAAACAAAATTATGAAATTATGAAAAATTATTAAATTTCAAACTCGTTCACTAAATCCCCTGTTTAAAACTGAGGACACCTGTCCCGGTGAGAGAGAACTAGTACATTTCCTGAAAGGCATTAAATTGAAGTGCCTGAATCTATGGCAGAATAATTACAACAAGAAGTACCAGAGGTCATTTCTACACTTAAAAATAACAAAAGCCCGGACCTGATAGGTTCTTTAATGAATTTTATAAATCCTTTAAAGAAGTAATATCAGTGTTATTAGCTTATAATCATGCGCTACAACCTGAAACTTTGACCCCCTCTTGGAGCAATAATAGCTGTTGTACTCCGGGGAGGAAAAGATCCAACAAACTAGAAATTATAATGTCACAGTTTGCAGTGCTCTGCCCTGACTGGGAACACCTGACACCTTGTTATGTTGTCAGATGTGCCTAATTGGTCCAAAGGTATGAAGATCCTGGTGAGTCAGATCAGAGCATTGGCCATTCTGGGTTCATGTTCTGTTCGTCTATGTGAGTACCATGTTTGGGTATTACCTCTGTTTGTTTATTTATTTTTAATAAATCCCAGTTCCTGAAGCTGTGTTTACATTCAGGTCCAACCACCACACCACTACAGAAATGACTGACCTAACCATGGGCATAGCAAGTCAAGATGTGGTTTATGACCTATTCAAGGGGTTGATTATAGACTGGCTGAGATGAAAAGATGAACAGCTTCAGCTAGCTCTCTGGGAATCCGATGACTGGAGGTTGGCTGAGTTGGCTGCATTCTTGTCAGTCGTCCTGCGTTCCTCCACCCAATGGAGGTTTAATAGTGAGAAGCTGTGGCGGTCAGACCATCCTTCAACAACCCCAAGTCTCCAACATGGCTGGCTCTCCAGTGTCCATGTCCAGCACTCCAGGTTCCCCGCAGCTGGCCACAACTGCTCCAGTTTACCCACAGCCTGTCCCAACCTCTCAAGATTTCATGCAGCCAGTGGCTGAGTTCATTCTTAGATTCCCCCCTGCTGCTGGCACATCCTGTCCCTGGTTTCCCTGCACTGCTGGCTGACCCTTTCATGGTTTCCCAGTGCCTGCCAAAGGGGGCAGTCTCTGGTCTTCTCTGCACTTGTCCGTCAGTACCCTCAGGTCAGAAAAGAACAGAGGCAGAGGTGTAGAAGGTGGTTGCTATATCAGAACAAGTGGTTTTTTACTGATAGTCTTGAATACAAGATATTCAGGGAAGTGGATGAAGAGCGTGAGAGAGGAAGAAGATTGGATGATATGAGGATATTAAACCAGGAAATGCATCAAATATGCAAGATGGAAGTAAGGGCAATGAAGAGGATGAAGAATGGAAAAGCTGCTGGTCTGAATGACACACCGGTGGAAGCATGGAGGTGTTTAGGGCAGATGGCAGTTGAGTTTCTGACTGTTTAACAGAAGTAAAACCGATCTAGGAAGAGAGAGGAGCCATGAGAAGTGGAGAAGTGTACTGGTACCGATTTTAAAGAATAAGGGTGATGAACAGAGCTGTAGTAACTATAGGGAAAGTTACTATAGAGAAAGAGTCGTGGAAGCAGGTTAAGAAAAGAAATGATGATTATTGAATAGCAGTATGATTTTATGCCAAGAAAGAGCTCTACAGATACAATGTTTGCTCTGAGGCTGTTGATGAAGTACAGAGAAGGTCAAAAGGAGTTGCATTGTATCTTTGAGGACTTGGAAAGCAAATGACAGAGTGCCTAGAGAGGAGTTTTGATTTTGAGTGAGGAAGTCAGGGGTTATAGAGAGGTTTTTAAATAATTAAAGTAATAATTTAAGTGTTTTCTTCCAGGTGAAGGAAGTAATCCTGATAATGTCATATTAATAAAATTCGTTAAATGAAGGAATCCTGACACAGACACACAGAAGTTCACAAAAATGATGATGATCCTCAAAAATCCATGAACCAGGTTTCTTAAAGGATTCTTCTTCAACTGAATCATGAAAAGCATTAAAACTGTGCAGCTGTTGTGAGCATCTTTACACTCTCACACTTTAAACAGGTTGAACTTTTAAAACACAATCTGACACTAAACACACAGAATCTTCTGACAGTCTGCTGTTGATCTCCTGCAGTAAAACTGAAGAAACGGTGTAAAATCATCCTACAAATCAGAGCAGGAATAAAAATAAAGAACTTCAACAGCTGAACTCTGTCTTGAACACAACAACATTCAGCTGGAAGAACTTCACTTACCATCCTCCATCCTGAAGATCTGTCCCAGAACCAGCTCAGTCCTCCAACTGCAGGAGCTCCTGTAGAAGATCTGCTGATGTGCTGCAAACTCAGATCTTCAACACTGAACACACGCTGCGTGTCTCAGTCATCAAATGGAGTCACTGATCAAACCTCCCATTTATACTTTCATATCTTCCGGTTTAAACCTGTCTGTTTGCCTGTCTGTCTGTCTGTCTGTCTAGAAAGATAGATACATAGATGGATGGACAGACAGACAGAGAGAGAAATATAAAACTGCTATCTTTCTGTAATAATACTCTTCACACTCTACACTAATATTGTAATTGCTGTGATGTCTCTGCACACTGATGAACACTCTTCATTCTGTACACTAATTTACACTCTTCACTCTGCACACAAAATTACACTCTTCACTCTCTTTACACTAATGTGTAAATTACACTATCTGTACAATTATGTAAACTCTAAGCTATGCATGTATACTGATTTACTCACTTCCCTCTCTGTACACTAATGTACACTCTTCACTCTCTTTACACTAATATATACTCTGTAAACTAATGTACACTCTTCACTCTCTGTACACTAATATACACTCTTCATTCTCTGTACATTCTACACTCTCCGTAAACTAATATACACTCTTCACTCCCTGTACACTAATGTACTCTATTCACACTCTGTACACTAATGTACACTCTCTTCACTCTGCACACTCTTCACTCTCTGTACACTAATGTTCACTCTTCACTCTCTGTAATCTGATATTGTATTTGGAGTGATCTCTCTCTGCTGGTTTGTTTAAACCAGAACCAGCCACTCCAGATCCAGCGATGAGTTCATGAACCTCAAGGAAGTGGATTCCTCAGGCTGTGGCACAAACCATGTAAACCATGTAAATATAGGGTGGTGGTGGTCCAGTGGTAGGATACTTGCCTATGGACCAATGGCTCAAGAGGTCCCAGGTTCAAATCCCACCTCTGGCACTACCACCACTGGGTCCCTGAGCAAGACCCTTAACCCTGAGTTGCTCCAGGGGGACTGTCCCTGTAATCAGGACATGGAAGTCGCTTCACCAGCTGAGAAGATCATTCCTGTTGAAGTGGTGGAGTCCAGGAGATAAAACTGTGAACTGAGCTGGAAGACAACCGTCCAGGACAAACAGTGTGGACAGAACCCGTCTCTCCATCCAAAACATCTCCTACATTCTCCACACCAAATCCCTGATTTAAGAGAACCACACACCACTGTCCGTTTAGTGTCCAAAGAAAAATGATCTATACCAGGTGGCATGATGTCATCATATAATAACATATCCTCTTTATCTTTTGCTGCTCCCAGAAATTTGCAGAAGAGACTTAATTTAAATTATGATCGACAGTGATGTCTACCTTCAAACAGCAGATGTGATGTAATGGTTTGTGAAACAGCATCAGATTTAAACGGAGTCCGCGGTCTGGTTCCCCCTGTGAGTTTTTACTCCTTAATTCTTTTAACTTTAATCTCAGACTAAACTCTTACAGTCCAGTCTTGAATCTCAGACTAAACTCTTACAGTCTGGTCTTTAATCTCAGACTAAACTCTTACAGTCTGGTCTTGAATCTCAGACTAAACTCTTACAGTCTGGTCTTGAATCTCAGACTAAACTCTTAGAGTACTGACACAGATGAAGCGTCCCTCGTTGTTATGCGAGTCCCTTTGGTTCTGGCCCTGCAGGCCTTGGTGTTGTTGTCCTTGATGCCCTTCGTGACGACCACCTCTGCCTCGTTGCCGTTGCCTCCGGTTGTGTGCATTATGTTCATTCGTGTGTGTGTGTGTGTGTGTGTGTGTGTGTGTGTATCTGTGCATATTTGTGAGTGTGTGATTCTGTGTGTGAGAATGTGTGTGTGTGTATAGCTGTGTATGTGTATAGCTCTGTGTGTGTGTGTGTATAGCTCTGTGTGTGTGTGTGTGTGTGTGTGTGTGTGTATAGCTCTGTGTGTGTGTATAGCTCTGTGTGTGTATATATAGCTGTGTGTGTGTATAGCTCTGTGTGTGTGTGTCTGTGTGTATGTGTATTTGTATCTGTGTGTGTATAGCTGAGTGTGTGTGTTGCTGTGTGTGTGTGTGTGTGTGTGTGTGTGTGTTCTAATAGAAAGACTTATTAAAGGAGATGTGCTGCTGCCTGCGAGGTGTTTCCTCTTTGAGGTTTGTTTAATAATAGACTCAACCACACGTCCTGTTATGAGCTTTCATCAATTCTATTCTGTACATCTTGTTCCCAGCAGTCGAGGTTATCTAGATCAGAAAGAGGAGAACATTTCACACCTTCTTCAAACATTTCCATTTAAGGTGATATAGCTCGCTGGTTTGTTTTAACACCTTTCTGACTTGTGACTTTACAACAGCTGAGTGTCAGGACAGACATGAGTTCTGTCTCGTAGGTAAAGTACACAACTTTCCAGTAACTGCTGACACACACTTCTCCAAACTCTCATCACCTTCCAGGTAGTCTTGGGTTCAGGTCAGGTGGGTCAGAAGGGTCAGTCGTTCTGCCCTTCATCATCATGTAGACTGAGGGTTTCCATCAACCTGATAGTCAGTGACGTAGCGCATGGAGTCAGGAAACAACCACACCAGATCAAAGGGCCGCTTGCTGCAGCTACAGCAAGGACAGCAGTGGAGATGAGACTGGACCACTTCCTGAACCACGTCTAAAGAAAATCAAATGGAGATTTTATTCAATGGAGTCCGTACGGGTGAGTCGGGATGTTCAGTGATCACTCTTTCTGTGCAGCTCTTCAAATACAGGCCTAAAGCCTTCTACTGCTTCAGATTTCAGTGGAAATAGAGCTTTTCAAGGTCTGGAATCAGATTCTGGAGTAATTCCTCCTGGTGTCACCCTGTTATTAACCCTCATGAACCCTTTGCTCTGCTTGTGTAATGAGGCCCACGGACACTAACATCTGAAACCAGCCACTCACCAGCCACCAGTTCATATTTGACCATTGTGGTTACACCCCCACTTTCACTTCCACCCACTGCGGCTCTTACAATTCCCTTTGTGTGTTTGAGAACTGAATATGTTGATCCTGAATCAACTAAACATCTGACTTTTGGACATTAATTTTCAGAGTTACAGTGCCCGTCTGAGACCGTCTGTTCGTGAACATCCTCATTAAACATGCAGTGGACTGATTGAGAACGATTACATGATCTGTCTGATGCTTCTGCTGTCATGGGCGCTTCTCCCCCTGCCACCCGTCAGTCCACCTTCTGAGGAGCCGTGTCAGTTTGTCTTGTTTTCGTCCTTGGTAGTCGTTTCCATGGCGATTTGGACAGTCCCAACGCCAGTGAACGGTCCCGACACAGCGTCCCTCGTTGTTATGCGAGTCCCTTTGGTTCTGGCCCTGCAGGCCTTTGTGGTGTTGTCCTTGATGCCCTTCGTAACGACCACCTCTGCCTCGTTGCCGTTGCCTCCGGCTGTGTGCATCATGGTCAGGACCAGGTTGTGCAGGTCAGTCTCAGCCTTTTCCTTTATGCCTCTGATTCCAGGTTTAATACCCTTTACCTGGCTTTGAAAAAAGTTTCTTCTTCAGAAGCATCACATTCTTCTTCTGACTATTGGTCATTCCCCTCTTCAGTTCCTCCTGTGGCACCCAGGAGTGGCTCTTGTCTGGGTTGACAGGTGTCGGGGTGGAGGTTGATTGTGGAGTCCAGGTCGTCCCTGAGCAGCATCGACATAGTGACCTCAGGATAATCAGAAACACATGAGGATGAGTTACATGGTCTCGTATAGCCCTCATTCTTCATTCTGTATGGTGATGGAGTTGTACATGGAGAAGGTGTGTATATATATATATATGTGTGTGTGATGCTGAGGCAGCCACTTCATCTGCCTTTCATCTTCTTCTTTTTCTTTCGGCTGCTCCCCTTTTAAGGGTCGCAACAGAGGATCAAATGTCTCCATTCTTTCCGGTGCTCTGCATCTTCCTGCTTCAAGCCAACCTCCTGCATGTCCTCTCTCACCAAGTCCATAAACTTCCTGTTTTGTTTTTCTCTTTTCCTCTTTCCTGGCAGCTCAGTCTTCAACATCCACCTTCCAGTATAATCCTCATCTCTCCTCTGGACTGATGCAACCTTGCTTCTTTAACCTTGTCTCCAAAACATCTAACCTGAGCTTTCCCTCTAATATACTAATTTCTAAACCTGTCCATCCTCCTCACACCCAACGACAATCTCAGCAGCTTTAACTGACACCTCCAGTCTCCTGTATTTTCGTCAGTGCCACCATCTCCAGCCCATACAACATAGCTGGTCTCACTACTGTTGTGTACACCTTCCATTTTACTCTTTTACTTTTACCCTTTTACTTCCCTTTCCCAGAACTTCATGGTGTGTCTGATCAACAATCCCTCTATAGTTACTACAGCTCTTTTCATCAGCCTTATTCCTGAAGATCAGTACCAGTACACTTTGTCTCCACTCCTCAGGCATCTTCTTACTTTCCAACATTGTGTAAAACAATCTGGTCAGAAACTCCATCTCCCCTAAACACCTCCATGCTTCCACTGGTATGTCATCTGGACAGCCTTTCCATTCTTCATCCTCTTCATCGCTGCCCTTACTTCCATCTTGTTTATTTGCTGCACTTCCTGGTTCACCCTTCTCACATCCTCTAATCTTCTCTCTCTCTTTCATTCTCTTCATTCATCAGCTCCTCAAAGTACTCCTTCCATCTGCTCAGCAAGCTCTGTTCACCTGTGAGTACGTTTCCATTTCTATCTTTAAGCGCCCTGACCTGCTGCACATCTTTCCCAGATCTGTCTCTCTGTCTAGCCAATCGGTAAAGGTCCTTTTCTCCCTCTTTACTGTCCAACCTCTCATACAATTCACCAAACACCTGATCTTTAGTCTTCAGCACTGCTTTCTTCACCCTGCAGTTCATCTCCTTGTACACCTGTCTACTTTCTTTATCTCTCGGACTGTTCTTCTTCTTTGCCTCCCTCTTCTTCTGTATATACTCCTGGATGTCTTGGTTCCACCACCAGGTTTCCTCATCCTCCTTCTTCCTTCCAGATGTCACACCTAGTACATTTCTAGCCGTCTGCCTGATCACTTCTGCAGTAGTTTCCCAGCAATCCGGAAGCTCTTCAACACCTCCCAGTGCCCGTGTTAACTCCTGCCTGAATTCCACCTTGCAGTCCTCCTCCTTCAGCTTCCACCACTTGATCCTCGACTCTGCCCTCACTTTCCTCCTCTTCTTGACCTCCAAGGTCATCCTACAGACCACCATCCTATGCTGTTTAGCTACACTCTCCCCTGTCACTACTTTGCAGTCTCTGATCTCTTTCAGACTGACCCTCCTGCAAAGAATATAATCCACCTGTGAGCATCTTCCTCCACTCTTATACGTCACCCTGTGCTCCTCCCTCTTCTTCAAATAAGTATTAACTACAGCCATTTCCATCCTTTTCACAACATCTACAACCATCTGACCTTCAGCATTCCTCTCCTTGACACCATGCCTACCCATCACCTCCTCATCACCTCTGTTCCCTTCACCAACATGACCATTAAAATCTGCGCCAATCATCACTCTCTCTCCCCTGGGTACACTCTCTATCACTTCATCTAACTCACTCCAGAATTTTTCCTTCTCTTTCATCTTACAACCAACTTGTGGAGCATAAGCACTAACAACATTCATTATCACACCTTCAACTTCCAGCTTCAAACTCCTCCCCCTCCCTGACACCCTCTTCACTCCAAAACACTCTCCACATACTCTTCCTTCAGGATAACACCTACTCCATTCCTCCTTCTATCCACACCATGGTAGAACAGTTTAAACCCCCCTCCAATACACCTGGTCTCACTTCCCTTCCATCTAGTCTCTCACTCACAGAAGATCAACCTTCCTTCTCTCCATCAGCTCATTTTCTTTCATCTGCCTTTCATGTGGTTTGAAAGTTGTTCTTACTGCTTTCAGTTTTATGCAACTCTTTACAGTTCTGCTTATTTTCTCTTCTGTCACATTCTTCCAAAAACCAAACACTTTATCTTCACTTTCCTCCATTATTAAATCCTCAACTCTGACCTTTTCTCTTTCCTTCTTTCCCCACGTTCTTGGTCCAATTTTTTATGCATATGTTCTAGCATCATTGAACTAAAACATGTATATATATCTGTGTATGTGTGTGTGTGTGTGTGTGTGTGTGTGTGTGTGTATGTGTGTGTGTGTGTCTGTTCTCTTGCTGAGTTTTTGTTCTTTAGTTTGTGTACGTGTGTGTGTGTGTGTGTGTGTGTGTGTGTATATGTAAGTGTATTTATCTGTGTGTGTGTGTGTGTATGTATGTATATATCAGTGAGTGTGTGTGTGTGTGTGTGTGTATATGTAAGTGTGTGTGTGTATATGTAAGTGTATGTATATATCAATGAGTGTGTGTGTGTGTGTATGTAAGTGTATGTATATATCAGTGAGTGTGTGTGTGTGTGTGTATGTAAGTGTATGTATATATCAGTGTGTGTGTGTGTGTGTGTGTGTGTGTATGTATGTAAGTGTATGTATATATCAGTGTGTGTGTGTGTATGTAAGTGTATGTATATATCAGTGTGTGTGTGTGTGTGTGTATGTAAGTGTATGTATATATCAGTGTGTGAGTGTGTGTATGTAAGTGTATGTATATATCAGTGTGTGTGTGTGTGTGTATGTAAGTGTATGTATATATCAGTGTGTGTGTGTGTGTGTATGTAAGTGTATGTATATATCAGTGAGTGTGTGTGTGTGATGATTCTCTTGGTCAGTTTTTGATCTTTAGTGTGTGTGTTGATTAAAGGTGGACTAAAACACAGTGTTTAAATCGATCGGGTCTTTATCAAACACACGTCTTTAATGATTAAACTCTTTTTGTTCTGCTGGTTCTGTCTGTCAGGTTCTGGAGATTTTGGGCATCTGGTTTTCTGAAATTCTCATTTATTGATGCAGTTTGAACCCCTGTTGCAGCTCCGTCCACACCAGTAATGTCTCATAGCGGGCAGCAGTGTTCTAGTGGTGAGGGAGTTGCCCCGCATCAGAAGATTGCGGGTAGGTTGCCCTGAGGTACCCTTGAGCAAGGTGCCTTCCCCGTCACTGCTCCCAAGGCATTTTCAGCTGCCCCCTGCTGCACGGTGTTTGCATGGGTTAAAAGCAGAGGTCCAATTTTGTTGTGGTTCATGTGTGCTGTGCCGTGACCTCGCAATGACAAGGGTTGTCACTTTCACTTTCACTGACTTAACTGACTGTGGTCCAGATGGACAGATCAGCAGACACTCACACCATGTCCACCAGACCAGCAACAGAGCAGAGCAGCTGAGATGGAAGATCAACCAGCTGGAGAGAGACAAGCTGGAGTTCACTTCCAAATACAACCAGGAGGTGAGCTCTGCTCAGATGTTCCTTCTAACCTGTTGGTCCTGATCTGAGGAGGATCTTTTTACTATAACCACTCTTCCTGCTGCCTGCTTTTCTTACATCAGTTGAACTATGAACACAGATCTGTAGAGCTCAAAAAAATATATATATTTACATTTCTAACAGCACAGAAGAAGAAAACCCCTGAATAATTCAGATGAAGTGAAAAGTGAAAGTGACTATTCTTGTCATTGTGAGGTCACAGCACACAGTGAACCACAACAAAATTGGACCATTTAACCCATACACTCAAACACCGTGCAATAGGGGGACAGCTACTGAAAGCACCCAGGGAGCAGTGACGGGGACAGTACCTTGCTCAAGGGTACCTCAGGGCAACCTACTGGTAAGGGGTTTGAACCCTCAATCTTCCAATCCTGTGGTCAACTCCCTAAACACTAGGCCACCACTGCCCCAGATGAATCATGTCTGCTGTTACAGGCTCAGTAAAGCACCAGCAGTCCTTTCTTAGAGGTTTTAGAAACACCAGCTGGTGAACCAGGTCTGCTTTCAGAGACCAGAGTGAGCAGGAGACTCTCTTCCCAGCTGAGCTGAAGAGCCTCTCAGGCTGAGATGATCAGACATTTCTTCACCAGATTGTGTTCTTATATTTCCTCCATTACTCCACTCCAGTCCACTCACTCCACTCCAGTCCACTCACTCTACTCCACTCCAGTCCCTGCAGCTTTAGCAGCTTTCTCCACTACTGATTTGAGAAAGCTACACTGTCTTCCACAGCAGGACTTCAGAACCTTCCTCCTGAATGTGGAGATGTCTGCAGTAGCTTCATCAGTCTGGTCCAGTCTGTGTTGAAGGAATTTTACAGCCTGTTTTAATCGAATCTCTCTTCTCTTCATCTGTGTGTACGGAGTGGTTCTCTGTGTTGAGAACCTGTTTTCACTCCAACATCAGAAAACAACACACAGCTGCTTCCTCAGACTCACACGATCTTCATTCAGATCTCCTTCAGTTTGATCTTGTTCTCTTTCAGTTCTGTCTCCTCTGGACAGAAAGGACAGTTACGTCAGAATGCTGTTCATCGACTACAGTTCAGCATTCAACACCATCATCCCTCAGCACCTGAGTGAGAAGCTGAGGCTGCTGGGCCTGAACACCTCCCTCTGTAACTGGATCCTGGACCTCCTGACTGGGAGACCCCAGTCAGTCAGGATCAGTAGCAGCACCTCCAACACCGTCACACTGAGCACAGGAGCCCCCCAGGGCTGTGTGCTCAGCCCACTGCTGTTCACACTGATGACCCACGACTGTGCAGCCAAGCACAGCTCGAACCACATCATCAAATTCGCTGATGATACAACCGTGGTGGGTCTGATCAGCGGTGGAGACGAGGCAGCCTACAGAGAGGAGATACAGGAGCTGACGGACTGGTGCAGAACCAACAACCTGTCTCTGAACGTCGACAAGACTAAAGAGATGGTTGTTGACTTCAGGAGATCACGTCGGGACCACACTCCACTTATTATCAACACCTCACCTGTGGAGATGGTCCAGAGCACAAAGTTTCTCTGTGTTCACATCACTGACAACCTCACGTGGTCCCTCAACACCAACTCCATCACAAAGAAAGCCCAGCAGCACCTCTACTTCCTGCGCAGACTGAGGAAAGCCCACCTCCCACCTTCCATCCTCACCATCTTCTACAGAGGAACCATCGAGAGCATCCTGAGCGGCTGCATTACTGCCTGGTACGGGAACCTCAACGTCTTAGACCGCAAGTCCCTACAACAGGTAGTGAGAACAGCTGAGAAGATCATCGGGGTCTCTCTGTCCTCTGTACAGGACATTTTCACCGCTCGCTGCATCCGCAAAGCAACCAGCATTGTGGATGATCCCTCCCACCCGTCCCACACTCTCTTCTCCCTCCTGCCATCCGGGAAAAGGTTCCGCAGCATACGGGCCTCCACTTCCAGGATGGGGAACGTTTTTTTTCCTGAAGATCAGACTTCCTAATTGATTTATTGCACGTTACCACTGCAAACGCAATACTTGATTACTCGTATTTATTCTTTTGCACTCGCACTTTAACCTCAACACTGCTGCTCCATCACACTGCAACATGTGCTGCTTTGTTCTGTAACACTGCAGCTCTCCGTCGGATGATTTCACTGTATGTTCTGTCTATTGTTCTGTCTGTCTGCACTTGTCTGTTTGTCTTCTCTTGTGTCATGTCTTCTTGTGTGTAGCACCAGGGTCCCTGAGGAGCGTTATTTTGTTTCACTATGTACTGTGCATGTGGCTGAAATGACAATAAAATCCTACTTGACTTGACTCGTGTGCTTTTTTTTTTAAGGAAAAAGAAAAGGTGTCTTAAATAATATCAGTGATATTTGTCTGTTTATTAGAGATAAAGTTATTTAGCAGTTTTGTGTGTGTGTGTGAATCCAGAGTTTGAGCCTTTAATTAGGAGATGTGAATGAAGACGAGC
>CM029385.1:85423-110917 GCA_017165825.1 Hepsetus odoe
GTCACCCTGTTATTAACCCTCATGAACCCTTTGCTCTGCTTGTGTAACGAGGTCCACGGACACTGTAACATCTGAAACCAGCCACTCACCAGCCACCAGTTCATTTTTGACCATTGTGGACAGAAACACATGGGGATGAGTTACATGGTCTCGTATGGCCCTCATTCTTCACTCTGTATGGTGATAGAGCTGTACATGGAGAAGGTGTGTGTGTGGGTCCCTGAGCAAGACCCTTAACCCTTAACCCTGAATTGCTCCAGGGGGACTGTCCCTGTAATTAGGACATGTAAGTCGCTCTGGATAAGAGCGTCTGCTAAATGCCGCAAATGTAAATGTAAATGTGTGTGTGTGTGTGTGTGTGTGTGTGTGTGTGTGTGTGTGTGTGTGTGTGTGATGCTGAGGCAGCCACTTCATCTGCCGTTCATCTTCTTCTTCTTTTTATTTCGGTTTCTCCCCTTTAGGGGTCGCAACAGAGGATCAACTGTCTCCATTTCTTCCTGTCCTCTGCATCTTCCTGCTTCAAGCCAACCTCCTGCATGTCCTCTCTCACCACGTCCATTTAAACATAAATGAGTCCTGTTTTGTTTTTCTCTTTTCCTCTTTCCTGGCAGCTCAGTCTTCAACATGCACCTTCCAGTATAATCCTCATCTCTCCTCTGGACTGATGCAACCTTACTTCTCTAAACTTTATTCCTGAAGATCAGTACCAGTACACTTCTCCACCACTCCTCAGGCATCTTCTCACTTTCCAACATTGTGTAAAACAATCTGGTCAGAAACTCCATCTCCCCTAAACACCTCCATGCTTCCACTGGTATGTCATCCAGACAGCCTTTCCATTCTTCATCCTCTTCATCGCTGCCCTTAATTCCATCTTGTTTATTTGCTGCACTTCCTGGTTCACTCTTCTCACATCCTCTAATGAACCCTCAATCTTCCGATCCTGCGGTCAACTCCCTAAACACTAGGCCACCACTGCCCCAGATGAATCAGACATTTACGGTGTTACAGGCTCAGTAAAGCACCAGCAGTCCTTTCTTAGAGGTTTTAGAAACACCAGCTGGTGAACCAGGTCTGCTTTCAGAGACCAGAGTGAGCAGGAGACTCTCTTCCCAGCTGAGCTGAAGAGCCTCTCAGGCTGAGATGATCAGACATTTCTTCACCAGATTGTGTTCTTATATTTCCTCCATCACTCCACTCCAGCCCAGTCAGTCCAGTCCACTCACTCCACTCCAGTCCACTCACACCAGTCCAGTCCACTCACTCCACTCCACTCCAGATGTTCACACTGATGACCCACGACTGTGCAGCCATGCACAGCTCGAACCACATCATCAAATTCGCTGATGATACAACCGTGGTGGGTCTGATCAGCGGTGGAGACGAGGCAGCTTACAGAGAGGAGATACAAGAGCTGACGGACTGGTGCAGAACCAACAACCTGTCTCTGAACGTCGACAAGACTAAAGAGATGGTTGTTGACTTCAGGAGACCATGTCGGGACCACATTCCACTTATAATCAACACCTCACCTGTGGAGATAGTCCAGAGCACCAAGTTTCTCGGTGTTCACATCACTGACAACCTCACGTGGTCCCTCAACACCAGCTCCATCACAAAGAAAGCCCAGCAGCGTCTCTACTTCCTGCGCAGACTGAGGAAAGCCCATCTCCCACCTTCCATCCTCACCATCTTCTACAGAGGAACCATCGAGAGCATCCTGAGCGGCTGCATTACTGGCAGGTACGTGAACTGGAATGTCTCAGATCGCAAGTCCCTACAACAGGTAGTGAGAACAGCTGAGAAGATCATCGGGGTCTCTCTGCCCTCTGTACAGGACATTTTCACCGCTCGCTGCATCCGCAAAGCAACCAGCATTGTGGATGATCCCTCCCACCCTTCCCACACTCTCTTCTCCCTCCTGCCGTCCGGGAAAAGGTTCCGCAGCATACGGGCCTCCACTTCCAAGATGGGGAACAGTTTCTTCCCCCTGAAGATCAGACTTCTGAATTGATTTAATCACGTTACCACTGCAATACGCAATACTTTATTACTCGTATTTATTCTTTGCACTCGCACTTTAACCTCAACACTGCTGCTCCATCACACTGCAACAACATGTGCTGCTTTGTTCTGTAACACTGCAGCTCTCCGTTGGATGATTTCACTGCATGTTCTGTCTATTGTTCTGTCTGTCTGCACTTGTCTGTTTGTCTCGTCTTGTGTCTTATGTTGTGTCTTATGTCTTCTTGTGTGTAGCACCAGGGTCCCTGAGGAACGTTATTTTGTTTCACTATGTACTGTGTATGTGGCTGAAATGAGAATAAAATCCTACTTGACTTGACTCGTGTGTTTTTTTAAGGAAAAAGAAAAGGTGTCTTAAATAATATCAGTGATAATTGTCTGTTAGAGATAAAGTTATTTAGCAGTTTTGTCTGTGTGTGTGTGTAATTCTCAGTGCAGACCTGAAGCAGAGGGTTTCTGATCTGGAGAGAGCTCTGGAGATCACCAGAAAGGCACGAGAGGAAGACCAGCAGGGCCTCCAGGCGGAGCTGCGTGAGAGGGACCACCTGCTTCTCAGCAGCAGTGCTGAAAATGATGCGCTGCAGGCGGAGAAGAAGAGGCTGGAGGCTCTGCTGCAGGTTCGGTGTGTTAGTGGGAGATTTTAGATGATTCTCTTCACATCTCTGGCTTTCTTCTCATTTCTTGATAAAAGGGACGAATCCAGAGTTTGAGCCTTTAATTAGGAGATGTGAATGAAGACGAGCTGAGATTCTCTGTATATATCAGGTTCTTTATCATTTAACGGTCTGTTCTTTTTCTCAGGAGCAAAAGGACACTCTGCAGGACGTCAAGAACAAAATGGACAAAATGCAGAAGGAGAGGGAGAGGGATGTGGAGGAGCTGAGAGTAAAGAAATCAGAACTGAAACAGAGGACGGAGAGAGAGGAGAGACTGAGGAAGGAGGTGGAGGTAGAGTAGAGTAGAGTAGAGTAGAGTAATCTTTTATTATCCCACGAATGGGAAATTTGGGCGTTACAGGGCTCTTATGAAAGTGACAGGTGTAAAAAGAATAGAAAAGATAAATAAAAAAATAAAATATAAAGATGTAAAGAAAGAGGAAGAGGAACAAGTACAGTAGAAGTAAGTACAGGAGCTATAAATACTAGATAATAAATAATCTATCTATCTGTGAGAGAACATGATCAATAAAGAGAAGTTTCTTCATTCAGCCATAAAGACGCGAGCAGCTGAGTGTGAAGTGTTCCTCAGTTCGGTTCTCCTCTGGTGTCTGTGTGCATGTCTGTCCGTCTCCGGCAAGGTACCGCCCCTGTCACTCCCTGGGCGCTTTCATAGCTGCCCCCTGCTGCACGGTGTGTGTTTGTGCAAGGGTTAAACGCAGAGATCCAGTTTAGTTGTGGTGTGCTGTGCTCACAATGACAAGAACAGTCACTTTCACAGACGTTAGATCAGGAATCCTGGAGGGTCTCTGTTACAGTTACAGGTGATTTACCAGTTACAGGTGATATACTCACCTGGTGCAGCTCAGCAGTTAACTGCCAGGTTCTGTGGATCTGCTTGACTACTACAGACTACTACAGGAAGGCTGATCCCAACACAAACAGACACACACACACACACACACACACACACACCACAGACTTCTACACTAAGACTGATCCCCATCACACACATCACAGACTACTGCAGTAAGGCTGATCCCAACACACACACACACACACACACACACACTACAGACTACTACAGGAAGGCTGATCCCAACACACACACACACACACACACACACACACACACACCAGTCTTCTACATTAAGACTGATCCCCATCACACACCTCACAGACTACTCTAGTAAGACTGATCCCCAACACACACACACACTACAGATTACTACAATAAGACTGATCTCAGCAAACACACACACACACACATACACACACCACAGACTACTACAGTAAGACTGACCCCAACACACACACACACACACACACACACACACACACACAAACACACTAACCCCAGTTACCATCCATCTACACAGGCAAATCTTAAACAATTCTAACTGAATGGCTCCTGTAGACGATTCATGTTGATGGTTTGTGTGGACGGGTTCTTTGGAAAGAAACTTGTCCTCCTCCCTCTGCTCATCACCTTGTAAGAGCTCAAGTTTTCTTAACTTGAAAGCAACACAGATCTGAGGGGTATAGAGATACGAGTTTTCTGCTCCTGACCCTCTCCATCCTCCTGATTCATTTCTTCTCAGCCTGATACTAACCTTATCAGTGTGTTGGTGTGGACAGGTGTGTGTGGATGGGGGGATGAAAGATGGAGGAATTAGAGATGAAAGACGGGGGATGAGAGATGAACGATGGAGGGATGTGAAAAATGAAGGATGGGGGATGAGAGATGGAGGGATGAGAGATGAACGATGGAGGGATGTGAGATGTAGGGATGAGAGATAAAGGATGGGAGGATGAGAGATGGAGGATGGGGGGATGAGAGATGGAGGGATGGAGGGATGAGAGATGGAGGATGGGGGATGAGAGATGGAGGATGGGTTGGATGAGAGATGGAGGGATGGGTGGATGAAAGATGGGGGATGAGAGATGAAGGATGGAGGGAGGAGAGATGGAGGGATGAGAGATGGAGGATGGGTGGATGGGTGGATGAGAGATGGAGGATGGGGAGATTAGAGATGGAGGGATGACAAATGAAGGATGGAGAGAAGAGAGATGAAGGATGGGAGGATGAGAGATGGAGGGATGAGAGATGAAGGGATGAAAGATGGAGGGATGAGAGATGAAGGATGGAGGGATGAGAGAGAGGTTCTGGTAACATTAGTTAAAATGTAAAACTGCCCCAAAGAGCAGGATTATGATTAAAGTGAAATAAGATTGAATTTAAATTGAGTGTTGAAGTGTTCACTGATTCAGCTGAACTTCTACTGCTTAATGAGATGATTTAACTTATAAAACACCCAAAATCTATTAATGACAAACTACTAAAACTATTAATGACATAAAATACTGAGCTGTTGTTAAAATATCAGGAAACAATAAACTTCTGCTGCTTTTTAAACTTCAACAAGAAAAACGACAAGCAACAGTTTAAATTATGGAGACAATCTGGAGTTTAAACTAATATTCAGTGTTTTAAACTAATAATAAGCATTTTGGAAAACTTTTATACTATAGATTAAAAATTACACCAATCTCATTTAAAACACTTTCCTTAAATATTTATGAACATGTTTAAAAACATTTAAAACACTTACAAAGTATCATTTTTGGCATTAAACTCACTACAGTGTATCTTGTGTGAAACTTTCCTGCTGCAGATTAAAGTGTTTGTGAACGGAAACATAAAATATCACATTTTTCATGAGATTAAAATATTCTCTGTTGATGTACCCTCTGATGGAGAACATTGGAGGAAACAGTTCATCATAACCCTGAGGTGAACAGTGTAGACTCACTATCGCCCTCTGGTGGAGACAGTGGAGGAAGCGGTTCATCATCACCTGAGGTAAACGGTACGGGCTCATTATCGCCCTCTGGTGGGAGAACCCAGTGGAGAAACAGTTCATCATCACCTGAGGTGAACAGGGCACACTCATATCAGGCAGCGACTTTCAACAGAGCTTTGTTTCCACATTAGATCATCTCATCATCTTGTAGTAACTCAGATCAGCAACTGCCTGATTAATAATTACAACCTATGCAACAAACTAAGTGCCCTGAGACAAGTATATACACCTATACTACCTAATTTTTATTATTTTTAATGATAAAACAGGAAGAGCAAGTAGAGTTAGGGGAGTAGATGGTTTGGGAGGGTGACTCCTGGAGAAATTCCATGAACAGGTGGGTCTTTAATTGACGTGTGAAGACAGCAAGGGACTCAGCAGTTCTGACAATCAGCATGGGGAAGTTTGTTCCACCATTGAGCAGGAGCAGAAAGAGTCTCTATGCGTGTCTTCCTTGCAGCGGCGTTTTGAATCAGTTGTAGTGGTCTTGTTGCCTTCAGTGGAAGACCTGCCAGAAGGCTCCAGTGCAGTTTAGAGATAACCAGATACTGGAAGAGCAGCTGGGTTCCCTGGGTGGTGAGGAAAGGACAGATTCTTCTAATGTTGAAGAGAAGGTGTCGGCAACCTGTTGATCGTAGGAGGGAAAAGAGAGGATTAGTTGGGTGTTGTCTGCATAAGAATGACTGAAGCCATGAGAGAGTATGACCTTCCACAGAGAGCCAGTAGATAGAGAAAAAAGAAGGGGACAGAGGACAGATGCTGAGGAGCATGGTGTCACTACTGGTGCAGTGGCGGTAGTCTGATTGTAGGGTGCTGCCTGCAGACCAGTGAGCTCAAGAGGTCCCAGGTTCCGAATCCCACCTCTGGTCTCTGGCAGGAACCCGTGGCCTGGTGCTCCAGGGGACTGTTCCTGTGGACATGTAGTCGCTCTGGATGAGCGTCTGCTAAATGCCGTAAATATGTCCTGTAGGGGTATGAGGAGAAACACTGCAGGCTGTTACCAGCAATCCCCAGGTTGGAGAGAGAATCGTCAGGAGGTCAAGGTGGTTCACTGTATTTGAAAGGCAGCACAAGGTCAAGGAGAATCCAAACAGAGGAGAGGTTATTAGATCTGCAGCGTGGGTTCATGACTACAGCCAAGTATAGTGGTTTCAGTTGAGGCGCTGTTTTAAATCCAGGCTGGAAGGGTCTGGGAATTTGTTTCGAATATGAAAACATTGATTTGATTATATACTGCTCATTCAGAATTTTGGAGAGAAGGCCGGAAGAGATGCAGTCTATAGTTGACTCAAGTCAGTGCAGTCCAGGGTTTCTAGAAACAGCATCATCATCACCATATTTTACATTCAAAATGAAGACAGATATTCATGATTTTTTAAATCATTATTTTTCAAATGCAACAAAAATGGCTGAGACCGTGTCCTTTCTAGACTGAATTTGTGTTTGTCAGGAATGTTTTCTAGATGTTTTCTGCATGTTTGTATGGTTGACTCTATGCAGCGATCTTCTCACTCCAGAACCGGTGGATTGCAGAGGAGATGGGTTATACTCTGCCATTACTCTTCGCATCAAACCAACGTAGAAGTGATTCAGTGCATCTGAAGGGAGATCTCCGTCTGTAGGCTGAGTGGAAGTCCTGTATGGTTTGGTGAGGGCCTGAATGCTCTGCCAAATGCTGGCACCTGTGATCCTGAAGGAGACTTGGCACATAGTTCCACCACACAGTTCCACCATTTACTGGTCCACCGACACAGTTCCACCACACACAGTTCCACCACACATAGTTCCACCCGCACATGAGACCACCCACTTTACAGTTCACCGCTTTGGTTCCACACTTTGGTTTGCTTTACTGGTTCCACCCACACACAGTTCCACCCACACACAGTTCCACCGACACACAGTTCCACCGGCACAGGTCAACCCACACACAGTTCCACCCACACAGGTCAACCACACACAGTTCCACCACACAGTTCCACACACTGTTCCACACACAGTTCCACCCACACAGTTCACCGACATGGTTCACCACACACAGTTCCACCTCATGTGGCGTTTACATCAGTAGTTCTTCCTGAGGTGGTGGAACTGGAGATTATGTACATTATCTATTGTTCATGTTAATGTTTATTATTCATTCTGTTTATTTTCAGTTGTGAAAAATGTATAAATAAATGAAATATTGCTGTAATTTTGAACATAAATAAAAAGGAGAGAGCAGGTGAGAAAGATGAAAGTGTGTGGAAGGAAAATAAACTAAGTGGGAGGTGGAGTGAAGAAGAGGAGGAGCAGGTGCAGAAGGTGAAGGAGTGAAGAAGAGGAAGAGAGCAGGTGCAGAAGGTGAAGGAATGAAGAAGAGGAAGAGAGCAGGTGCAGAAGGTGAAGGAGTGGAGAGAGGAGAGAGAGCAGTGCAGAGAGAATTTGAAGAGTGAGAAAGAGGGAAGTAGGTGAAGGTGAAGGAGTGGAGAAGAGGAGGAGAGCAGGTGCGGAAGGGATGGGGCGGAAGGAGTGTGGAGAAAGACAGGTGATGAAGGTGAAGGTATGGAGAAGAGGAGGAGAGCTCACTGAAGAAAAACTCATGGTGTTGCCCTAGCAGCATCAGTGACAACATCCATCTATCCATTTCTGCGCTTGTCCCCAAGCGGGCCCATACGAGGAGGCTGGGCGGGGCACCTTGCTCAGGGTACCTCCAGGGCAACCCATTGGGAAGGGTTTGAACGCTCCTCGATCATCGTGCCTTGAACCACTGGACACCCACCACGGTGACAACATAAAGCCCACAGTATAAATAATTTAAAGTTAAAAACATACAATGTTCGATGATGTTAGCGTTGTAAAAGTCACCTTCAGTTAAGGAGCCAAAGATACAGGGCAGAGATGGATTATGGGTTGGAGATACAGGACGAGATGGATTATGGGTTATGGAGATACAGGACGAGATGGATTATGGGTTATGGAGATACAGGACGAGATGGATTATGGGTTTTGGATAGATCTTGCTAGATTTCAGTTTTGGCCCTTTATTCACCCAGAAGCAGCGAACCGTAGCGTAAAGTCACTTCATCAAATATGGACTGAAAACAGATGATACAACATGGTGGAAACACTAAGCAGTAATTTATATACTCAAACATCTAAACTACAAATTGAGACACGTTCTCGATCTGAACCTCTGAAAATGTCCACCAGGCAAACTTGTTGTAGAGATAAATAGATCCAGAAGGACTGTTTCACAGACTACATCACAGTGGCTTCTCTTCTGGGCACTTTCAGCTCCACAGCTGTATTTATGGAAATCTCTCAATTAAAAGAAAAACCGATAGAGCTTGTGATTTTTACAATCAGTGTTTTCATTCGGATTGTTTAGACATTTCTAATGAACAGATTTTGAAAATGTGGTTTTACTTGTTCTGGTGAATATATGTAATTTGGTCCAAGAAACTTCAACAAAGGATTTATTGTAAAGAATATGGCTGTTTTGTTAAGGCTGAACGTTTTAATAATAACACTGGAGTCAGATTTACTCACGATGTTGGAGGATCATCAGTGGAAGATTTAGAAGTATTGAAATGAGATCCCTGCAGAAGTCCTCCAAATGAGACAGGTGAGAACTCTGTCCAGAAGCAAGGTCGGTGGTGAGTATTGAGACACTGTGGAGATGTTCTTATTCAGCATCCTGGTAAAATCGTCCTCTGAGCCAGAAATCTGTTCTACCGTGTCTGATGTTTAAATTATACTAGAGAGCAAAGATCATCCCAGATCTGCCAGAGAAGTCCAGATATCATCTAAAGTTCAAGAGAGCGAAACAGAAGAACCTGAAAGATACATCATATGTTGAGGACGTTGTCCAGCTGTCCTCCTGAAGCAGTTCAAGTCGATTAGATTGAAATGTGAAGATGAAGATCTGAGAGGAATTCTTCTTTTGGTCCAACACTGCTGATTAATGATTCAGCATCGTTCTCTCTGTTACTCGCTACGGTCAAGACTTCCCTTTCCAGGAGACTCACAAGATCTTCTTGTAAGGTGATGCAGAAACATGGAAGTGAAGCCACGACCATCTGTGAGGAGACATTTAAAAAATACAACTAACTTTATTTTTAGGTGAATAAAATGAGTTGGAGTGTAAGAATTAAACTTCTGATTTTAACTGGAAGGCAAACGGTTCTGTGAAAGAGTTGAGCTAAAAGCACTGAAATCTGTCTTTAGAGGTCTGGAAACATGAAACATCTAAAAAAATAAAAAATAAAAAAAAACCACCTTTTTAATCCTCCACATAAACACTCACACGTTTAGTCTGAAAGAGAAAGCGTGCTGCAAATCCCCAGCTCCTCAAACAATCCCAGTAAAACCCCAAATCTCCCAGTAGCAGACTTTAGTACATTTTAAGTTCAGATTCCAACGGTTCTTCAAAGCAATTACAACAGTTAGAACAATATTTCAGACTCATAGTGTCACACATATGGTACACAGTTCTTCAACACAGGCTCGTTCAGCTCGGTTCATCACATCCAGGGTTCTAGATAAACTCTACAGATAAAAGTGTTCTTAAAGAAATCTGTTCTTCAGAGTCGACCCTGCGTTCTGGAGAACAGAGCGACTCTTTAGACTTTGTGTTCTTTAATGTGGTGAATTAAAGCTCTGCACCTTCAAACAGAAGTAACAAGAACACACCAGACTCACTGTATCAACTGGACCTGAACTTAAAAATGAAGGGTTCAAAATTAAATTCTAGATTTTTTGTTAATGTGTGAAAAACTACTTCTGTGTGTGAGCTCTTTAAAAACAGCTCTTAAACCACCAATATCTACCCAGTCCACCATTATCATCTTGTATTTATTTATTGATCATGCTGCACTCTGCACTTTCGTGCTTTCTCCACCACACTGCTACACTGTGAATCTGCCTCGCTGCTTTGTTCTACAACACTGCGACCCTCTCGGATGAATGTACTGTCTATGCGTGCCGTCTGTTGTTGTCTGTCTTATTTGCCTGTTTTTGTGTTTTATGTTGTCTTGTTTTGTCTTGTCTTGTGTGCACCAGGGTCCTGGAGGGACGTTATTTCGTTTCACTGTGTATGTGGCTGAAGTGACATTAAAATCCTACTTGACTTGAAACTTTGGGATCTGTGATCAACGCCGTGGAAACATGGGTTCAGGCATGCATGGCGCATTCTTTCCGTATTTCCAGCGATGAGCTGCAGAGCGCCTCCACTATCAGTCCGCTTTGAATGGCGTAGGAAATCTCCGCCATCCTCCCCTGCTTTCTGGAGGAAAAGACATGGCTCAACACGTCCAGGGTTTCGCTGTTTCTTCACAGCTAGGCGACCAGTCTGTTGCACCATAGCCTCAGTGGCTCACGGAGGTCCACAGGCGTAACCTGCCTTGACACAAAACAAAGATCCAGGACTGCAGTTCTAGAAATCTCAGAGCAACCAAGGAACTGCAGCCTAAACCAAGTTACCAGATTGCAAGTGTTTCCAAAACCACCTGCCATTCCATGTGAAGCCATTTAACAAATGAGCCACACTCTGTTCCAGCTCATGAGCTAAGCTAGCAGCCCCAATGAAACACACCTGTGCCTTCATGAAGCTCAAAGTGAAAGTAACTCCAGTCAGAACCAGTACCATCTGATGTCCAATCACACCTCACCATTGACACTAACAGAAGATTACAGATGACCACAATTAGAGCTTAAAGAAAGCAATGAAGACGTTGAGAACATCTGCCATATTGTTTTAGGTCAGATTTACTAAAGCTCTTCAGGTGTTTAGTCCCAGATTCTAAACAAGCTGCAGGTATTTCATCATCTCAGCACTTTCACAATGCAGTCACTGTATTGTTCACATCTGGACCAATCAAAAACAACAACACTGTTCAGCAATATAACATCTCAGTGAGGTCTATCAGAACTGTGATTGGAAGCTGATCTTCACAAACACGCTCTGCAAATGATTTGTTAAATCTTCATCTTTATAGACATCTGGTTCTGCTAGATGTACAGATGGTGTCTCTCAATAAGAATATATATTTGAACAATTTAAGAAATTTCCCAGAATGCAGTTCTAGAGAGTGTGAGCGCTCCTCTCTGTAGGATGCTGTCCTCCCAGAAATGTTTCGGCTCTTTGACCGTCAGCAGTGTGAATATTCTTCATCGTCCTCGATCACTTTTAATCCGTTTAAATTCGACAGGACGAGCAGCAGCTTTTAAACCTTCAGTCTTCAGTTTTTTTAAGGGCTTCTACAATAAGAGCTGCTTTACTGTGTTCTCAGACAGAACCCTACACTTCAGTTTACACAATAAACTCCAACAGCGAGTGGAACCTAAATGATATGTGAGTGTTCAATATTCCTTTGTTCTTAATGGCAAGAGTTAGTTTCTAATGCAGGTTCTTGTCTTCCGATCGGTTACATTTGCAGCATTGAGCGGCTCTTGTCAGAGCGACTTCCGTAATCGTTCTGCTGGAGACACTCAGGGTTCAGGGTCTCCAGGGACTTCCAGTGGTGGTGATGCTGGAGGTGGGATTCAAACCTGGGACATAAGTGGCCAATAGGTCCATAAACGAAATTACCACCACTAGACACATACCATCATCGGGCCCAATGATGTCGGTGAAGAAGTGGTTTAAAGGAACCGTTACTCACAGAGAAACGTCATGCACCTGTACAGGTAGTGTAAATCACAGTGTTCAGTTCACAACACACACAGAACCTTTCAGAAGAAGACTGACGTTCTCAGAGGGAAAGCGGCTGAAGGACAGGAGAACAGATGCAGATGTTCAGCTTCTAAGAGGCGATAAGGACTTTAATAATGTCTGTGTGTCTGAGTCGAACATTACTTTAGTCTTCACTACAAAGATACAAGTCCTTCCTCACTGCCTCACTCTTGAGGAAGCTGGAGAAGGTCAAGATGAAAACACACTTCATCTAGACATCACCTGCTCTGGGAGATGAATTAAGAGAAAATATTAACTGCTGTTATAATTCTTTACAGAAAACAAAGCCTGTTTCTGGGTTCTGCAGGTTCAAAGATCACTACAGAGCCAGAAATAACCTCTTATCTCCAAAGAGGGGTCTGTGGAGCATCTACATGAACTGAGGAGGAGCAGTGCTAAAAAGTTGTTGTTTCCTTCGTTTCTGTTTATTATTCTCAGGTGATTCAGCTTTTCACTAAAATGGAGGGAAGCTGTTGTCAGTAGTTCCTTCAGGTGATCAGTCTGTACTTGATGTGATACGTGCTGCAGAGTTCCAGTCACTTAGAACAATGAGGACATTAATAAGGAGATGATCATTCTTACATTTATTACGTTCAGTCAGAATGTTCTTTATTCATTTCTAATATCTAATCGATCGATATGTGACTAATCAAAAGATATGTTAGATCATAATTACTTTCTTTATATTTACCTTCATTTAAAATATAAAAAGATACATAAATAAACAGAATGGAATCGAAAAGCGATAGTAAATGATTTTGTTCTTAATTAGAGTGTAAAACTTAATCTGTGTGTCCTGTTGTAATCAATCCCAGTGCCGCATTACCAGTGCAGTAAATAAGAAAAAATCTGAAGCTTTATTATTTAATAACTTCTTCAATTCTGCCACAGAACACGCTGATCAGGTTTCAAGGGAAAAATGAAAAGTGTGAGTCGGCCGTCCTGCTGGAGAAGCTGTAGATTTCTGATGTGATGATGAAAACCGAATTCTGTGAGTTCTGTGTGTTGGCGATCTACAGACTGCAGAACCGTGTTACGAGTTCATCTATAGAAAGTATCATCACAGGCATCACTGATCCCCACACAGGAGGTCACTGGACTTTAGTGGTGAAGGATTTTATTTAGATTTACTGAAGCCACTGAACAGGAGCTTTTAATCTCAAACCTTCAGAAAGTGAAGTGAAGGGTCTCATTTACATTTCCTGGAACTTTACTTTAAAGCCATTAAATGCACGTTTGTCCAAGCACACAATTTTCATGTCTTTGCGATGTGCCGCGTTGTGTGTGTGTGTGTGTGTGTGTGTATAATCAGTGATTTACTTCAATGTTGTCTCTTAGTGTTTGTGGAGACTGTCTGTCTGTGGTGACTAGTTCTGGAGTTTAAGATTAGAAACAAGAACTAGTTTTATGGAACAGTATAAAGTTACATATGTTCCTAATTGGGGCAGTGGTTTCCTAGTGGTTTGGGCGTCGGCCACATGATCGGAGGATCGGGGGTTCGAACCCTTTCCCAGTAGGTTGCCCTGAGGTACCCTTGAGCAAGGTGCCGTCCCCGTCTCGCTCCTCCCTGCGATGGGCTGGCGACCTGTCCAGGGTGCGTCCCGTCCTCACCCTGTGTGCGCTGGGTTGGACTCCAGCACTCCCCTGCGACCCCGTTTGGGACAAGCGGCTGAAAATAACTGACTGAAATGAATGTTCCTAATTTAAGTAAGGAGTGTTGTATTGATATAAAATGTATTTATTTATGTACCTACATACCTTTCGTTTGTTACCATGGTAATATATTTTGTTGTAAAACAGTAACTGATGTAATCATAAAATGACCTCCTGTCACGGGTAAGGTGTGTTTTGGGCACGGTAGAGGGCGCTCTGTTCTGATTGAGCACACCTGAGCTCATGAAGCCCCGATGAGGTGGGAACAGAAGCGCGGCTATTCATTAGCTCAGCCTCGTGGAGATAATTGGTTTGGTGTTGGTAATCTGAGGTATCTTGGTTTGAAGCTGCAGTTCCTGGCTTTAGTTAGAACTGCAGTCCCTGCTTTTGTTTTGTAGGTTACGATCCAAACTCCTGGCTCTGCGTTGGCGTCCTTCCTGTACCCCGCCACTGTTACACCTCCACCATCAGCAGTAAACTGGATTTATTTCCAATTAGATTGTTCTTTGAAGTGCAGGAATGCGTGGCACTATTCTGAGGTGGCATTCAGATGCCTTGGTGCCTCGATGCACATTTGAAGAATATGTGTTCTTGAGCATCTTGGAGCATAAAAGAACCGGAGAAAACAAAGCGAACGAAAGGTTCTAAGTATATTTTGTTATTAATACTGTTGTTACTAATGATAACAGTCTACTTCAAAACTGTCATTCCTTAAATTTGTAGCGCGCTGATCTGAGTTTCCAGGTCGTGGAGTTAGCAGCTCAGCTCGTCCTTCTTCTGCTGCATCTCCTCCAGCTGTTATGGGAGACAGCAGTTGTTCCCGAGCCAGCTGAGAGACAGAACCTCTACAGTGTGTCTTCCGTCTGTCCCAGGGTCTCCTCCAAGTTGGAAACACCTTTACTAGGAGGTGTTAAGCCTGTGCATCCTTCAATCATAGATCAGCAGTAATTTGAGAGCTTCAGCTTTCCAATAACCTTCTTGTTACCCAGAAGACCGAGACAGTGTGTCTGTATTAGTGCCAGTGCTGCTTCTCAACATCCTAACCCGTTCTTACATCAAACCCCTAAATACTTTGTCCCACTGCAGCAACCCTCACTATTGCCATTACAAACCAATTACAAACCTGTGGGGGACGGTTTGGAGTGTTCCTGAGCAAGTCCATCGATCTCTGCTGAGGTCTCCTGAATTGAATACCAGCTGCACAGAGTCCGCAAAACTACTATCATCTCATCTCTCTCTCAGCCTGAACTTCAGATCAGCTCCATCAGACTGGCTCTTCTGCAGGAGCTGCTCCCACGAAGATTAGAGCTTCCCACTCAAACAGAGCTTCACCATTAGATCATCAACCTCCAGTTACAGTCACCAGTGGACTCTTTTACTGGAACTCATGCTTACTGGAAGTCATCATGATACTGGATTTTTCTCTTTCTTTCTTTCCTTTTTATTTCCGGTGTTGAGAGAGAGGAGGACGGGTTCCGCTTTTGGGTCTTGGTTCCTCCCAAGGTTTCGTCCTCCTGTTTGGGGAGTTCTGCCTCTGTCGCCCTCAGTTTACCCAACTGGAGCTCGGAACGAATTCTGTAACACTGCTTTGTGACAACAAAAGATGTAAAGAGTGCTTTATCAATAAAGTTGACTTGATTACACTGTTCTTCACAAGACGGTGCTGATGTTCTGTTCTACACTGTTCTTCACAAGACGGTGCTGATGTTCTGTTCTACACTGTTCTCCACCAGAGGGCGCTGATGTTCTGTTCTACACTGTTCTCCACCAGAGGGTGCTGATGTTCTGTTCTACACTGTTCTCCACCAGAGGGCGCAGATGTTCTGTTCTACACTGTTCTCCACCAGAGGGTGCTGATGTTCTGTTCTACACTGTTCTCCAACAGAGGGTGCTGATGTTCTGTTCTACACTGTTCTCCACCAGAGGGCTCTAAAAGACTAAACTGATCACACAAAGTTTTTAGAAACACTAGAACGCGGTCAGGTTTATACTGAATATTAAAACTAAAACTGAAGATGTGACTCGAACCCTCTTCTGTACAAACATGGTCCAGCCCATAGTTTCCCACCCGGTTGTCAGGGGCAACGCAGTGATGAGGAATAAGAGACAAAGACAGTAAGTGGTGTAAACGAGCTTTATTGGTTTAGTAACTGGAGTATAAGTGTGGTGTTAGTAAATATAATCAAATATAATAAAGTCCAATAAAACACAATGTTACACTGAAAGCACATTTCTGTCCTGCTGCTCGTCCTTCTGCTGAGTCATTTCTTCATGAAGAGAAGCTCTTGGTCTGAAGTGTGAACGGAGGCTGGAACTGGAAATAAAGCACAAGTGTTCAGTGTGTTCCGTGTGTGTGTGTGTGTTCAAGGTGTTCAGTGTCTGGTGTGTTTAGTGTGTGTGTGTTCAGTGTGTTTAGTGTCTGGTGTGTGTGTTCAGTGCCGTGTGTGTATGTTTAGTGTCGGGTGTGTGTGTATGTGTATGTGTGTGTGTGTGTGTGTGTATGTGTGTTCAGTGTGTTTAGTGTCTGGTGTGTGCTCAGTGTTTGTGTGTGTTCATTGTGTTTAGTGGTGTGTGTGTGTGTGTGTTCAGTGTGTTTAGTGTCTGGTGTGTGTGTGTGTGTTCAATGTCTCGTGTGTGTGTTCATTGTCTCGTGTGTGTGTTCAGTGTGTTTAGTGCCTGGTGTGTGTGTTTTGTGTCTAGTGTGTGTGTGTGTGTGTGTGTGTGTGTGTGTGTGTTCAATGTCTCGTGTGTGTTTAGTGTGTGGTCTAGTGGTGGTACTTGGCTATGGACCTCTGGATCAAGAGGTCCCCCGTTTGAATCCCACCTCCAGCACTACCACCACTGGGTCCCTGAGACCCTGAACCCTGAGTGTCTCCAGAGGGGACTGTCCCTGTAATCAGGACATGGACGTCTCTCTGGAGAAGAGCGTCTGCTAAATGCCGTAAATGTGTGTGCGTTCAGTGTATTTAGTGTCTGGTGTGTGTGTGTGTTTAGTGTCTGGTGTTAGTGTGTGTGTGTGTTCAGGGTGTCTAGTGTCTGGTGTGTGTGTTTAGTGTCTGGTGTGTGTGCTCAGTGTGTTTAGTGTCTGGTGTGTGTGTGTTCAGTGTGTTAGTGTGTGTGTGTGTGTGTGTGTGTTTTCAGGGTGTCTAGTGCCTGGTGTGTGTGTTCAGGGTGTCTAGTGCCTGGTGTGTGTGTTCAGGGTGTCTGGTGTGTGTGTGTTCAGGGTGTCTAGTGTCTGGTGTGTGTGTGTGTGTGTGTGTGTTCAGTGTCTGGTGTTAGTGTGTGTGTGTGTGTGTTCAGCATCTGGTGTATGTGTGTTCAGTGTGTTTAGTGTCTGGTGTGTGTGTTCAGTGTGTTTAGTGTCTGGTGTGTGTTCAGTGTTTGTGTGTGTTCATTGTGTTTAGTGTCGTGTGTGTGTGTGTGTGTGTTCAGTGTGTTTAGTGCCTTGTGTGTGTGTGTGTGTATGTTCAGTGTCTGGTGTGTGTGTGTGTGTGTGTGTTTAGTGTCTGGTGGGTGTGTGTTCAGTGTCTGGTGGGTGTGTGTGTGTGTGTTTAGTGTCTCGAGTGTGCTCAGTGTTTGTGTGTGTTCATTGTGTTTAGTGTCGTGTGTGTTCAGTGTGTTTAGTGTCTGGTGTGTGTGTGTGTGTTCAATGTCTCGTGTGTGTTTAGTGTTTTGTGTGTTTAGTGTCTGGGGTGTGTGTTTAGTGTGTGTGTGTGTGTGTTCAGGGTGTTTAGTGTCTGGTGTGTGTGTGTGTGTGTGTTTAGTGTCTGATGTGTGTGTTTAGTGTCATGTGTGTGTGTGTGTTCAGGGTGTTTAGTGTCTGGTGTGTGTGTGTGTTCAGTGTGTTTAGTGCCGTGTGTGTGTGTTTAGTGTCTGGTGTGTGTTCAGCGTGTGTGTGTGTGTCTGGTGTGTGTGTTCAGTGTGTTTAGTGTCTGGTGTGTATTCAGTGTTTGTGTGTGTTCATTGTGTTTAGTGGTGTGTGTGTGTGTTCAGTGTGTTTAGTGTCTGGTGTGTGTATGTGTGTGTGTGTGTGTGTATGTGTTCAATGTCTCGTGTGTTTACAATGTCGCGTGTGTGTTCAGTGTCTGGTGTGTGTGTGTGTGTTCAGTGTGTTTAGTGTCTGGTGTGTGTTCAGTGTGTTTAGTGTCTGGTGGGTGTGTGTTCAGTGTCTGGTGGGTGTGTGTTCAGTGTCTGGTGGGTGTGTGTGTTTAGTGTCTGGAGTGTGTGTGTTTAGTGTCTCGAGTGTGCTCAGTGTTTGTGTGTGTTCATTGTGTTTAGTGTCTGGTGGGTGTGTGTGTGTGTGATTAGTGTCTTGTGTGTGTGTCCAGTGTGTTTAGTGTCTGGTTTGTGTGTGTGTGTGTTGCTGATGTGTTCAGTGTGTTTAGTGTCTGGTTTGTGTGTGTGTGTGTTGCTGATGTGTTCAGTGTGTTTAGTGTCTGGTGTGTGTTCAGTGTGTTTAATGTCTGGTGTGTGTGTGTTTAGTGTCTGGTGTGTGATTAGTGTGTTTAGTGTCTGGTGTGTGTGTGTGTTCAGTGTCTGGTGTGTGTTCAATGTGTTCAGTGTCTGGTGTGTGATTAGTGTGTTTAGTGTCTGGTGTGCGTGTGTGTTCAGTGTCTGGTGTGTGTTCAATGTGTTTAGTGTCTGGTGTGTGATTAGTGTGTTTAGTGTCTGGTGTGTGTGTGTGTGTTCAGTGTCTGGTGTGTGTGTGTGTGTGTGTGTTTAGTGTCTGGTGTGTGATTAGTGTGTTTAGTGTCTGGTGTGTGATTAGTGTGTTTAGTGTCTGGTGTGCGTGTGTGTGAGGCCCTGGTTAGACTGGACTGTACATTTAATTAAAGAACAGATTAAACTCTCCTTTAACAACACAGACACAAACAATATGGACTGAGAGAGAGTGTTTGTGTGTGTGTGTGTGTGTGTGTGTGTGTGTGTGTGTGTATATACAGATAGTAAAGCAGTAACTCACTGCAAGTTCTGCCTGTTATATCTGTTTTTCCTCAGTAGATCAGAGAGCTCCTTCACTCCTTTATCTCCTGCTTCATTAATGCTCAGGTTCAGTTCTTTCAGGTGTGATTGAGTGTTTGATCTCAGAGCTTCAATCAGTTCAGTAAAACCTGTTTCTGTAATACTGCAGTTCTTCAACCTGTAGAGAGAAAGAGAAACACTAAACACACTTCCAGATACACACACACACACACACACACACACACACACACACACACACACACACAGTCAGTAACTCACTGTAGGTTCTCCAGTTGACAGTGTGGGTTCTTCAGTAGATCAGAGAGCTCCTTCACTCCTTTATCTCCTGGTTTATTCTTGTTCAGGTTCAGTTCTTTCAGGTGTGATTGAGTGTTTGATCTCAGAGCTTTAATCAGTTCAGTAAAACCTGTTTCTGTAATTCTGCAGTTCATCAACCTGTAGAGAGAAAGAGAAACACTAAACACACTTCCAGATCAACACACACACACACACACACACACACACACACACACACACACACAACCACTCTACTACTACACACACACACACACACACACACACACCCACTCTACCCCCCCACACAAACACACTCTACTACACAAACACACACACAAAACCACTCTACTAAACAAACACACACACACATACACACACACACACACACAAAATCACTCTACTACACACACACATAACCACTCTACTACACACACACACACACACCACTCTACCCCCCCCACACACACAAAACCACTCTACTACACACACACACACACACACACACACACTCTACTACACACACACACACACACCACTCTACCCCCCCCATACACACAAAACCACTCTACTACACACACACACACACACACACACACACTCTACTACACACACACACACACACACACAGTAACTCACTGTAGTTTCTCCAGTTTACAGTGTGGGTTCTTCAGTAGATCAGAGAGCTCCTTCACTCCTTTATCTCCTGGTTGACTGTAGTTCAGGTTCAGTTCTTTCAGGTGTGATTGAGGGTTTGATCTCAGAGCTTTTATCAGTTCAGTAAAGTCTGTTTCTGTAATTCTGCAGTGCTCCAACCTGTAGAGAGAAAGAGAAACACAATCAACATGAGAGAGGGTTTGATCCTGGAAGTTCACCTTAAGACTCACCAGATAAACGAGAGAGAGATTGATTACAGGTAAGCAATAATATTGTGGGAAAGAGACCCGGACTGAACAAGCAGCAAACTTCGTGGCCTCGGACACAACGCTTTCTTGATTAAAAAAAAACAAAACAAAAAAAAAAACTTCCACATTTAACGTAAGTGTTACCATGACGTCCTCTTTTGTGCTGTGTTTGTCGTGCGGCATGTACAGCGTAGACTGTCCGTCCAACTATGTAGACTCTTATACCTGTAGGAAATGTGTAACTGTAACGCAGTTGGAGGACAGGATTCGTGTTCTGGAGGGACATTAGTAGAGATGTAACCTACAGTAGGCTGCTCTCTTTCAACCGCTGGCTAGAGACTTGGTGTGCATCTAAAAGCATCGCCTTCATAAATAATTGGGACCTCTTTTGGGAACGGCCTGGCCTTTATAAAAGGGACGGTCTTCGTCCTAACTGGAGAGGATCATACATGCTTTCCCAAAATATGGCAGCAAAATTGCCACTGTGACTCTCTAGAGCAGCACCCAGGTCGCAGTCCTGTGATCTTAAATCACACGCTGGCTGTTCTCCCACTACCAGTACACTCCTGGCAGAAACCCAGGTTCCTTATAACATGGCGTCCCCTATGTCACACATTAGCTTAGAACCAGACTCCTCTCATCATTACCAGAGAATATCTATTCTTAGTACGATAAGGAAGCAGTATAGACGCCAATCTAGGGGCTCCTGCGCTGGTAACCTGCTCACAGTACCCATCATAAAAACAAATAAAACACAGCGTCCGACTAAAATCAAATGTTCACTGCTGAATGTTCGCTCCTTAGGAAACAAGGCAGTGCTTATTAATGAGATGGTACTCGACACAAAGTCAGATATCTGTCTACTGACTGAAACTTGGCTTAGACCCACCGACACCATCCCCTTAGTGGAAGCCTCCCCGGATGGGTTCTCGTTCCTGCATAAATCACACTCAGTAGGACGTGGTGGAGGCCTGGCTGCAATTTTTGATGAATCATTTAAGGTTGATTCAAAAACCACTGAGAGCTTCCATACATTTGAAGTGATGCTGCTGAGCATTAGGTCTGATTTAGCGCTCCATATCCTATTAGTTTATAGACCTCCAGGACCATATGCTGCCTTTATCAATGAATTTGGCAATCTGCTCTCTGATTGGTTGTTAGGTTTACTAGATTCGTGATGTTGGGTGACTTTAACATACATGTTGATACAGAGACGGATGCAGGTGCCAAAAGCTTCCTAACGCTCCTCGATTCTGTCGGTTGCACCCAGCATGTATCAGGACCTACCCATGTACAAGGACACACGCTAGATCTAATCATCTCGTATGGACTTGACATTGATACTGTACTGGTCCACTCCTTAAATAAACTTTGTTCCGACCATTCTTTAATCACGTTTGAGATTAATATGTCTCCACCGTACCTCAGTGAACGGACTAGTACAACACGACACCTAAACAGGGCTAAATGTGTCCAGTTTATGGAGCCGTAACAGAGACAGACTTCACCGGTAACAAAACTGTTAATGACATCACCGACATGTACAATACAGTAGTTGGGCAGATCCTTGATCAGGTCGCCCCAATTAAGACGAAGAAGGTCAGAACTATCAGGCACTCTCCCTGGTTCAGTGATCACACACGGGCTGCTAAGAGGGAGTGCCGTAAGCTAGAACGCAGATGGAAGACAACAGGTCTCCAAGCCTCTCAGGTTCTATGGCTCGCTAAATTAAAACAATATAAGAAAGCTCTATATAGTGCTCGCACTGAGTACTATTCAAAACTTTTTGAGAACAACATGCAGAACCCCCGCTATTTATTTCAGACACTCGCTCAGCTAACAGACAAAACTGATAGAAGACCAGCATGTAGTTTCACTAACGAGAGGGTTCTTCAGTTTTTTAATGATAAAATTAACATTAGGTTCCAAATGTGCCCTATTAGCCCTCAAATTAATCCACTACCAGAACAGTGCTCACAATATTTTAGTGATTTTAATCTCATTGATAACTCTGAGCTATTTTCTGTTATAACCAAGGCAAAGTCCACGACCTGTCGGTTAGATCCCATCCCAACCAAGCTCCTGAAGGAACCCTTAGGAGTACTATCAACACCTATACTTGATATCATGAACGCATCCTTGACCTCAGGTGTCGTCCCCAATCAGTTTAAAACAGCAGTGGTTAGACCACAGCTTAAAAACCGAACTTGGACCCTCGCTCACCAAGTAATTATAGACCATCTCTAATGTCCCGTTTCTCTCGAAGATTCTAGAAAAATGAGTTGCGAGACTGCAGTCATATCTAGACCCGCATAACCTCTTAGATAAACTCCAATCAGGCTTCCGGCTTGGCCACAGCACAGAAACTGCTCTAACTAGAGTGGTGAATGATATAATGGTCTCGAGTGATGCAGGAAACATTACTGTTCTTGTTCTGTTAGATCTTAGTGCTGCGTTCGACACGGTAGATCACTCCATTTTAGTAAATAGGCTTCACTCCACTGTCGGCATTAGCGGAACAGCCCTTAAATGGTTCAACTCCTATCTCACAAACCGTTACTACTTCATCCAAATGGATGATTATGGCCCCCCCTCACCTATGTCACTAGTTAACTATGGAGTCTCACAAGGGTCGGTGTTGGGCCCAGTGCTCTTCTCCCTCTACATGCTCCCACTAAGCACTATTATACGGAAGCATAATGTTAGTTACCACTCCTACGCTGATGACACTCAGCTATACCTATCTGTTAAATCATGTGATAAAGCATCAACCGGCACTTTAATCAGCTCCTCAGTGATATTAGGGATTGGATGAATAACAACTTCCTCTCACTAAACCCCGAAAAAACTGAGCTGCTCTTGTTTTGTAGTAGTGATGTAGACAGGGCCAACTTCATTTCGCATATCCGGGATGCAGGGTTGAAGTGTTCAGTTAGTACTCTGGCACGTAACCTTGGTGTTATTTTTGATTCAAATCTTTCATTTAATCCTCATGTTAATGCAGCTGCGAAGACATGCTTCCTGCACCTTCGGAACATTACAAACTACGGCGTTTTCTGTCAATGGAAGACACGGCGAAAGTAGTACATGCATTTGTATCCAGTAGATTAGATTACTGTAACGCCCTACTTTCTGGAAGCTCTCAGGGCACATTAAGCACCCTACAGCGCATTCAGAACACAGCCGCTAGGATTGTTAGCAGGAGCAGGAAGTACGACCACATCACCCCCATACTCTCCTCGCTTCACTGGCTTCCTGTTAGGTACAGGGCTGACTTCAAGGTCCTCCTCTTAACCTACAAGGCACTTAAAGGTCTTGCCCCAATATACCTAACCGAACTGCTTAATACCTATACACCTAATCGCCCACTTAGATCCCAGAATAAAGATCTCCTAATTGTCCCTCATAAATAAATGTATTGGAGCACGAGCTTTCAGTTCCAGGGCCCCTAGATTGTGGAACAGCTTGCCTGCTTCTGTACGGGATGCCGATTCAGTCTTGGTCTTTAAATCACGGCTGAAGACTTACTTCTTTAGTTTATCTTACCCGCACAAATCACCATAGTGCACCACTACTAATGTCCTGGTGCTGCTGTACATGCCATCGCACTGTTTCATTTCTGTGTCTGTCACTACTGGATCCTGCTCATTACTGACCCCCTCATTCCATTTCTCTCCCCACATGTCCGGGGGGGCCCGCTGTGGTCATCACCTGAGTCCAATGCCGAGCTACCATCTGGTCTGTGTGATGCATCTGATCTGCCAAGGGACCCTGGCAGCTCACCGGTACCTGGAAGAAACTTGGGACTCCTCACTGATCCTGGAGTTTAAAACCAAACTAACTTTTTTTTACTGTTAGTAGACCCAAGGGGGTTGGGTAGCCGGTTGACCTTGAACCCTCTGAGGTTTTTTTTTTTCTCCACATAGTGGAGTTTTTGGTTCCTCTCCTTCGTAGTCGTCCGGCTTTAACATCTATTACTGTAACCTGTCCCACCATCCACCACCAGTGTAAAGTGCCTTGGGGCAACTTTGTTGTAAAAGGCGCTATACAAGAATAAATTGAATTGAATTGAATAATCATCTATAATCAGTGAATTTCTGAACAGCTCAGTGATTTTCAGCAAAACTACAGAAGAGAAGCTGCTGCTGAAAAAAAATACTCAACTCTTGTTTGTTTAAAAAATAAAATAAAAGTAAAACAGCATCACCATTCTCGTCTAATACGAGTGTGGGAAACACTGCTCTAGATGATGATTTGTTATTATGCAGCAAGAGAAGGTCCTGGGCTCAATTCCCAGGTGGGACGGTCTTTGTGAATTGGATTGGCTTTGTGTGTGTGTGTGTGTGTGTGTGTGTGTGTGAATCAGTGAGAGTGTGTTTGTATGTTGGCCCTGAATGTCCTGAATGTATTTGCCTTTTGCCCTGTTATAGCTGTGACAGACTCCAGCACGACCCTAATCAGGAAAAGCAGCTAAAAAAATGCCTTTATCCAAAAGAAATCCCAGAACCTCTGCTAGTGACAGTAAAATAAACCCGTGTGAAACTTCAGACTGAATCATTTTTCTGAAATCTGCATTAACAGGAAGATCTGATGTAACTCTTCTAAACGCCATTCATTACATCAGCAGCTACTTTGTACTGAGTGTAGAGTACTGAGTGTAGTGCACTGAGTATAGTGTACTGAGTGTTGTGCATTGAGTGTAGAGTACAGTGTTGTGTAGTGTACTGAGTGTAGAGTGCTGAGCGCAGTGTACTGGGTGCAGTGTACAAAGTGTTGTGCGCTGAAAGTCGTGCGCTGAGTCTCCTGAGTGTAGTGTACTGAGTGTACTGAGTGTAGTGCACTTAGTGTAGTGTGCTTTGTGCACTGAGTGTATTGTAATGAGTGTCCTGAGTGCAGTGTACTGAGTGCATTTATTGCAGTGTACTAAGTGTAGTGTACTGAATGTACTGAGTGTTTTGTACTGAGTGTACTGGGTGTAGTGTACTGAGTGTAGAGTGCTATGTACTGGGTGCAGTGTACAAAGTGTTGTGCACTGAGTCTCCTGAGTGTAGTCTACTGAGTGTACAGAGTGTAGTGTACTGACTGTAGTGTACTGAATGTACTGAGTGTAGAGTGCTGAGTATAGTGTACAAAGTGTTGTGCAATTTGTGTACTGTACTGAGTGTACCGAGTTTAGTAGAGTAGAGTAGAGTAGAGTGATCTTTTATTATCCCACGAATGGGAAATTTGGGCGTTACAGGGCTCTTAAAAAAGACAGGTGTATAGAAAGAGAAGAAAAAAAAAATATATATATAAAGATATAAAGATATAGAGGGAGAAAAGGAACAAGTACAGGAGAGAAAGAGAGGAGCTATAAATAAATAATAAATTAACTATCTATATATATATATATACATATACAAATCTACAATATACACGGT
>CM029385.1:111417-129145 GCA_017165825.1 Hepsetus odoe
ATATACACATATATATTATAATATATAACAATAATAAACAAGTAGTGTAATGTAATGTTGAGTTGTGTAGTCTGATGGCTGCAGGTAGGAATGACCTGCGGTAGCTCCTTCTTCACTGCGGGTGTAACAGTCTGCTGCTGAACGAGCTGCTCAGTGCTCCTACAGTCTCGTGTAGGGGGTGGGAGGTGTTGTCTATGATGGATGTTAGTTTGAACAACATCCTCTCCTCCCCTACCTGCTCGATGTACTTGAGCGGACAGTCCAGGACAGAGCTGGCCCTCTTGACCAGTTTATTTAGTTTCCCTCTGTCCCTCTCTGCGACTCTTCCACACCAGACCACAGCGTAAAAAACAGCCGACGCTACCACAGAGTCATAAAATGTCCTCATGAGTTGTTTGTTTACCCCAAAGGACCTCAGCCGTCTTAGCAGGTGAAGACGACTGAGGCCCTTTTTGTACAGAGCAGTAGTGTTAGTGGACCAGTCCAGTTTATTGTTGATGTGGACACCCAGGTATTTGTACTCCTCCACCGTTTCAATACACAAACCCTGGATGTCCACCGGTGTGATGGGGGGTGACTTCCTGCGAAAGTCAATCACCAGCTCCTTCGTTTTGCTGGCATTGATGCGCAGGTGATTTTGATCGCACCATCTGACGAAGTCACTGATGACCCCTCTGTATTCCTGCTCATTCCCCTCCGACACACGACCAACAATAGCGGTGTCGTCGGAGAACTTCTGCAGGTGACAGGTGTCCGTGTTGTGTTTGAAGTCTGCCGTGTACAGGGTGAAGAGGAAGGGGGAGGACTGTTCCTTGTGGGGCTCCAGTGCTGCAGACCACCACCTCAGACACACAGTCCTGGAGTCTCACATACTGGGGTCTATTGGTGAGGTAGTCAATAATCCACTCAGACATGTGATGGTCCACACCCCCTCCCTCCAGCTTCCCCCTCAGAACTGAAGGCTGGATTGTGTTGAAAGCACTGGAAAAGTCAAAGAACATGAGTCTCACAGTGCTCTTGGCACTCTCCAGGTGAGTGAGGGCCCGATGCAGCAGGTAGATGACAGCGTCATCCACCCCAATGTGCGGCTGGTATGCAAACTGCAGCGGGTCCAGGTCCCTCCTGACCAGTGGACGAAGGTGATGGAGGATGATCCTCTCCATAGCCTTCATCAGGTTAGAAGTGAGGGCAACAGGTCTGAAGTGGTTTGGCTCCTTGGGGTGCGACGTCTTGGGGACTGGAACGAGGCATGAGGTCTTCCACAGAATGGGGACACGCTCCAGGCTGAGGCTGAGGTTAAAGATGGAGGTGAGAACCTCACAGAGTTGATCTGCACAGTCCCTCAACAGGCTGGAGCTGATGCCATCTGGACCTGTGGCTTTCCTGTGCTTCAACTTCCTCAGCTGACACCGCACCTGGTCAGCTGTGATGGAGAGGCTATCGTGTGGGGAGAGAGTGGGAGCCTCCTGATGAGTGGGGTAGCAGGAGGGGGCAGTAGAGTCCTCAGGGAAAAGGGGGGGTAGAGAAGGAGAAGATAAGGATAAAAGGGGATACGTAGCTGATATCCCTGGTGGGGGTTGCAGAGAGGTGTGAAGGGGAGGTGCCGTTGGGAGTTTGCAAGGAGGTGTGAAGGGGGGCACTGGCATGTGATGAGCTTTGATGGTTGGGTGAGGGGCAGATTCCCAAGTCAAACCTATTGAAGAACAGATTTAGACTATTAGCCCAGTCCTTATCTCCAGACTCTGGGCCTCCCCTACTCACTGTGCTCCTACCAGTAATGGTGTTCAGTCCTCTCCACACACCTCTGACGTTGTTCTGTCTGAGCTGCTCCTCCAGCCTCTCTCTGTATCTGTCCTTCCCCCTCCTTATTTCTCTTTTCAGCTCCTTCTGAGCTGTTCTCATTGCCTCCTTATCTCCTGATCTGAAGGCTCTTGACTTCTGCTTCAGCAGAGCTCTCAGATCAGGGGTCAGCCATGGTTTATTATTGGAGTAACACCGTACTCTCCTGGTCGGTACAGTGTTCTCCACACAGAAGGTGATGTAGTCAGTTACGCAGACTGTTAAGCTGTCGATGTCCTCTCCATGTGGGCTGCACAGCGCCTCCCAGTCTGTGGTTTCAAAACAGTCCCTGAGTGCCATGCTAGACTCATCAGACCATCCTCTCACATACCTCGTAGTGGGGGGTTGATTGCATACTAGAGGTATGTAAGAGGGAACCAGATGGACCAGGTTATGATCTGAGTGTCCCAGTGGAGGGAGGGGTGATGCTCTGTATGCATCCTTAGCGTTTGCATACAGTAAGTCCCATGTCCTGTTGTCCCGGGTGCAGCAGTCCACATACTGGGTGAGAGTAGGCAGAGTGGAGGACAAGGAGACATGATTAAAATCACCAGAAATCAGGAGGAAGGCTTGGGGATGTGCTTTCTGCAGTTGAGACACAACTGTGTGTATGGTTTCACAAGCTGCTGCTGCGTCTGCCGTCGGCGGGATGTAAACAGTTATCGCGATGACTTGCGACAACTCGCGCGGCAGATAGTACGGTCGGATGCTGACCGCTAGCAGCTCCACGTCCCGTGTGCAGCACTGCTCTTTAACGGAGATGTGCCCCTGGTTACACCATCTCTCGTTCACATACATCACGATCCCCCACCTTTCCTCTTACCGGTCTCCTTCACGCTCCGGTCCGCTCTCACCAGGTGAATCCCGGAACAGCAGCGAGAGAGTCTGGAGTGAGGTGTGTCAGCCAGGACTCCGTGAAGCACATCAAGCTGACCTCCCTGTACTCTCTCTGCAGCCTGGTGAGCGCCGTTAGCTCATCGATCTTGTTCGGGAGAGATCTGACATTCCCCATAATGACCGAGGGCACCGATGGCTTGTACCGTCTCTTTCTCTCCCAGTGTTTCACCCCAGCTCTGCAGCCCCGTCTCCTCCGCTGTAGTTCTCTGGGGATCTCCGCTCTCTCGCTGGGCTGTAGCGGCTGGTTGCTAAGCGCCAGCAGCTGGTCCCTGGTGTAAACAATGAACCCATTGCCTGGTGTCTCACCGCGTGCAGGGTAAAACAGTCCAAATACGATTAAAAAACAGAAAAAAAAGTTAACAAGTCTCCTCAGACTGCTGTACTTGTGACAGATTAGAAAAGGAAGTGAAAGAAGTAATAAATAAAGTAAAGAAAATAGATTAAATAAGTAAAAAGAACAGAAAGTTGTCAGAGCTCCTGTAACTGGCTGCCTCTCACGTGGCACCATCTTGGAGTTATGAGCCTGAGCAGAAACACAGTAGCTGATCATGTGATCTTGTTCAGTCTTTATGAGCAGCTGATGGAAAAGGGAAGAGATTTGGGTGAATTCTCCCTCGCTGTGGATGAGAGCAGCGACATACCTGAGACTGCCCAGCTGTCAGTCTCCATCCCTGGAGTGGACTCAGATCTGTGAGTTACTGAGGAACTTCTGGGAGTAATATCAGGGCATGGCACAACCACAGGGAAGGAGATCTGTGAAGATGTTTCCAAATGTGTCACTGAAATGAAGCTGCCTTGGTATAAACCTGTGAGATTAAGGACAGATGGAGCTCCAGCGATGTGCGGTCAGAAGAGTGGACTGGTGGGACTGGTGGGTTCAGTGCAGGTGAGCTAACTGTTCATCACTGCATTATACATCTAGAATCACTGCGTGGTGAAGCCCTACAGATGGAACATGTTATGACCACAGTAACAGCAGTTAACTTTGTAAGAGCCAAAGGTCTGAATCATCACAGCTCAGGTCTTTTTTGGAGGAGTGTGGTTCGGATCACACTGAGGTGAGATGGTTCAGCCGAGGAACAGTACTGAACGGATGTTTCCTCCCTGCGTGAGGAAATGTTTCAGTTTATGGAAAGCAAAGGGAAAGACACAGCAGAGCTCCGGGAGCAGACATGTCTGTGGGAGCTGGACTTTATGTGCGACATCACGAGCCATCTCGATGAGCTGAACCTGCAGCTTCAGGGGAGCATCATCACAGACATGTACGCTGCAGGGAGGGCTTTTAAACTCAACTGTGCCTGTGGGAGAATCAGATCCTGCAACAAAACCTGGGCCATTTTCCCTGCTGGCTAACAATTCAAACGCAGATCTCCACCACAGTGTTCCCACGTCCACAGTCTGCCGACTCTGATCTCCAGAAACGCAGGTTTGAACTGCTCAGTAATCCGTTTGCAGTTGACGTGGAAAACGCAGCTCCCAATGGAGCTGAGTGAACTCCAGTTTAGACACACTGAAGTCAGAGTGATGCTGTGGGTGCTGCACAGTTTCCACACTTCATCCCTGACACAACATCTCAGCTCCGCACCCAAGCTGCTCAGATGCTCTCCATGTTCGGCAGCACACCCAAGCTGCTCAGATGCTCTCCATCTTTGGCAGCACTGATCTTTGTGAGCAACTGTTCTCTTCCATGAAGATGACCAGACCAGGAGTCGTCTGACAGATGAACATCTTTGCTCCATCTTGAGGATTTCCACATCTCAGAGCCTGAGCCCAGATATTGATGAACTAGCATCCAAGAAGAGCTGTCAGGTATCTGCTTGAACACAGAGTAGATCAGCGTGCAGCAAACTGAGTATGATTCAAGTCTCGCTTGTCCTAGTCCATGCTTAATGCACGTTCAGTGAAGGATATTATTAGTCAGTTGGTTCATTGTTTTATTTTTAAATGTATTAGCCTGTGGGAGCAGTGACGGGGATGGTACCTTGCTCAAGGGTACCTCAGGGCAACTTACTGGTGAGGGAATCTAACCCACAATCTTCCGATGCGGGGTGGTCCCTAACCACTAGGCCACCGCTGCCCCCTGTGGAGAGATCCTTCTTCCAAACGTGTGTGTCTGTATGTGAGAGGATGGATGTGAAGGATCTCTTCTCATTTGGTGTTCTGTGTTGATCTTATGCACAAGTGTTTCTCTTTCTCTCTACAGTCTACAGAGCTGCAATATTAGAGAAACAGACTTTACTGAATTGATTCAAGTTCTGAAATTAAACCCTTCACTCCTGAAAGAACTGAACCTGAACATTAATGAACTCTTACTGTTGAACTGTAGTCGATGAACAGCATTCTGACATCACTGTCCTTTCTGTCCAGATGAGAAGGGGCCAGATGGAGGGTGGTGGAGATTGAACACATCGTCCGTTGAGCGGTTGGGACGATACACAAACTGCAGGGGGTCCAGTGAGGAGGGGATCTGAGACTTGATGTGCCTCATGACCAGCCTCTCGAAGCACTTCATGATGATGGGTGTGAGTGTGACAGGACGATGATTTCTTTGGTGGTCTTGAAGCACCTGGGAACAACAGTGTTGCTCTGAGAGATGTTGTCTGGACCAGCAGCTTTCCGTGGGCTGACTTTGAGAAGAGACCTTCTCACCTTGGCTGTGGTCAGACAGAGAACCTGGTCTTCCTCATTATCGTGGTGTTCACTGCATCAAACCATGCGAAGAAGCAGTTCAGCGCATCTGGGAGGGAGGGGTCACCATCACAGGCAGGTGGAGATGTCCTGTAGTTGGTGAGGGCCTGGATGCCCTGCCACATGTGTCGTGTATCACCAGTGTTCTTGAAGTGGCCATGGATTCTCTCTGCGTGAGCTCGCTTTGCTGCTCTGATGGCCCGAGACAGGTTCACCTTCGCTGTTCTTAGGGCGGCCTCGTCCCCTGACTTGAAGGCCTTGTCCCAGGTTCTCAGGAGTCTGCGAACGGAACACCAAACACACCAGACACTAAACACACTGAATACAGCTTTGTGTTTCCTGCTTCCTGCTCGTGTGCTGGACTTTAATGAAGATCCTGGATTTGATCAACAAATGTGTCCAATCCTGCTGCACAGCTGCTCCAGTGAGAGACTGGGACGAACAGCAGTCCAGTATAAATGTGCTTTATTTCCAGTTTCAGCCTCCGTTCACACTTCAGACCAAGAGCTTCTCTTCATGAAGAAATGACTCAGCAGAAAGACGAGCAGCAGGACTGAAATGTGCTTTCAGTGTAACATTGTGTTTTATTGGACTTTATTATATTTGATTATATTTACTAACACCACACTTATACTCCAGTTACTAAACCAATAAAGCTCGTTTACACCACTTACTGTCTGTCTCTTATTCCTCATCACTGCGTTGCCCCTGACAACCGGGTGGGAAACTATTGGACCATGCTTGTACAACATGAAGTGGGTTCGAGTCACAGCTTCAATTTTAGTTTTAATATTCAGTACAAACCTGACCGCGTTCTAATGTTTCTAAAAACTTTGTTTGATCAGTTTAGTCTTTTAGCGCCCTCTGGTGGAGAACAGTGTAGAACAGAACATCAGCACCCTCTGGTGGAGAACAGTGTAGAACAGAACATCAGCGCCCTCTGGTGGAGAACAGTGTAGAACAGAACATTAGCTCCCTCTGGTGGAGAACAGTGTAGAACAGAACATTAGCTCCCTCTGGTGGAGAACAGTGATGTGATATTCCTGCTTGTGTCCAGCAGGGGGCGCTAACAGACCGAACTAAGTTAATCCCGTCGTTATGAATCAGAACTTCTGGAAATGATTACACTCAAAAGGAAGAGATATTCTGTTAATTTTACTGAAATAAAAACTGATTCAGGGTTTATGTTTTGGTGTTTAAAGTCTTCTCATCCGAGTTTTCCCCCTCACTTCAGTCTTGCACATGATGATCGTAACTGTGGAAGCTCCTACACACCCTCCAAACCCTGCTGGAGCTCAGAGATCAGCCGGATTCAGTCTTCCAGAGACTCTTCTCTCGGCGCTCTGAGAAGACCAGGCCTTCAGTCCCCGAGATCGCCTGATGTTCCTGGCCGACTGAGAGGACATCGGAAGCGGAAACGCGGCCAGCGTGCTGGGGTCTGAGTTCAGCTAAAGGCTAACGCTAGCCGACCGGCTATCCTATCCGTCCTCCTCGCCAATGTCCGCTCCCTGGACAATAAACTAGGCTATATCAGCCTCCAGGACCACCCAGCGTGAGGACAGGAGCTGCTGGGTTTTAGTTTGTACTGAAACATGACTCAGCGGCAGCGTTCCGGACTCATCCAGCTCGCCGGACTCTCCGCGTTTCACTCGGACAGAAACTCCGCTCTGACCGGCAAGACTCGCGGAGGGGCTGTGTGTTTACATCGACACACAACGGTGTACGGACACTGTGCTGGTCTCGGTACACTGTTCAGCACTGCTGGAGGTCCTGACAGTCAGATGTAGAACTTTAATCTGCTCAGAGAGTTCACTACAGTCTTAATCACGGCAGTTTAATCCCACCAGCGCTAATGCTAACAGTGCTAATGCTAACAGCGCGAGGTGAACTGTGTGGAGTATCAGAGTAAAATTAGCAGTGGGTTCAACACTCGCTCCTCTTTTGTTTATTCTGAACTAAAGTATGACACAAACTGGAGGATGTTTGTGAGATTCAGTTCACACTTCCTTTATTCAAACACCTTTAATTAGTGGTGAAGATCTGAAACGTTACCGCCGCTTTTAAAGTTTGAGATTTTCAAAATAAAAGTCACGGAAGAAATAAAACAGGCCTCATTTCTATTATTTTGTGAATCGGTGTGATAAAGGCATCATACCACTGAAGTCAGTCTCGGGCTCTTTATTTCACCTTTTTCTGAAAGAACAAGACTAGAACTCTACAGGCATTCAGACACTTTAAACCTGAACTTTATCTGTGAAATCAGTTTAATTACCTCATATCTGTTATTCATATCGTATCTACTGGTGAGGGAATCAAACCCACAATCTTCCGATCCTGGGCTGCTCCCTCACCACTAGACCACTCGTTAATAGAACGAGTTATCTGTAAATATATCTTTTAAATTATGAACTAAATATTTGCATGCAGAAGTTTTGTGAGTTAATGATAAAGTGGAGAAACTTCACAGAAACATTTCAGTTCCACACGAGGTCTCAGGCAGTAAGTTTATTTTTACAATATAAACTTTCATCAAAGTGTAAAAGACACAAAATAAATGAACACATTCAGAATCACCCTACAACGTTCAGTGTCCAGTCTTGAACATCTTCACAGAAGTGTTGACCTTCAGCCTTTTGTCTCAGTGCTGCAGGATCCTTTCACAGTGAGGACAAACCAGTGATGTGTCTTCTGTGAGAAGGACTCCCAGTCTTCCCAGTCTTCTTCAGGGAGGGAACGGTGTTTCTCATGAAACCAGTAACTGCACTGGATTCACTGGATCTGCAGTGAAAACAGTAAATGATCTTCAGACGTGAATGAAGGAATTACAACGATTAGAATTATTCTCACCCAGAGAGAGAGCGCAGGGTAGGACGTCCGTCCACATGAAGGACATGGATCATCAAGAGGCTCTTAAATAAGACATGAGAAGGATTAGTCATCAATAATCACGGGGCTGATTGGTGGGTTAATGATGGATCTCCTCACAGACTAGCCAGAGAATAAATAAAATCCTTCACCACTAAAGTCCAGTGACTTCCTGTGTGGGGATCAGTGATGTCTGTGATGATACTTTGGTAGATGAACCTGTAACACGGTTCTGCAGTCTGTAGACGCCCAACACACAGAACTCACAGAATTCGGGTTTTCATTCATCACATCAGAAATCTACAGCTTCTCCAGCAGGACGGCCGACTCACACTTTTCATTTTTCCCTTGAAACCTGATCAGCGTGTTCGGTGGCAGAATTGAAAAAGCTATTAAATAAAGCTTCAGATTGCTTTATTTACTGCATCAGTGCGGTACTGGGATTGATTAAGTAACAGGACACACAGGTTAGTTTTATACTCTAATTAAGAACAAAATCATTTACTATCGTTTTCTGATTCCATTCTGTTTATTTACGGATCTTTATATTTTAAATGAAGGTGAACATAAAGAAAGTACTTGGTGATCTAACATATCTTTGATTAGTCACATATCGATCGATTAGATATTAGAAATGAATAAAGAACATTCAGACTGAACGTACTTTGCCAAGGCACTGCTTGTAGAAGCTTCTAGGTTCCTCTAAAGATGAGTCCCACAGTAAAGAGGTTTCGGTGATGCAGCTCTTCTCCTCGTTTGTTCAATGAGAAACCAGTGATGTGTCTTCTGTGAGAAGGACTCTCAGTCTTCGCAGTCTTCTTCAGGGAGGGAACGGCGTTTCTCATGAAACCAGTAACTGAACTGGATTCACTGGAACTGCAGTGAAAACAGTAAATGATCTTCAGGCGTGAATGAAGGAATTACAACGATTAGAATCGCGCAGGGTAGGACGTCCGCAGTCATGAAGAACGGATCGTAGAGGCTCTTAAATGAATAGAGAAAGTTGGTCATCCCAGCCAATCACGGGGCGATTGGTGGGTTAGTGATTGATTCTCCTCACAGACTAGCCAGAGAGTTTGGGTCTCAGTGATATTCGATATTTAAAATATATAATCAATAACTAGTCTGAAGTCTTGATCTGGAACGTGTGTGTTTTATTGAACATTACTCGAGTCTTCCAAAACTTCACTGCAGTTTCCAGTCTGCACCTTGCAGCATGTTCCGGGCTGCTCCAGATGTTGACATGTCCGGGCCAATCAGGAAAGGAGGAAATACTGCTGGACCACATCTGTAGGAAATCATGTAAACATTAAAAGTAACGTCACAAAATCATGCACCTAAATCAGGCTCTTCTGAGAAGATGGAGATGAAGTTGATGTCTAAAGGATTATTCTGCTCCATCTACCTGAGCAGCACTCTTTAGTGGTTTTTGAGTAAAGTTCAGGAAATGTAAATGAGACCCTTCGCCACTTTCTCTGAAGGTTTGGAGATTAAAAGCTCCTGTTCAGTGGCTTCAGTTATGAACTACATCTTTACATGTAGAAGTTTCTGTGAGTTAAGGATGACGGGGAGAAACTTCACAGAAACACACGTTTCAGTTCATAATCACGGGGCTGATTGGTGGGTTAATGATTGATCTCCTCACGAGCTAGCCAGAAATTAAATAAATCCTTCACCACTAAGTCCAATGACCTCCTGTGTGGGGATCAGTGATGTCTGTGATGATACTTTGGTAGATGAACCTGCAGTTCTGCAGTCATGAGCCCAACACACAGAACTCACAGAATTCGGGTTTTCATTCATCACATCAGAAATCTACAGCTTCTCCAGCAGGACTGCCGACTCATATCGATCGATTAGATATTAGAAATGAATAAAGAACATTCAGACTGAACGTACTTTGCCAAGGTGCTGCTTGTAGAAGCTTCTCAGTTCCCTCTGAAGACGAGTCCCACAGTAAAGAGGTTTCGGTGATGCAGCTCTTCTCCTCGTTTTTTCAATGAGATGAAAATAAGATCAAACATCAAATAAATGATCGAACATTTCTCTCAGCTGGACGCAGGTCATCTGGAACAGCTGAAAAAGGTCATGGTGGAAAGATAAATGTAAGAACGATCATCTCCTCATTAATGTCTTTATTGGTTCTAAGTGACTGGAACTCTGTAGCACGTAATACATGAAGCACAGACTGATCACCTGAAGGAACCACTCTCAGATGATCTTCATCTTCTCTCATCTTCACATTTCAATCTCATCGACTGGAACTGCTTCAGGAAGGGACTTTACTCTGTCAACAGCTGGACAACGTCCCTCGTTTACATATGATTTTGTGTCTTCAGGTTCTTGTGTGTTTCATTTCTGAACTTTAGATTTGATATCTGACTTTCTCTACAGATCTGGGATGATCTTTGCTCTCTGGTATAATTCAGACATCAGACACGGTAGAACAGATTTCTTGCTCGGAGGACAATTTTACCAGGATGCTGAATAAGAACATTTCCACAGTGTCTCACATCTTCACCACCGACCTGCTTCTGACAGAGTTCTCTCACCTGTCTCATTAGGGGACTTCTGTAGGATCTCATTCTCCAAAACTCTAAATCTTCCCCGATGCTCATCCGCTGATGATCCAACAATAGATAGTGGTGTTATTAAAATGTTCATTTCAGCCTTTAATAAAACAGCTGATCCGTCTCTCTTTTAACTGGTAGAGTGCTTCCCTGAAACAGCCTTTCATGTTCTCTGATTGATGGAAGTAGATGTTACTCTTCAGAAATCATCAGAGCAGCTGGTTACTCACCACACTGTCATCTCACCCCCCCCCCAAATGAAGCTAAAGCTTGCATTTATTTAAATATAGCCTTTAATTTGTACTCTATTACAATCTTTATTCTCTGGTTACCTTTTAGAATCTGTAGAGACTGAATCTCATCCAAATCAAAAATGGCTCAAACCAACATCTGATATAAAGTTGTTCTTCATCAGTTCTCATTCCCACCGTTCATTGGTTCTCCTCGCCTGTTCTGTTTTGCACACTGTCATGATTGGCTGAGCACAGAGGAAGTCCTGCCCATCTCCCTGAATCTGCAGTTAGACCCTCAGCTTGTGTTCAGTGTTGAAGATCTTCTACAGGAGCTCCTGCAGTTGGAGGACTGAGCTTGTTCTGGGAAAGATCTTCAGGATGGAAGACAGTAAGTGAAGTTCTTCCAGCTGAATATTGTTTACATTTACATTTATGGCATTTAGCAGACACTCTTGTCCAGAGCGACTTCCATGTCCTAATGTTCCTAATGCTCCCATGTCCCCTGGAGCAACTCAGGGTTAAGGGTCTTGCTCAGGGCCCCAGTGGTGGTAGTGCTAGAGGTGGGAATCGAACCTGGGACCACTTTAGTCATAGGTCCATAGGCAAGAAGAAAAAAGGAGGAACCAGTTTCCTAGTTAAATGAAGGAGTGAAGGTTGTTCTTTATAGCAGACCGCTGATGGAGCTCAGAGTGGAACAGTTTCGGTTTGGGAGAGGTCACAACAACATTACACGCCACACCCTCTCCTGTGCTGTGATAGGCTAACCAATGTCCCACCTCTCTCTGTGATTGGATAGTAATATTACTCTTCTGTCTATGATTAGTTTGGACTGTCCGTCTCTGTCTTTGATTGGTTAGGAAAGTCAGTCTCTGTCTGTGATTGGTTGGTAATCTCCAACTCTGTCTGTGATTGGTTGGGAATGCCCACCTCTGTCTGTGATTGGTTAGGACTGTCCGTCTCTGTCTGTGATTGGTTAGGATTGTATTTTCTTTTCTCCCGAGTGGCGTTAATAGTTCCTGGTTCAGGAGAGAGTTCAGCTGTTTAAGTTCTTTATTTTTATTCCTGCTCTGATTTGTAGGATGATTTTACACCGTTTGTTCAGTTTTACTGCAGGAGATCAACAGCAGACTGTCAGAAGATTCTGTGTGTTTAGTTTCAGATTGTGTTTTAAAAGTTAAACCTGTTTAAAGTGTGAGAGTGTAAAGATGCTCACTCCGCTCCTGAACAGCTGCACAGTTTTAATGCTTTTCATGATTCAGTTGAAGAAGAATCCTTTAAGAAACCTGGTACATGGTTTTTTGAGGATCATCATCATCATCATCATCATTTTTGTGAACTTCTGTGTGTCTGTGTCAGGATTCCTTCATTTAATGAATTTTATTAATATGACATTATCAGGATCACTTCCTTCACCTGACACGCCCCCACTTCCTGTCTCTGTGTGTGATGTAATGATGTGTAAAGTCACTTCCTGTCTCTGTGTGTGATGTAATGATGTATAGTCTGAGCTGAGTCTGAGTCCCACCCTCATCAGCTGACTCTGAGGTTTGGAGAATGATGAAGATTTGGGATCGGGTCTCTGTGATGATTAAATCCTGTGAAACAGGACTGAGAGCTCTGTCTCTGTACCGAGAGATTTCAGTGAAGAAAGAGAGATTTCATGAAAACAGAGAGATGGAGAGAACGGTCCAGTAACCGGAGCGTTCAGGGATCCAGTCCCATCTTTTGGAACATCTGATGGTTTTACATGAAGACAGAACCAGTAATGACTCGAAATAACGTTTCTCACAATGTTTCCATCACCAGCACACACTGCAGCTCTCTAAACCAGTTCAACCAGAATAATTCTGCTCTCTTCATCAAGAAACATGGAACCCATCAGTGTTTAATTACTGAACATCTCACAACACGCTCATGAGAGAACACATGATGTAGATCACCATGACGACCATTAATCCTGTCATGTTCCCCAGTGCTCCGTTTTTTAAGATAAAGGTAAACTAAACCCTTTCTGGAGCTTCAGAAACGTGATGATGTTTCTTCTGTTTCAGAGATGAAGTGTGTTTGGGTGATGATGCTGTTCCTCCACGGTGTTCTTTCAGGTACAGTACCTCACTTTTAACTCTTCAACAGCCTCTCTGTACAACTGCACAGAGATACCTAAACTGAGAACCAACTGAGAAAAAAGACCATAAGATCAGTAGAGACACATGACTGGGGACGTCTGGGACTGGGAGGAGACAAGAAGAGAGGACAGTGCTGAAGGCAGAGCAAGAACTCATGCAGAAACAAAAGGACATGGACAAGGTCAAGAGGACAAATCATCAGAGAGATGAAGTTTGAAGTTCATCATGTTTAGTTGTTTGATCGTGACTGAAATGTGTTAACACTTTGTTTCGGGGCAGCGGTGGTCTAGTGGTGAGTGAGTTGCCCTGGATAGGAAAATTATGGGTTCGATTCGCTCACCAATAGGTTGGCCTGAGCAAGGTACTGTCCCTGTCACTGTTCACTGGGCGCTTTCAATAGTTCAATAGTGTGTGTGGGTGAAATGCAGAGGCTGTGCAGTGTTTCACAATGACACAGTCGATGGAGTCTGATGTTACTTATTAAGACATACGTAGACAATTAAATAAAGTCAGTCCTGATTATTTATCAGTCTCATTAGCATAATCACAAATGTGTGTGTGTTTTTGCCTGAGCTTTTCTTTTGTTTCACACCAAGGACCTTATTGTTTAGTTTGCAGAATTCCTGCTGCAAGCCTGATCTTGTTGATGGTTTGTTCAGACGTTTATCAGATTCATTCATTCATTCTCTGCTGCTTGTCCCAAGTAGGGTCAGGGGGGTGCACACAGGGCGAAGGATGGGGGACACACCCTGGACAGGTTGCCAGCCCATCGCAGGGAGGAGGGCGGTACCTTGCTTAAGGGTACCTCAGGGCAACCTATTGGGAAGGGGTTCGAACACCCGATCCTCCGATCTTGCGGCCAACGCCCGAACCACTAGGCCACTGCTGCATTTATCAGATGTCTAATCTAACTTTACAGTTCTTACTGGAACTGTGGCCTGAGTGTAGTTTCTTTCCTTCTTGTTTCTTTTTGAGAAAGAAAGTGGGAGTTCTCCAGATTAATCACCTTCAGGAGACTCCTCCTAAAATCACCGTAGATGCAGGTCTGACTCTCCAGACTGTTAGACACAGCTTTAAACGGGTACAGGTGCAGAATCAGTTCATTTAAAATGTCTGGAAAACAACAACAACAACAAAAGGGAATCAAACCTGCAGGACAGAAACTCTTCTCAGAACTGAACACTGGGAACAATCCTAAAATCCTCTTCTCCTCCACTGACCTGGTGGATAAACTAAATAAAAGAGTGAAAACTGAACACCTTTGTCCCAAAGAAAGAGTGAAGTTCCTGCATGGAGAGAAATAGGAGTCACACTGAAGAAGCAGTCTGAGAGCCCGAGAGCCGAGAGATCCTTCCTTTCATCAAAGACTGATCAGAAGGAAGACCTGCACCCATCAGAAGATCTGTTCTTCTCACTGCTTGCAGGACTGACAGTCTGTTAAAGGAACACAGTTAATAAGTTTCACTGCAAGAAAACATGCTTTAATATAAAAACCTGCTCATTCAGGACCTTCAGGAGGTCAGCTGACCTCATTTTCTGGACATAGAACTTTACTGCACCTCAACCTGACCGACTGAACCGTCCCCAGTTCACAACACTGCCCCCTACAGGCTGGAGTGGTGGACACTAGACATAATGTGTGAATAACTTCATCCTCCTCTCTTTTCTCCACTCTTCTTCCCCTCAACCACCATCAGTGTGTCCAGAGTGACAGTGTGTCTCACTGGTTACCAGTGGAGGGACGTTGATGTTTGGAGTCATCAAGAATCTTCATCTTCATTCAGTTTCAATATGTTTACTTTCAACAGAGAAAGTGTGTGTGTGTGAGAGAGAGAGAGAGAGAGAGAGAGAGAGAGAGAGAGTGTGTGTGTGTGTGTGTGTGTGTGAGAGAGTAAATGTTGCGTTTTTCTTTACAGACTCTCCAGGGAGGTTTAAACTGGTTGGTTCTGGTTCTGGTTCTGTTGTTGCTCTGGTTGGTTCTGATGTGGTTCTGCCGTGTTCAGTTCTGACTGTGGATCTAAAGAACAGAGTTAATGCTGTGGATTTGAGCATCACCTGGACCAGAGCAGACCAGAGAGATTCAGTTCATTTCTACACCAAGCAGGAAGATCAGAACACTCAGCAGATTAAACAGTACAGAGGCAGAACATCTGTATTTAAAGAGGAGCTCCAGAACGGTAAAGTCTCACTGAGACTCACTAAAGTGGACGTTTCTGATGAAGGACAGTACAGATGTAGGGTGGACTCTGAGAGCTGGTGGAGTGAAGTATCTGTTACTCTGGAAGTTGAAGGTAAAGTTGTTCCATGTTTTATAAACTGATTATTATTTATTAAATCTGTTTGATGAACTTTAGATTTAAAGTCATGTTTTAATCTGTGAATCCACAGCGATTGGAACTCGTCCGGTGATCAGTGTGCAGAAATACGACAGGAGTTCAGAAGAATTCACTTTACTGTGTGAATCTAAAGGCTGGTATCCTGAACCTGCTCTTCAGTGGCTGAACAGTAAAGGAGAAGTTCAGACTGCAGCAGAAACAGAGTCGTACAGAGAATCTGATTTCTTCAATCTGAAAAGCCGCCTCACTGTCCACTACAGAGACGTGGACACGTTTTATTGCAGAGTGACAAGAGGGACTCACACCGAAGAGGATTCAGTCACATCCATTGTTTTTTTTTTTAAGTTACTGATGAGTTTTATTTGATTTTATTTACATTATTTACATACATCTGTATATCTTATATATCCTCTATATATCCTTTATTCCTTCTCCCATCTCAGATAGTATCGCTTAACCGTTCCTTTACTTGTCTTAACTCCCCAACCCAAGCTCTCCTTCCTGCATTCCTCAACCATCTCCATGCTCTTTCACCCCTGCCACCCTAAATCACTTTATTACAACCATTTCCTCACGTTCCTGTCATCCTAAATCCTATTTCCTTCATACTCTTCTAAGTAACACTTTCCTAGCTAGTCAAAAACACCCAAAAAAGGTCATAGTGTAGCTCCACCGGTTTACTTGGGGCTCCAGGGGGAAAGATAAGGTACACTCTGATCTGAACTGAAGCTGATAGAAAGTCGAAGACCAACAAGTCAGAATAATTGCTTTGATCATGGAGGTCTGGGATGAGAAGGCTGAGAATAAAAAATAAATAAATTGGAGGAGGAGTTGAACAGGCCGATCCTACCATGATCTTTCAAGCCTTGAAACCAGAACACAAATGGTTCACGGTTCTCGCCATGGCAAATGGCTTTTGGTCTGTGCCTCTTGACTAGGAGTCACAACGATGGACCGCCTTCACAATAAATGGCCAACAGTACCAGTTCACCTGCCTTCCATAGGAAATGCCCCTGAGTCCTACAGTATATCACATGGCATTGAGACACCACCTCCAAGAACTCCCAGAAATGGAATCAGCAGTCATCCAGTATGTTGATGATGTCCTGATTGCTTCAGAAAATGAGGATCAACATGAACAAGATGTGACATCATTCTTCAAGATGTCTCAGACAAAAGATTTCACATGGAAAACATGGTCACTCAAAATTGAACATAAGCCATCAAGACAGCAAAAGAGCCAGAAAAAATCAATGAATTGAGCTAGTTCCTGTGAATGTGCAACTACAACTGAGCATGGGTTGATTCATACACGGAATCACACAACCTTTGAACGAGCTGCTGAAAGGACAAAAGGATTCAACAGATCCGAACAAATCCAAGCTTTCCAGAACCTGAAAAGGGCACTTTATCAAGAACCTGCACTGGGAATTCCAGACACAGGACAACCTTTCACACTGAATGTTCATGAAAGAGATCGATACATGGTGGCAGTGCTGTCACAAGATCATGGTGGTCTGCAGAGACCCATTGGATACTACTCAGCAAAACTGGATAACTTGGATGGCCCTTGGATGGGGTCCTTGTCTTCGAGCAGTTCAAGCAACATATTTGGCCATCAGCGCAGTTTCCAGCCTGGTGTTGGATCAAATACTGGTGGTCAAATGTCCACATGCTGTCCATACTCTGTTAACCTTGAGTCGAGTATCACGAGTCAGAGCCACTCAATGGACAAAATGGTCCACTGTTCTGGAATCACCCAGTATTGTCATTGAAAAAGCAAGTCTGTCCAACCCTGCAACTCTACTCCCAACAGACACAGAAACTGATGACCATAATTGTGTTGAAATAATTACGACAATGGAGGAAGTGTCAAACACTCAAGAAGTGCCTTTACACCGATCTGGTGTTGTACACCAACGGTTCCTCAATGGTCAGAGATGGAATGAGAAGTGTTGGATGGGCGGTGACAACAGAAATGGATGTTTTGGCTAGTAGAAGCATGTCAGATGGGTTTAAAAGATTCAAAATACACTTTTGGTGTTGTCAAGCGAGTGTCAGAGCATTCTACAAGCACACATCAAAAACATCCAGCTGAAGAAAGATGGACTTGGATGGAAAAGGGTGTGAAACTTCATCGAGACAGAAAGTGCTGTTATTGGGGATGAGTGTTG
>CM029385.1:129645-146100 GCA_017165825.1 Hepsetus odoe
AGCTTGATGGCATCCCTCACCGCTGGTGTCCACCAACGGGTTCTAGGGTTGCCACTGCGACAGGCCCCGACCACCTCCCGGCCACAGCTCCGGTCAGCCGCCTTGACAATGGAGGCACGGAACATAGTCCATTCAGACTCAATGTCCCCCACCTCCCCCGGAACGTAGTTTGACTTTGACGGAGGTAGGAGTTGAAGCTTGTCCTGACAGGGGACTCTGCCAGACGTTCGCAACAGACCCTCATGATGCATTTGGGCCTACCAGGCCTGACCGGCATCCTCCCCCACCAACGAAGCCAGCTCACCACCAGGTGATGGTCAGTTGACAGCTCCGCCCCTCTCTTCAACTGAGTGTCCAAGACATGGGGCCGCAAGTCCGACGTCACGACCACAAAGTCAATCATCGAACTGCAGCCTAGGGTGTCCTGGTGCCAGGTGCAGATGTGGACATCCTTATGCCTGAACATGGTGTTCGTTATGGACAATCTGTGACGAGCACAAAAGTCCAATAACAAAACACCGCTCTGGTTCAGATTGGGGGGGCCATTCCTCCCAATTACGCCCTTCCAGGTGTCACTGTCATTACCCATGTGAGCATTGAAGTCCCCCAGCAGAACAATGGAGTCCCCAGCAGGGACGCTCTCTAGCGCCCCCTCCAGAGACCCCAGAAAGGGTGGGTAGTCCAGAATGCTGTTTGGCACATAAGTGCAGACAACACTAAGGACCCGTCCCCCGACCCGAAGGCGGAGGGCCGCCACCCTCTCATCTACCGGGGTAAACCCCAATGTACTGGCCCCAAGCCGTGGGGCAATAAGTATACGCACACCTGCTCGGTGCCTCTCACCGGTGGCAACTCCAGAGTGGAAAAGAGTCTAGCTCCTCTCAAGGAGACTGGTTCCAGAGTCCAAGCTGTGCGTCGAGGTGAGTCCAATTATATCTAGCCGGAACTTCTCAACCTCGCGCACTAGCTCAGGCTCCTTCCCCACCAGAGAGGTGACATTCCACATCCCTAGAGCCAGCTTCTGCAGCTGAGGGTCAAACCGCCAAGGCCCCCGTTTTCGGCCACCGCCCAGCTCACAATGCACCCGACCTCTTTGGCCCCTCCCACAGGTGGTGAGCCCATGGGAAGGGGGACCCATGTTGCCTCTTAGGGCTGAGCCCGCCAGGGCCCCGTGGGTAAAGGCCCGACCACCAGGTTCTCGCCATCCCACGTCCGGGCGAGGGAAAACGTCTTCCATAATTGTTGTCCATCAGAAGAGGTCTGAACCGCTCTTTGTCTCTTCCCTCACGTAGGACCTGTTTACCTTGGGTGCACCTACCAGGGGCATAAAGCCCCCGACAACATAGCTCCCAGGATCACTGGGACACACAAACCCCTCCACCACGATAAGATGGCGGTTCAAGGAGGAGAAAAAACACTCTTAAAAAAAATAGTCCCTTTATGGTCAGGTCCACAAAACACTTCAACCCAAAGGGACCTCTGACCAGACATGTGCAGGGCTGCTGGCGGTGGAGAGGGGAATCCTAGAATAGTATGAACTCAGCTTCCAACCCCTGCCATCCTTGATCTCCACGTCTCTCATCGCAGAATCTACAGTGCAGAAGTTGTCGTTCACTTTCTTGAATTGAGACAGGTCATTGCTGAGGTCTTTTGGCTTCTTCCTCTTCTTGATCATACTTCTCTGCTGCTTGGAGCTCAGTGAGGCAGCATCCCAGCTCTTGGTTCTAATACGAGAAGTTTCACATGGACTCCTCCACCAGCCACCTTGTTCTGAGTCTACTGAATTGTGAGGATGAACTGAAGGTAGGGTGTCTCTGATTGTGCTCCGAGCACCGTTCTCAGAGTCATCACGCAGCTGCTCAACCTCTGGAATCTTTACCTGCTTCTCCATCAGGCTGTTCTTCAGCTGCTCCGCTCTGGCGTTAACCACCACGGTCCCAGCATACACTGTTGTCTGTGGAGTGAGTCGAGATTTGAAGATCGCCAATTTTGCTTCCGTACCTCTGACCTGCTTCTCTAGCTCGGTGAGCTTACTGGCCTCACTTCGGGCTTTTCTCAGTTCAGCCTGCAGAGTGACGTTATGGTCCTGCACCCATCTCAGCTCTGCCCTGGTCTCATTCAGCTGTTCTTCCATAGTGGCTACTTTAGCTTCCAGCTTCTCCTGAATGGTTGGAGTCTCTCAACTCTCTTCGTTGCCTGGCATACAGTTTGATCCCTCTGTGCATCCATTCTCTCCAGCCTCTCTCTTTGGACAACCATCACAGCTTGCAGCTTTATTCTGGAGACCTCTCTCTTTTTTCTGTGAAGCTCACCTTTGTCTTGAGCCAGAGCTTTTCTTTCTGTTTCCATGGCTTCGATCTCCCTCTGGCATATGGACAAGAGTCCTTTGGTCCTCTCCAGCTGAGAAAGCAGATAGGTGATCCTTTCCTTACGTTTCACCTCTTGTTTGTGACCTCTTGTTTGTGACAGAGTCATTCACCTGTAGCATAGAGGCTCCTTTCTCCGTCAGCTGCTGGTAGAGCTCCATCAGCAACTCCTCCTGTTGAGTGATCTGAACATTCATGCAGCTGATTTGTTCATCTCCAAGGTGAGATTGGATTGTCCTTGCAGCTCTGATCCGTTTAGCCAGATCCCTTGCCTGCTTTCCTCTGAATTACTTTTGCAAGCAAATTGCAGCATGTTTGAATAGCTGATACCTCTGCCTTTGTTGATGTCCAGACTTCCACCTTCTGAACCTCCTCTGAAGAACATTTGCTGCCCAGCATTGCTTCTTGAAAACAGATCTTGGCTGGTGCATTCTGACTGCAGCCTGAATAATGATAGCAGCTTTGTGTATTGCAGCAACATTCTTTAGAACAGAAAAACCTCTAAAAGCTGCCTGGATGCATGTCGCAGACCTTGTCAGCATCTGGAATTTCTCATGTTCAAATTTACCCTTAATGTAGGACCTATAATGTCTTTCGATGATGATGATTGACACCCTTATGGCCTGGTACTTTACTACCTCCCTGTGTCTTCTGAAAGCAGCCTGAATCAGGGAAGCTGCCTGATGTTGCAGGATAATCTCCCTTCTCCCTTCTGACCGCTGAAGCAGGAACATTGCAGCAGAGCATAATTTCAAGAATTTCTCCCTCTGATTTCTGGCATCAAGTGTGGAACGATACCTAAGCTGGATGGCAACAGCAGCATATTTGATGCATAAATAGCTCGTCCGAGCACAGTTAGCCCTGTAAACACATTGTATCACAGTGGCAGCCTGGGGCTTCTGTTTCAGAGTCTGTCTGGTCTTCATCCCTCGGAATGGAGAACAACAGCAGCCATCTTTTTCTCCTTCAAAGACTTCATTTCTCGCTTCATCATCTTATTAGCTCGGTAATATCGCTGAACATTCCTGGCTGCCCACAATAGCTTCAGGTAGTATTTTCGGCATACGTGCTTCCTTACCTGTGACTGAATGGTTACTGCAGCTTCATGTTCAATCCACATCTGCACCCGTACTACCATTCTAAACTTCCCACTAACCTGGAGCTGCTCCTTCTCTGCTTTCTGCCCGGCAGACGGGTTAGTGGTGCTGGGTTTGGGGGTCGACTTCTTGATGCCGCTTTCCTTGCTGTGTAGGGCTTTCTTGGTTGACCCCGGTTGCACGATGCAGGAAGCGGTCTCCGCCGTCCTCCTGCTGTCTGTGTCAGGAACAGCCTTCTTTGCCACTGCCTTGCTTCTCTTGTTGCAGGCGGCCTTCTTTGCCTTCCTCTCATGTTTAAGGTTGCAGGGAGCGTTTACTTCCAATGTTTCGATGTTAATCGCGCTGGGTGTGATCACCACTGTATTTTCACATTGAGCTGCACAGAGTGCCATGTTTTTCCTCTAATGCCTCTATTAGCTGCGTAAGGGGAATTCTTTACTGTAAAGCTGCTATTAGCTGCGCAAGGTGCCTCCACTATCAACGTCCCACTTTGAATGACGTAGGGGGAAATCTCCACCATCCTCCTGTTTTCCGGAGCGGGAAAAAACATGTGGCTCAACACGTCCAGGCACCACTGACCAGCCGCTGCAGTAGGAAGTTGAACCAGTCCGCACCCATCTCGGGCCACAGGTAATTTACAAGTGGAATATCTGACGTCAGCTGTGTCAGGCGTTTCTCGAGCTCCCTTGCTGTGGCCGCCAGTGTCCGTCACACCCAATCCTCGCCCTCCAATTCCTCACGGAGGTCCACAGACTCAACGCAATTCGACACCCTCGTCTCCCAGGTTTCAATAAGCTGCAACGTCTTCTTGATCACGGCTGCACTCGTTTGCAACACCTGCTCTTGATCGTACTCCAGGCTCGTGATGTCCATGCGCTGGCGGCTCATTTCTGTAACGGTGGCGGGGTGTGGGAAGGACACCAACGCAGAGCCAGGAGTTTGGAACATAACTTTATTATCTATATTAACAAAACAAGATCCAAGGACTGCAGTTCTAATTAAAACCAAGATCCAAGGAACTGCAGCCTAAACCAAGTTAACCAAATTACTAAGTGTTACCAAAAACACCATTCTATGCAGGCTTAGCCTAACGAATGAGCTGCGCTCTGTTCTGAGTCATTGGGGCTTAAATAGCAGCCCCAATGAAGCACACCTGTGCCTTCATGAACTCAGGCGTGCTCAGTCAGAACAGAGCACCCTCTACCGTGCCCAAATTACACCTCACCTGTGACATTGAGTGTCTAACCTGTTACTGGTACCACTGCTCTACTGGGTACGTCACCTTTTACAGAACCAGTTCTCTCGAAATGATTTTACCATCATGTTCGGTAAATCCTCCACAGTAGTGACCTACATTGTCCAGGCAAGATACCTTATTGATATCTAATTAATACTTTATTGATACCATATTGATACTGTATTGATACCATATTGATACTGTATTGATTCTGTAATGATTCTTTAGTGATACCATATTGAAACTGTATTGATACTGTATTGATTCTGTAGTGATTCTTTATTGATACTGTATTGATACTGTATTAGTATACAGGGTGTATTTGACATGCTAAAAAAGTGTTACTCAGAAAGGAACCGAGAACATAGAGTTGCCCCTAGAAATATGTGGATTTAGGATGACAGGGTGAAAGGGCATTGGGCTGGTAGAGGAGTTTAGGGCTGGTAGAGGAGTTCAGGGATGGAAGGACATTGGGTTGGTAGAGGAATTCAGGGATGGAAGGACATTGGGCTGGTAGAGGAGTTCAGGGATGGAAGGACATGGGCCTCAGAAGCAGCTGTTGAAGTCACTATATAAGGGAAAGGTTAAACTACAGGAACAGGGCCATGGAGTCAACTGTGGGAGCAGTGGAGGGGACAGTACCTTGCTCAAGAGTACCTCAGGGCGTGAGGGAATTGAACCCACAATCTTCCGATCCAGGGTTACTCCCTAACCACTAGGCCACCGCTGCCCTGGGGTTAGCTATGTGGTAGGGAGAAGTGAAGGAATAAAGGATAAATAGAGGATACAGACATATGAGTAAAATAATGTGAATAAAATCAAATAAAATCATCACTCCCCCTTGTGATTGTATGTAAACCCATTGAATCAACATGAATCAACTTGATCAGAGCTTTTGTTTTAATTCATCATGCTAAATATTTCAAAATCAAACTGTGATTATTGAATATACTGTTATCATATACCTGTAATGATTACATTTTAAAATACCATAAGATGAGAAGACAGAGTCTAGAGACAGAGAGACTACATTAACATGTATAGTCTTACACATTCGAGAAACAAAGTATAGAACATCTTAATTATCAAGAAAATCAGGAAAAGCCCAAAAGGCAAACCCATGAGCACAACAAAACCCTGAAGAACGTGAGGGCCAGAACCTCAAATGTGCTGGTGAACCATCTGAAGAGGTCCACTGAAGATGTAGAGGCAATGTGCATAACTATGACCTGTTTTCTAATATCTGAAATTAGAACTGAAACATTATGAGAGACATCCAGAACGAATGAGCAACACTCATCCCCAATAACAGCACTTTCTGTCTCGATGAAGTTTCATACCCTTTTCCATCCAAGTCCATCTTTCTTCAGCTAGATGTTTTTGATGTGTGCTTGTAGATTGCTCTGACACTCGCTTCGGCCTTCACACTGGTTTTGTTTTTCTCTGCAGCGATTTTTGCAGCCTCATCAGCGAGAGCATTTCCTCTACTCTCCATTGTGTCAGTTCTGGTGTGTGCTTTGCACTTCATGATCGACACATCTTTTGGGAGTTGAACCATGTGTAACAGTTCTTCCACATGTTCTCCATTTTTCACTGGAGTTCCTGCTGCTGTTAGAAAAACTCTTTACTCTAGTCCAAAATTGTGGACAACACCAAAAGTGACACCAAAAATCTTGAATCTTTTAAACCCATTTGACATGCTTCTACTAGCCAAAACATCTGTATCTGTTGTCACTGCGCATCCGACACTTCTCACTCCATCTCTGACCATTGAGGAACCGTTGGTGTACAACACCAGATTGGTGCAAAGGCACTTCTTGAGTGTTTGACACTTCCTCCTTTGTAGTAATTATTTCAACACAATTATGGTTGGACAGACTTGTTTTTTCAATCACAATACTGGGTGATTCCAGAAAAAAGGACCATTTTGTCCATTGAGCGGCTGTGACTCGTGATGCTCGACTCAAGGTTAACAGAGTATGCACAGCATGTGGACATTTAGCATGTGGACATACCACCAGTATTTGGTCTAACACCAGGCTGGAAACTGTGTTAACAGCCAAATATGTTGCCTGAACTGCTCGAAGACACTATATAATTAATACTAATAATACCCCTCCTTGAACCGTCACCTTATCGTGGTGGAGGGGTTTGCGTGTCCCAATGATCCTGGGAGCTATGTTGTCCGGGGCTTTATGCCCCTGGTAGGGGCACCCAAGGCAAACAGGTCCTAGGTGAGGGAAGAGACAAAGAGCGGTTCAGAGGACCTCTGATGATGTATAAAAACTTTGGAAGACGTTCTCCCTCGCCCGGACGTGGGTCACCGGGGCCTCCCTCTGGAGCCCCGCCTGGAGGTGGGGCCCGCTGGCGAGCGCCTGGTGGTCAGGCCTTCACCCATGGAGCCCGGCCGGGCTTAGCCCGAAGAGGCAATGTGGGTCCCCCTTCCCATGGGCTCACCACCTGTGGGAGGAGCCAAAGAGGTCAAGTGCATTGTGAGCTGGGCGGTGGCCGAAAACGGGGGCCTTGGCGGTCCGATCCTCGGCTGCAGAAGCTGGCTCTAGGGACGTGGAACGTCACCTCTCTGGTGGGGAAGGAGCCTGAGCTAGAGGGGAAAGCAGTGCACGGACAACACAGTGTATAGTGGGGATGGTACGCTGCTGACCTCGACACGGGACATTGTGGGTCGGTGGGGGGAGTACTTCGAAGACCTCCTTAATTCCACCAACATGCCTTCCGAGGAGGAAGCAGAGCCTGGGGACATAGAGGTGGACTCTTCCATCTCTGGGGTCGAGGTTGCCAAGGTGGTCTAAAAGCTGCTTGGTGGCAGGGCTCCGGGAGTGGATGAGATCTGCCCAGAGTTCCTCAAGGCTCTGGATGTTGTAGGACTGTCATGGCTGACACGCCTCTGCAACATCGCATGGACATCGGGGACGGTGCCTCTGGATTGGCAAAACGGGGTGGTGGTCCCCCTCTTTAAGAAAGGGGACCGGAGGGTGTGTTCCAATTATCGAGGGATCACACTTCTCAGCCTCCCGGGGAAAGTCTATTCAGGGGTCCTGGAAAGGAGGGTCCGTCGGATAGTCGAACCTCAGATCCAGGAGGAGCAATGTGGTTTTCATCCAGGTCGCGGAACAGTGGACCAGCTCTACACTCTTAGCAGGGTCCTGGAGGGTGCATGGGAGTTTGCCCAACCAGTTTACATGTGCTTTGTGGACTTGGAGAAGGCATTCGACCGTGTCCCTCGGGGAGTCCTGTGGGGGGTACTCCGGGAGTATGGGGTATCGGATTCCCTGTTAAAGGCTGTCCGGTCCCTGTACAACCAGTGTCAGAGCTTGGTCCGCATTGCCGGCAGTAAGTCAGACCTGTTCCCGGTGAGGGTTGGACTCCGCCAGGGCTGCCCTTTGTCACCGAATAAAAAGTTATGAACAGGATTTCTAGGCACAGCCAGGGCGTTGAGGGGGTCCGGTTTGGTGGGCTCAGGATTGGGTCTCTGCTTTTTGCAGATGACGTTGTCCTGTTGGCCTCATCATGCCGTGACCTTCAGCTCTCACTGGATCGGTTCGCAGCCGAGTGTGAAGCGGCTGGGATGAGAATCAGCACCTCTAAATCTGAGGCCATGGTCCTCAGTCGGAAAAGGGTGGAATGCCCTCTCAGGATTGGGAGTGAGACCTTGCCCCAAGTGGAGGAGTTTAAGTATCTTGGGATCTTGTTCACGAGTGAGGGTAAGATGGAGCGGGAGATCGACAGGCAGATCGGGGCAGCTTCTGCAGTGATGTGGGCTCTGCATCGGTCCATCATGGTGAAGAAGGAGCTGAGCCAGAAGGCAAAGCTCTCAATTTACCAGTCGATCTACGTTCCCACCCTCACCTATGGTCACGAGCTGTGGGTAGTGACCGAAAGAACGAGATCGCGAATACAAGCAGCCGAAATAAGTTTCCTCTGCAGGGTGTCTGGATTCTCCCTTAGAGATAGGGTGAGAAGCTCAGCCATCCGGGACACCAGGGACGCCTCCCTGGTGAGGTGTTCCGGGCACGTCCCACCAGAAAAAGACCCCGGGGAAGACCCAGGACACGCTGGAGAGACTATGTCTCTCGGCTGGCCTGGGAACGCCTTGGGATCCGCCTAGAGGAGCTGGAAGAAGTGGCCGGAGAGAGGGAAGTCTGGGCATCCCTGCTGGAGCTGCTGCCCCCGCGACCCGACCTCGGATAAGCGGAAGAAAATGGATGGATGGATGAAAAAATTATGTAAATAAAATTAAATAAAATTCATCAGTAACTTAAAATAAATAACAATGGATGTGACTGAATCCTCCTCTGTGTGAGTCCCTCTTGTCACTCTGCAGTAAAACGTGTCCACGTCTCTGTAGTGGATGGTGAAGCGGCACTTCAGATTGAAGAAATCAGATTTTCTGCACGAGTCTGTTTCTGCTGCAGGCTGAACTTCTCCTTTACTGTTCAGCCACTGAAGAGCAGGTTCAGGATACCAGCCTTTAGATTCACACAGTAAAGTGAATTCTTCTGAACTCCTGTCGTATTTCTGCACACTGATCACCGGACGAGTTCCAATCGCTGTGGATTCACAGATTAAAACATGACTTTAAATGTAAAGTTCATCAAACAGATTTAATTAATAATAATCAGATTTTAAAACATGGAACAACTTTACCTTCAACTTCTAGTGAAACTGATACTTCACTCCTCCAGTAATCAGATTCCACCCTACATCTGTACTGTCCTCTATCAGAAACGTCCACTTTAGTGAGTCTCAGTGAGACGTTACCGTTCTGGAGCTCCTCTTCAAATACAGATGTTCTGTTTCTGTACTTTTCACTTTGCTGAGTGTTCTGATCTTCCTGCTTGGTGTAGAAATGAACTGAATCTCTCAGGTCTGCTCTGGTCCAGGTGATGCTCAAATCCACAGCATTAACTCTGTTCTTTAGATCCTCAGTCAGAACTGAACACGGCAGAACCACATCAGAACCAACCAGAGCAACAACAGAACCAGAACCAGAGGTTCCTCTCCTCCGTAGTCGTCCGGCTTTAACATCTATTACTGTAACCTGTTCCATCATCGACCTTCAATGTAAAGTGCCTTGGGGCAACTTTGTTGCAAAAGGCGCTATACAAGAGTAAATTGAATTGAATTGAATTGAACCAGAACCAACCACTTTAAACTTCTCTGTAGAGTCTGTAAAGAAAAAACAAACATTTACTCACTCACACACACACACTCTCTCTCCCTCTCTCTCTCTCACACACACACACTCTCTCTCTCATACACACACACACACACACTCTCTCTCATACACACACACACACACTCTCTCTCTCTCGCACACACACACACTTTCTCTGTTGAAAGTCAACATATTGAAACTGAATGAAGATGAAAATTCTTGATGACTCCAAACATCAGCGTCCCTCCACTGGTAACCAGTGATACACACTGTCACTCTGGACACACTGATGGTGGTTGAGTGGAAGAAGAGAGGAGAGAAGAGAGGAGGATGAAGTGATTCACACATCATATCTATGTCCACCACTCCAGCCTGTAGGGGGCAGTGTTGTGAACTGGGGTCGGTTCAGTCGGTCAGGTTGAGGTGCAGTAAAGTTCTGCTGACCTCCTGAAGGTCCTGAACAAGCAGGTTTTTATATTAAAGCACGTTTTCTTGCAGTGAAACTTATTAACTGTGTTCCTTTTACATGCTGTCAGTCCTGCAAGCAGTGAGAAGAACAGATCTTCTGATGGGTGCAGGTCTTCCTTCTGATCAGTCTTTCTGGTAGAAACACTACAGGACTGAAGTGGACTGTCTCACTCTGTCCCTCAGCCGTCTGAAGGTATAAAGCTTTGATGAAAGGAAGGATCTCTCGGCTCTCGGGCTCTCAGACTGCTTCTTCAGTGTGACTCCTGTTTCTCTCCATGCAGGAACTTCACTCTTTTTTTGGGACAAAAGTGTTCAGTTTTCACTCTTTTATCTTGTTTATCCATCAGGTCAGTGGAGGAGAAGAGGATTTTAGGATTGTTCTCAGTGTTCAGTTCTGAGAAGAGTTTCTGTTCTGCAGGTTTGATTCTCTTTTGTTGTTGTTGTTGTTTTCCAGACATTTTAAATGAACCGATTCTGCACCTGTACCTGTTTAAAGCTGTGTCTAACAATCTGGAGAGTCAGACCTGCATCTACTGTACTGAAGATGATTTTAGGAGGAGTCTCCTGAAGGTGATTAACCTGGAGAACTCCCACTTTCTTTCTCAAAAAGAAACAAGAAGGAAAGAAACTACACTCACGCCACAGTTCCAGTAAGAACTGTAAAGTTAGCTTAGACATCTGATAAACGTAGGGGCAGCGGTGGCCGCATGATTGGAGGATCGGGGGTTCGAACTCCTTCCCAATAGGTTGCCCTGAGGTACCCTTGAGCAAGGTGCCGTCCCCGTCTCGCTCCTACCTGCGATGGGCTGATGACCTGTCCAGGGTGCGTCCCCCATCCTTCGCCCTGTGTGCACCCCCCCGACCCCGTTTGGGACAAGCAGCACAGAATAAATGAATTAATCTCATAAACGTCTGAACAAACCATCAACATGATCAGGCTTGCAGCAGGAATTCTGCAAACTAAACAATAAGGTCCTTGGTGTGAAAGAATAGCTCAGGCACAAACACACTAACACACACATATTTGTGATTATGCTAATGAGACTGATAAATAATCAGGACTGACTTTATTTAACTGTCTACGTATGTCTTAATAAGTAACATCAGACTCCATCAACTGTGTCATTGTGAAACACTGCACAACCTCTGCATTTCACCCACACACACTATTGAACTATTGAAAGCACCCAGGGAACATTGAGGGGGACGGTACCTTGCTCAGGGCAACCTATTGGTGAGGGAATCGTCCCTGACTAACCTGTCATTTTTCTCAGTTGGTTCTCAGTTTAGGTCTCTCTGTGCAGTTGTACAGAGAGGCTGTTGAAGGGTTAAAAGTGAGGTACTGTACCTGAAAGAGTGCCGTGGAGGAAAAGCATCATCACCCAAACACACTTCATCTCTGAAACAGAAGAAACATCATGACGTTTCTGAAGCTCCAGAAAGGGTTTAGTTAATCTTTATCTTAAAGAACGGAGCATTAGGGAACATGACAGGATTAACGGTCGTCATGGTGATCTACATCACGGTGTTCTCTCATGAGCGTGTTGTGAGATGTTCAGTAATTAAACACTGATGGGTTCCATGTTTCTTGATGAAGAGAGCAGAATTATTCTGGTTGAACTGGTTTAGAGAGCTGCAGTGTGTGTGTTGGTGATGGAAACATTGTGAGAAACATTATTTCGAGTCATTACTGGTTCTGTCTTCATGTAAAACCATCAGATGTTCCAAAAAGATGGGACTGGATCCCTGAACTCTCCGGTTACTGGACCGTTCTCTCCATCTCTCTGTTTTCATGAAATCTCTCTTTCTTCACTGAAATCTCTCGGTACAGAGACAGAGCTCTCAGTCCTGTTTCACAGGATTTAATCATCACAGAGACCCGATCCCAAATCTTCATCATTCTCCAAACCTCAGAGTCAGCTGATGAGGGTGGGACTCAGACTCAGCTCAGACTTTACATCATTACATCACACACAGAGACAGGAAGTGACTTTACACACCATTACATCACACACAGAGACAGGAAGTGACTTTAAATATCATTACATCACACACAGAGACAGGAAGTGACTTTAAATATCATTACATCACACACAGTGACAGGAAGTGGGGGCATGTCAGGTGAAGGAAGTGATCCTGATAATGTCATATTAATAAAATTCTATAAATGAAGGAATCCTGACACAGACACACAGAAGTTCACAAAAATGATGATGATCCTCAAAAATCCATGAACCAGGTTTCTTAAAGGATTCTTCTTCAACTGAATCATGAAAAGCATTAAAACTGTGCAGCTGTTCTGGAGCGGAGTGAGCATCTTTACACTCTCACACTTTAAACAGGTTTAACTTTTAAAACACAATCTGACACTAAACACACAGAATCTTCTGACAGTCTGCTGTTGATCTCCTGCAGTAAAACTGAAGAAACGGTGTAAAATCATCTTACAAATCAGAGCAGGACAGAGTTCAATCACAGACAGAGTTGGAGATTACCAACCAATCAAAGACAGAGACGGACAGTCCAAACTAATCATAAACAGAAGTGTAATATTACTATCCAATCACAGAGAGAGGCGGGACATTGGTAGCCTGTCACAGTACAGGAGAAGGTGTGGTGTGTAAAGTTGTTGTGACCTCGCCCAAACCAAAACTGTTAAACTCTGAGCTCCATCAGCTCCGCTATAAAGAACAACCTTCACTCCTTCATTAAACTAGAGACATGGTTCCTCCTTTTTTCTTCTTGCCTAAGGCCCTATGACTAAACTGGTCTCAGGTTCGATTCCCACCTCTAGCACTACCACCACTGGGGCCCTGAGCAAGACCCTTAACCCTGAGTTGCTCCAGGGGACGTGGGAGCATTAGGAACATTAGGACATGGAAGTCACTCTGGATAAGCCATAAATGTAAATGTAAACAATATTCAGCTGGAAGAACTTCACTTACTGTCCTCCATCCTGAAGATCTTTCCCAGAACAAGCTCAGTCCTCCAACTGCAGGAGCTCCTGTAGAAGATCTTCAACACTGAACACAAGCTGAGGGTCTAACTGCAGATTCAGGGAGATGGGCGGGACTTCCTCTGTGCTCAGCCAATCATGACAGTGTGCAAAACAGAACAGGCGAGGAGAACCAATGAACGGTGGAAATGAGAACTGATGAAGAACACCTTTATATGAGATGTTGGTTTAAGCCAGCAGTGGCCTAGTGGGTAGGGTGTTGGCCACATGATCGGCGGATCGGGGGTTCGAACCCTTTCCCAATGGGTTGCCCTGAGGTACCCTTGAGCAAGGTGCCATCCCTGTCCCGCTCCTCCCTGCGATGGGCTGGCGACCTGTCCAGGGTGCGTCCCCCGTCCTTGCGCTGGGTTGGACACCAGCACTCCCCCGTGACCCTGTTTGGGACAAGTGGCAGAAAATGGATGGTTTGAGCCATTTTTGATTTGGATGAGATTCAGTCTCTACAGATTCTAAAAGGTAACCAGAGAATAAAGATTGTAATAGAGTACAAATTAAAGGCTATATTTAAATAAATGCAAGCTTTAGCTTCATTTGGGGGGGGGGTGAGATGACAGTGTGGTGAGTAACCAGCTGCTCTGATGATTTCTGAAGAGTAACATCTACTTCCATCAATCAGAGAACATGAAAGGCTGTTTCAGGGAAGCACTCTACCAGTTAAAAGAGAGACGGATCAGCTGTTTTATTAAAGGCTGAAATGAACATTTTAATAACACCACTATCTATTGTTGGATCATCAGCGGATGAGCATCAGGGGAAGATATAGAGTTTTGGAGAATGAGATCCTGCAGAAGTCCCCTAATGAGACAGGTGAGAGAACTCTGTCAGAAGCAGGTCGGTGGTGAAGATGTGAGACACTGTGGAAATGTTCTTATTCAGCATCCTGGTAAAATTGTCCTCCGAACAAGAATTCTGTTCTACTGTGTCTGATGTCTGAATTATACTAGAGAGCAAAGATCATCCCAGATCTGTAGAGAGAGTCAGATATCAAATCTAAAGTTCAGAAATGAAACATACAAGAAGAACCTGAAGATACAACATCATATGTAAACGAGGGACATTGTCCAGCTGCTGACAGAGTAAAGTCCCTTCCTGAAGCAGTTCCAGTCGATGAGATTGAAATGTGAAGATGAGAGATGATGAGGATCATCTGAGAGTGGTTCCTTCAGGTGATCAGTCTGTGCTTCATGTATTACATGCTACAGAGTTCCAGTCTCTTAGAACCAATGAGGACATTAATGTGGAGATGATCGTTCTTAAATGTATTTTTCCAACATGACCTTTTCCAGCCGTTCCAGATGACCTGCGTCCAGCTGAGAGAAATGTTTGATCATTTATTTGATGTTTGATCTGATTTTCAGCTCATTGAAATGTACTTTCATATTCAGAGGAACAAACGAGGAGAAGAGCTGCATCACCGAAACCTCTTTACTGTGGGACTCGTCTTCAGAGGAACCGAGGAGCTTCTTCAAGCAGCGCCTTGGCAAAGTACGTTCAGTCAGAATGTTCTTTATTCATTTCTAATATCTAATCGATCGATATGTGACTAATCAAAGATATGTTAGATCACCGAGTACTTTCTTTACGTTCACCTTCATTTAAAATATAAAGATACGTAAATAAACAGAATGGAATCAGAAAACGATAGTAAATGATTTTGTTCTTAATTAGAGTATAAAACTAACCTGTGTGTCCTGTTACTTAATCAATCCCAGTACCGCATTACTGGTGCAGTAAATAAAGCAATTTGAAGCTTTATTATTTAATAACTTCTTCAATTCTGCCACAGAACACGCTGATCAGGTTTCAAGAGAAAAATGAAAAGTGTGAGTCGGCCGTCCTGCTGGAGAAGCTGTAGATTTCTGATGTGATGAATGAAAACCAGAATTCTGTGAGTTCTGTGTGTTGGGCGTCTACAGACTGCAGAACCGTGTTACAGGTTCATCTACCAAAGTATCATCACAGACATCACTGATCCCAACACAGGAGGTCACTGGACTTTAGTGGTGAAGGATTTTATTTATTCTCTGGCTAGTCTGTGAGGAGATCCATCATTAACCCACCAATCAGCCCCGTGATTATGAACTGAAACGTGTGTTTCTGTGAAGTTTCTCCCCGTCATCATTAACTCACAGAAACTTCTACATGTAAAGATTTAGTTCATAACTGAAGCCACTGAATATGAGCTTTTAATCTCCAAACCTTCAGAGAAAGTGAAGTGAAGGGTCTCCATTTACATTTCCTGGAACTTTACTTTAAAAACCATTAAAGAGTGCTGCTCAGGTAGACGGAGCAGAATAATCCTTTAGACATCAACTTCATCTCCATCTTCTCAGAAGAGCCTGATTTAGGTGCAGAAGTTTTTGTGACATACTTTTAATGTTTACATGATTTCCTACAGATGTGGTCCAGCAGTATTTCCTCCTTTCCTGATTGGCCCGGACACGTCAACATCTGGAGCAGCCCGGAACATGCTGCAAGGTGCAGACTGGAAACTGCAGTGAAGTTTTGGAAGACTCGAGTAATGTTCAATAAAACACACACGTTCCAGATCAAGACTTCAGACTAGTTATTGATCAAATATCTTAAATATCGAATATCACTGAGACCCAAACTCTCTCGCTAGTCTGTGAGGAGAATCAATCATTAACCCACCAATCAGCCCCCTGATTATTGATGACTAATCCTTCTCATGTCTTATTTAAGAGCCTCTTGATGATCCGTGTCCTTCATGTGGACGGACGTCCTACCCTGCGCTCTCTCTCTGGGTGAGAATAATTCTAATCGTTGTAATTCCTTCATTCACGCCTGAAGATCATTTACTGTTTTCACTGCAGATCCAGTGAATCCAGTGCAGTTACTGGTTTCATGAGAAACGCCGTTCCCTCCCTGAAGAAGACTGGGAAGACTGGGAGTCCTTCTCACAGAAGACACATCACTGGTTTGTCCTCACTGTGAAAAGATCCCGCAGCACTGAGACAAAAGACTGAAGTTCAACACTTCTGTGAAGATGTTCAGGACTGGACACTGACGTTGTAGGGTGATTCTGAATGATGTTCTGTTCTACACTGTTCTCCACCAGAGGGCGCTGATGTTCT
>CM029385.1:146600-207280 GCA_017165825.1 Hepsetus odoe
TGCTGTTTCTTCTCCATTGCATTGTGGTCAGGATACAGTTTGTTTCCTGATAAGGCTATGTTTCTCCCAGAGGGAAAGGTGGGGGTGTCGTGGACGTCTTCTCCACGCTTAGATAAGCTGGCATCAGATATTAACTCACAGGGAAGGGTGAAAGGAGAGCCCCCGAGCTTCGGGACACCCCCAGCATTAAGAGGGAGAGAAGACGATGCCCTCCCCCCCGGGGATCGTTCTAGCGTACCTTACTGCTCTGCATTTGCTCTGTTTGCAACCGTTGGCAAAACACATCTTTTTCCCATCCTCTTCAACTCCTCCTCCAATTTGTTTATTTTTTATTCTCAGCCTTCTCATCCCAGACCTCCATGATCAAAGCAATTAATCTGTACTTGTTGGTCTTCGACTCTCTATCAGCTTCAGTTCAGATCAGAGTGTACCTTATCTTTCCCCCTGGAGCCCCAAGGACACCGGTGGAGCTACACTATGACCTTGTTAGAGCTAAGAAAGTGTTACTCAGAAGAGAACGAAGGAAATAGGATTTAGGATGACAGGAACGTGAGGGAATGGTTGTAATAAAGTGATTTAGGGTGGCAGGGGTGAAAGAGCACGGAGATGGTTGAGGAATGCAGGAAGGAGAGCTTGGGTTGGGGAGTTAAGACAAGTAAAGAAACGGTTAAATGATACTATCTGAGAAGGGAGAAGGAATAAAGGATATATAGAGGATATATGAGATATACAGATATATGAAAAAAATAATGTAAATAAAATCAAATAAAATTCATCAGTAACTTAAAATAAATAACACTGGATGTGATGTAATCCTCCTTGGTGTGAGTCCCTCTTTTCACTCTGCAGTAAAACGTGTCCACGTCTCTGTAGTGGACAGTGAGGCAGCTGTCCACAGATTGAAGAAATCAGATTCTCTGTACGGGTCTGTTTCTACTGCAGTCTGAACTTCTCCTTTACTGTTCCTCCACTGAAGATCAGGTTCAGGACGCCAGCCTTTAGATTCACACAGTAAAGTGAATTCTTCTGAACTCCTGTTGTATTTCTGCACACTGATCACCGGACGAGTTCCAATCACTGTGGATTCACAGATTAAAACATGACTTTAAATCTAAAGTTCATCAAACAGATTTAATTAATAATAATCAGTTTATAAAACATGGAACAACTTTACCTTCAACTTTCAGAGTAACAGATACTTCACTTCTCCAGTAATCAGAGTCCACCCTACATCTGTACAGTCCTTCATCAGAAACCTCCACTTTAGTGAGTCTCAGTGAGACGTTACCGTTCTGGAGCTCCTCTTTAAATACAGATGTTCTGCCTCTGTACTCTTCACTCTGATGAGTGTTCTGATCTTCCTGCTTGGTGTAGAAATGAACTGAATCTCTCTGGTCTGCTCTGGTCCAGGTGATGCTCAAATCCACAGCATTAACTCTGTTCTTTAGATCCTCAGTCAGAACTGAACACAGCAGAACCACATCAGAACCAGCCAGAGCAACAACAGAACCAGAACCAACCAGTTTAAACTTCTCTGTAGAGTCTGTAAAGAAAAAACAAACATTTACTCACTCACACACACACACACACACACACTCTCTCTCTTCTCTCTCTCTCTCTCACACACACACACACACACACACACACACACACACACACACACACACACACACACACTTTTTCTGTTGACAGTCAACATATTGATACTGAATGAAGATGAAGATTCTTGATGACTCCAAACATCAGCGTCCCTCCACTGGTAACCAGTGGTACACACTGTCACTCTGGACACACTGATGGTGGATGAGGGGAAGAAGAGAGGAGAGAAGAAAGGAGGATGAAGTGATTCACACATCATATCTATGTCCACCACTCCAGCCTGTAGGGGGCAGTGTTGTGAACTGGGGACGGTTCAGTCGGTCAGGTTGAGGTGCAGTAAAGTTCTGTGCCCAGAAAATGAGGTCAGCTGACCTCCTGAAGGTCCTGAACAAGCAGGTTTTTATATTAAAGCATGTTTTCTTCTCCGTGCAGTGAAACTTATTAACTGTGTTCCTTTTACAGGCTGTCTGTTCTGAAAGCAGTGAGAAGAACAGATCTTCTGATGGGTGCAGGTCTTCCTTCTGATCAGTCTTTCTGGTAGATACACTACAGGGCTGAAGACAGCCGTCTCACTCTGTCCCTCAGCCGTCTGAAGGTATAAAGCTTTGATGAAAGGAAGGATCTCTCGGCTCTCGGGCTCTCAGACTGCTTCCTCAGTGCGACTCCTATTTCTCTCCATGCAGGAACTTCACTCTTTCTTTGGGACAAAGGTGTTCAGTTTTCACTCTTTTATTTAGTTTATCCACCAGGTCAGTGGAGGAGAAGAGGATTTTAGCATTGTTCCCAGTGTTCAGTTCTGAGAAGAGTTTCTGTCCTGCAGGTTTGATTCCCTTTTGTTGTTGTTGTTTTCCAGACAATTTTAAATGAACCGATTCTGCACCTGTACCCGTTTAAAGCTGTGTCTAACAGTCTGGAGAGTCAGACCTGCATCTACGGTGATTTTAGGAGGAGTCTCCTGAAGGTGATTAACCTGGAGAACTCCCACTTTCTTTCTCAAAAAGAAACAAGAAGGAAAGAAACTACACTCAGGCCACAGTTCCAGTAAGAACTGTAAAGTTAGATTAGACATCTGATAAATGTAGGGGCAGCAGTGGCCTAGTGGTTCGGGCGTTGGCCGCAAGATCGGAGGATCGGGGGTACCTCAGGGGATTGCGCAAGGTGCCGTCCCCGTCACGCTCCTCCCTGCGATGGGTTGGTGACCTGTCCAGGGTGTGTCCCCCGTCCTTCGCCCTGTGTGCACAACCCCCCCCCGTGAGGCCGATTTTGAAAAGAGGCAGAAAATGAATGAATGAATCAGATAAACGTCTAAACAAACCATCAACATGATCAGGCTTGCAGCAGGAATTCTGCAAACTAAACAATAAGGTCCTTCGTGTGAAACAAAAGAATAGCTCAGGCAAAAATACACACACACACACACATTTGTGATTATGCTAATGAGACTGATAAATAATCAGGAATGACTTTATTTAATTGTCTACATATGTCTTAATAAGTAACATCAGACTCAATCGACTGTGTCATTGTGAAACACTGCACAACCTCTGCATTTCACCCACACACACTATTGAACTATTGAAAGCGCCCAGGGAACAGTGTGGGGGACGGTACCTTGCTCAGGGCAACTTATTGGTGAGCGAATCGAACCCATCCAGGGCAACTCACTCACCACTAGACCACCGCTGCCCCAAAACATTTAAGTGTTAACACATTTCAGTCACGATCAAACAACTAAACATGATGAACTTCAAACTTCATCTCTCTGATGATTTGTCCTCTTGTCCTTGTCCATGTCCTTTTATTTCTGCATGAGTTCTTGTTCTGCCTTCAGCACTGTCCTGTCTTCTTCTCTCCTCCCAGTCCCAGACGTCCCCAGTCATGTGTCTCTACTGATCTTATGGTCTTTTTTCTCAGTTGGTTCTCAGTTTAGGTCTGTCTGTGCAGTTGAACGGTTAAAAGTGAGGTACTGTACCTGAAAGAGTGCCATGGAGGAACAGCATCATCACCCAAACACACTTCATCTCTGAAACAGAAGAACACCATCAACACGTTTCTGAAGCTCCAGAAAGGGTTTAGTTTATCTTTATCTTAAAGAACGGAGCACTGGGGAACATGACAGGATGAACTGTCGTCATGGTGATCTACATCACGTGTTCTCATGAGCGTGTTGTGAGATGTTCAGTAATAAAACACTGATGGGTTCCATGTTTCTTGATGAAGAGAGCAGAATTATTCTGGTTGAACTGGTTTAGAGAGCTGCAGTGTGTGTGTTGGTGATAGAACCAGTAATGACTCAAAATAATGTTTCTCACAATATTTCTGTCTTCATGTAAAACCATCAGATGTTCCAAAAAGATGGGACTGGATCCCTGAACACTCCGGTTACTGGACCGTTCTCTCCATCTCTCTGTTTTCCTGAAATCTCTCTTTCTTCACTGAAATCTCTCGGTACAGAGACAGAGCTCTCAGTCCTGTTTCACAGGATTTAATCATCACAGAGACCCGATCCCAAATCTTCATCATTCTCCAAACCTCAGAGTCAGCTGATGAGGGTGGGACTCAGACTCAGCTCAGACTTTACATCATTACATCACACACAGAGACAGGAAGTGACTTTACACATCATTACATCACACACAGAGACAGGAAGTGACTTTAAATATCTTTACATAACACACAGACAGGAAGTGACTTTACACATCATTATATCACAAACAGAGACAGGAAGTGGGGGCGTGTCAGGTGAAGGAAGTGATCCTGATGTCATATTAATAAAAGTCATTAAATGAAGGATTCCTGACACAGACACACAGAAGTTCACAAAAATGATGATGATCCTCAAAAATCCATGAACCAGGTTTCTTAAAGGATTCTTCTTCAATTGAATCATGAAAAGCATTAAAACTGTGCAGCTGTTCAGGAGCGGAGTGAGCATCTTTACACTCTCACACTTTAAACAGGTTGAACTTTTAAAACACAATCTGAAACTAAACACACAGAATCTTCTGACAGTCTGCTGTTGATCTCCTGCAGTAAAACTGAAGAAATGGTGTAAAATCATCCTACAAATCAGAGCAGGAATAAAAATAAAGAACTTCAACAGCTGAACTCTCTCCTGAACCAGGAACCATCAACACCACTGTGGAGAACAGAAACTACAATCCTAACCAATCACAGACAGAGACGGGCATTCCCAACCAATCACAGATAGAGTTGGAGATTACCAACCAATCAAAGACAGAGACGAACAGTCCAAACTAATCATAGACAGAAGTGTAATATTACTATCCAATCACAGAGAGAGGCGGGGCATTAGTAGCCTATCACAGCACAGTGAGAGAACTCTGTCAGAAGCAGGTCGGTGGTGAAGATGTGAGACACTGTGGAAATGTTCTTATTCAGCATCCTGGTAAAATCGTCCTCCGAGCCAGAAATCTGTTCTACTGTGTCTGATGTTTGAATTATAGTAGAGAGCAAAGATCATCCCAGATCTGTAGAGAGAGTCAGATATCAAATCTAAAGTTCAGAAATGAAACACACAAGAAGAACCTGAAGACACAAAATCATATGTTAACGAGGGACGTTGTCCAGCTGTTGACAGAGTAAAGTCCCTTCCTGAAGCAGTTCCAGTCGATTAGACTGAAATGTGAAGATGAGAGATGATGAGGATCATCTGAGTGGTTCCTTCAGGTGATCAGTCTGTGCTTCATGTATTACGTGCTACAGAGTTCCAGACACTTAGAACCAATGAGGACATTAATGAGGAGATGATCGTTCTTATATTTATTTTTCCACCATGACCTTTTTCAGCCGTTCCAGATGACCTGCGTCCAGCTGAGAGAAATGTTCGATCATTTATTTGATGTTTGATCTGATTTTCAGCTCATTGAAATGTATTTTCATATTCAGAGGAACAAACGAGGAGAAGAGCAACATCACCGAAACCTCTTTACTGTGGGACTCGTCTTCAGAGGAACCGAGGAGCTTCTACAAGCAGCACCTTGGCAAAGTACGTTCAGTCAGAATGTTCTTTATTCATTTCTAATATCTAATCGATCGATATGTGACTAATCAAAGATATGTTAGATCACCGAGTACTTTCTTTATGTTCACCTTCATTTAAAATATAAAGATACATAAATAAACAGAATGGAATCAGAAAACGATAGTAAATGATTTTGTTCTTAATTAGAGTATAAAACTAACCTGTGTGTCCTGTTACTTAATCAATCCCAGTACCACATTACCAGTGCAGTAAATAAAGCAATCTGAAGCTTTATTATTTAATAACTTCTTCAATTCTGCCACAGAACACGCTGATCAGGTTTCAAGGGAAAAATGAAAAGTGTGAGTCGGCCGTCCTGCTGGAGAAGCTGTAGATTTCTGATGTGATGAATGAAAACCCAAATTCTGTGAGTTCTGTGTGTTGGGCGTCTACAGACTGCAGAACCGTGTTACAGGTTCATCTACCAAAGTATCATCACAGACGTCACTGATCCCAACACAGGAGGTCACTGGACTTTAGTGCTGAAGGATTTTATTTATTCTCTGGCTAGTCTGTGAGGAGATCAATCATTAACCCACCAATCAGCCCCGTGATTATGAACTGAAACGTGTGTTTCTGTGAAGTTTCTCCCCGTCATCCTTAACTCACAGAAACTTCTACATGTAAAGATTTAGTTCATAACTGAAGCCACTGAACATGAGCTTTTAATCTCTAAACCTTCAGAGAAAGTGAAGTGAAGTGTCTCCATTTACATTTCCTGGAACTTTACTTTAAAAACCATTAAAGAGTGCTGCTCAGGTAGACAGAGCAGAATAATCCTTTAGAGATCAATTTCATCTCCATCTTCTCAGAAGAGCCTGATTTAGGTGCAGAAGTTTTTGTGACATTACTTTTAATGTTTACATGACTTCCTACAGATGTGGTCCAGCAGTATTTCCTCCTTTCCTGATTGGCCCGGATACACGTCCTACCCTGCGCTCTCTCTCTCTGGGTGAGAATTATTCTAATCGTTGTAATTCCTTCATTCACGTCTGAAGATCATTTACTGTTTTCACTGCAGATCCAGTGAATCCAGTTCAGTTACTGGTTTCATGAGAAACGCCGTTCCCTCCCTGAAGAAGACTGGGAAGACTGGGAGTCCTTCTCACAGAAGACACATCACTGGTTTGTCCTCACTGTGAAAAGATCCTGCAGCTCTGAGACAAAAGACTGAAGGTCAACACTTCTGTGAAGATGTTCAGGACTGGACACTGAACGTTGTAGGTTGATTCTGAATGTGGTCATTTATTTTGTGTCTTTTACACTTTGATGAAAGTTTATATTGTAAAAATAAACTTACTGCCTGAGACCTCGTGTGGAACTGAAATGTGTTTCTGTGAAGTTTCTCCACTTTATCATTAACTCACAAAAACTTCTGCATGCAAATATTTAGTTCATAATTTAAAAGATATATTTACAGATAACTCGTTCTATTAACGAGTGGTCTAGTGGTGAGGGAGCAGCCCAGGATCGGAAGATTGTGGGTTTGATTCCCTCACCAGCAGATTGCCCTGAGGTACCTTTTGAGCAAGGTATCGTCCCCGTCACTGCTCCCTGTGTGCTTTCAATTGCTGTCCCCTGCTGCACGTGTGCGTGGGTGAAATGCAGATTGAATTTCGTTGTGCTGTGCTGTGTTTCACAATAACAAGGGTAGTCACTTCACTTTCACTGATGAGAGGAGAACAAAACTGATTATGAAGCAAAGTTTAAAAGTCTGACCTGGTTTCTGAGACGTGTAGCTGTCCAGTCATGTTTCAGAACTTGTTGGTACTTTAGAGCTCGTTAGAGAATTATGATGAACTATAAAGCCTGTGTTTACAAAATAACAGATATGAGGTAATTTCACAGATAAAGTTCAGGTTTAAAGTGTCTGAGTGCCTGTAGAGTTCTAGTCTTGTTCTTTCAGAAAAAGGTGAAATAAAGAGCCCGAGACTGACTTCAGTGGTATGATGTCTTTATCACACCGATTCACAAAATAATAGAAATGAGGCCTGTTTTATTTCTTCCGTGACTCTTATTTTGAAAATCTCAGATTTTAGAAGCGGCGGTAACGTTTCAGATCTTCACCACTAATTAAAGGTGTTTGAATAAAGGAAGTGTGAACTGAATCTCACAAACATCCTCCAGTTTGTGTCATACTTTAGTTCAGAATAAACAAAAGAGGAGCGAGTGTTGAACCCACTGCTAACTTTACTCTGATACTCCACACAGTTCACCTCGCGCTGTTAGCATTAGCGCTGGTGGGATTAAACTGCCGTGATTAAGACTGTAGTGAACCCCCTGAGCAGATAAAAGTTCTACATCTGACTGTCAGGACCTCCAGCAGTGCTGAACAGTGTACCGAGACCAGCACAGTGTCCGTACACCATTGTGTGTCGATGTAAACACACAGCCCCTCCGCGAGTCTTGGGATAGCCGGTCGGCTAGCGTTAGCCTTTAGCTGAACTCAGACCCCAGCAAGCTTGCCGCGTTTCCGCTTCCTATGTCCTCTCAGTCGGCCAGGAACATCAGGCGATCTCGGGGACTGAAGGCCTGGTCTTCTCAGAGCGCCGAGAGAAGAGTCTCTGGAAGACTGAATCCGGCTGATCTCTGAGCTCCAGCAGGGTTTGGAGGGTGTGTGTAGGAGCTTCCACAGTTACGATCATCATGTGCAAGACTGAAGTGAGGGGGAAAAACTCGGATGACAAGACTTTAAACACCAAAGTTAAAACCATGAATCAGTTTTTATTTCAGTAAAATGAACAGAATATCTGTTCTCATTTTGAGTGTAATCGTTTCCGGAAATTCTGATTCATAACGACGGGATTAACTTAGTTTGGTCTGTTAGCGCCCCCTGCTGGACACAAGAAGGAATATCACATCACTGTTCTCCACCAGAGGGAGCTAATGTTCTGTTCTACACTGTTCTCCACCAGAGGGAGCTAATGTTCTGTTCTACACTGTTCTCCACCAGAGGGCGCTGATGTTCTGTTCTACACTGTTCTCCACCAGAGGGCGCTAAAAGACTAAACTGATCAAACTGAAAGTTTTTAGAAACACTAGAACGCGGTCAGGTTTGCACTGAATTTTAAAACTAAAACTGAAGATGTGACTCGAACCCTCTTCTGTACAAACATGGTCCAGCCCATAGTTTCCACCCGGTTGTCAGGGGCAACGCAGTGATGAGGAATAAGAGACAAAGACAGTAAGTGGTGTAAACGAGCTTTATTGGTTTAGTAACTGGAGTATAAGTGTGGTGTTAGTAAATATAATCAAATATAATAAAGTCCAATAAAACACAATGTTACACTGAAAGCACATTTCAGTCCTGCTGCTCGTCCTTCTGCTGAGTCATTTCTTCATGAAGAGAAGCTCTTGGTCTGAAGTGTGAACGGAGGCTGAAACTGGAAATAAAGCACATTTATACTGGACTGCTGTTCCAGTATGAGAACAGAGGGAGAGTGAGGACCACCCTACACACCCAGAGAGAGAGAGAGGACAGTTGTACTGAGGGATGGGGGAGAGGGAGGACAGTTACACACCCTTGGACTTGGAGTCTGAGGGCTGGTAGTGGGACCGACCCTGGAACATCTCCATCACTCATTAAAATAATAATACTGAGAGAAGTAACAGAGCTGCTACTTCAAAGACTCGTGAAGAGGAGAGGAAAACAGGATCTGCAGAGATGATCAAGATTATAAAGATTTGAAAGAAATAAAAGTTCAAATATGTACAGAAAGAGAAACGAGTGTGAACAGGGGGACGGGTTAGTTTAGAAAGGTTTCATCTTAATCTGCTTCATCCACACACACGGTCACGGGCTGATCCAGGATGTTCCACCTTAAGGTTCCCCAGAGAACCCTGAGGACTAAAGCAGAACTACAGAAGGTGCAGTAGATATACACTCAGCTGAGGAGAGAACAGGAAGTTTCAGCTCACTGAGCCTCAGAGTGAAGATCAGCTTCATCAAGTCCACTTTACACCTGGCTGTTAGGAGTTTCTGTATCAGGATTATATCTGGACTGGGATTATCCACATGAAACACAGGAGTGAACACACCCCAGATTAAACAGATCACTCCAACCACTTCAGGTGTGTTTCAGACAAATATTCCAGCAGAGACGGAGGACACAGTCAAAACCTGTCCAGGCACTGGCGTCTCTACAGGGGGACACAGTCAAAACCTGTCCAGGCACTGGCTTCTCTACAGGGGGACACAGTCAAAACCTGTCCAAGCACTGGTGTCTCTACAGGGGGACACAGTCAAAACCTGTCAAGGCTCTGTATCAACCCCCACCTGCTGTCCTAAAGGGGGACACAGTCAACTGATTGGAGATCTTATTTTTTGGTTTGCTTTTTTTTAACAAACTTCGACCAGATTTCCAACCAAAACATATTTGGGTAAAGAGTACATAAAAATGAGAATAAATGAAGTGAAAGTGCAAGTCATTCATTGTCATGTCACGTGATCAGGTCACCTGATACAACCAGGTCTGACAAGGAAAACACACACACTACACTTTGGAATCATGTTCTGTTTCCAGTAAGGCGTCCTGCTCTCCTCTTCCTGACTGTGTTCGGGTGGAACTGTAAGAGAGAGAACAGAACAGAATAATCAGACACACACACACAAACACACACACACACTGTACCGTTACAGACACTGTAGCGTCCTCTTACCTCAGTGACTCATTTACGGTTCCATTTTCAGTGTGTTTAGTGTCTGGTGTGTGTGGTGTTCCGTTTGTGCGCAGACGAACAAGGCCTTCAAGTCAGGGGACGAGGCCGCCCTAAGAACAGCGAGGGCAAACCTGTCTCGGGTCATCAGAGCAGCAAAGCGAGCTCACGCACAGAGAATCCATGGCCACTTCAGAAACACTGGTGACACGAGGCGCATGTGGCAGGGCATCCAGGCCCTCACCAACTACAGGACATCTCCACCTGCCTGTGATGGTGACCCCTCCCTCCCAGATGAGCTGAACCGCTTCTTCACAAGGTTTGATGCAGTGAACAACACGATAATGAGGAACGACCAGGTTCTCTGTCTGACCACGGCCGAGGTGAAAAGATCTCTTCTGAGAGGCAACCCAGTTGCTGGTCCAGAAACCATAAAAGGTCGTGTGCTCAGAAAATGCGCAGAACAGCTGGCAGATGTTCTCTCTGATATCTTCAACATCTCTCTGAGCACCACTGTTGTTCCAAGGTGCTTTAAGACCACCAGCATCATCCCAGTGCCAAAGAAATCATCTATCTCCTGCCTCAACGACTATCGTCCCGTCGCACTCACACCCATCATCATGAAGTGCTTCGAGAGGCTGGTCATGAGGCATATCAAGTCTCAGATCCCTTCATCACTGGACCCCCTGCAGTTTGCGTATCACCCCAACCGCTCAACGGATGATGCAATCTCCACCACCCTCCATCTGGCCCTTTCCCATCTGGACAGAAAGGACAGTTACGTCAGAATGCTGTTCATCGACTACAGTTCAGCATTCAACACCATCATCCCTCAGCACCTGAGTGAGAAGCTGAGGCTGCTGGGCCTGAACACCTCCCTCTGTAACTGGATCCTGGACTTCCTGACTGGGAGACCCCAGTCAGTCAGGATCAGTAGCAGCACCTCCAACACCATCACACTGAGCACAGGAGCCCCCCAGGGCTGTGTGCTCAGCCCACTGCTGTTCACACTGATGACCCACGACTGTGCAGCCAAGCACAGCTCGAACCACATCATCAAATTCGCTGATGATACAACCGTGGTGGGTCTGATCAGCGGTGGAGACGAGGTGGCTTACAGAGAGGAGATACAAGAGCTGATGGACTGGTGCAGTACCAACAACCTGTTTCTGAATGTCGACAAGACTAAAGAGATGGTTGTTGACTTCAGGAGACCACGTCGGGACCACACTCCACTGAATATCAACACCTCACCTGTGGAGATCCAGAGCACCAAGTTTCTTGGTGTTCACATAACTGACAACCTCACGTGGACCCTCAACACCAACTCCATCACAAAGAAAGGCCAGCAGTATCTCTACTTCCTGTGCAGATGGAAGAGAACCCCTCCCACCCGTCCCACACGCTCTTCATCCCTCCTGTCGTCCAGGAAAAGGTTCCACAGCATACGGGCCTCCACTACCAGGTTGGGAAACAGTTTCTTCCCCCTGGCCATCAGACTAGTGAAGTGTTAATTTTTCCCTAATAACCTGCTCGCTGCTACTGCTGGAGTTTTTCTCCTGTTATGCACTAATGCACGAGCCACCGCACCACACCACTTATTTTTACACGTCACACTTTAGTCTCAACACTGCTGCTCCGTTATACTGTTCAACAACTTCTGCTGCTTTGTTTCATAACACTGCAGCTCTCCGAATTTCCTGTCTGTTGTCCTGTCTGTAGTCCAGTCTGTTGTCCTGTCTGTTGTCCTGTCTGATGTCTGCACTGCTAGTTCTTGTCTGTACTTGTCTTGTCTTGTGTTTTATGCTGTGTCTGATGTTGCCTTGTGTAGCACCAGGGTCCTGGAGGACCGTTATCTCACTATGTACTGTGTAGATGGTTGAAATGACGGTTAAAACCCACTTGAGGTGTGAAGTGTTCAGATATCTGAGCTGTAACTGAATGTATTCAAGTGTGAATCACAGCAAATAAACACTGAAAATCTGATCTTTTCTCTGAAATTCAAACCCAAATGTCTTCCGTTTAAAAAAATAGAGACCCTGATTAGACGTACTATACATTTAATTACAGATTAAACAGATTAAACTCTCATTTAACAACACAGGCACAAACAATATGGGCTGTGTGTGTGTGTAGAGACAGTAAGTCAGTAACTCACTGTGGTTTCTGCTGGTTATATCTGTTATTCTTCAGTAGATCAGAGAGCTCCTTCAAAGTTGACTCTTCTAGATTATTATTGTTCAGGTTCAGTTCTTTCAGGTGTGATTGAGTGTTTGATCTCAGAGCTTCAATCAGTTCAGTAAAACCTGTTTCTGTAATACTGCAGCGCTGCAGCCTGTAGAGAGAAAGAGAAATGAAAGTGAAAACCCTTGTCAATGTGAAATGCAGCACAGCACAACACAACAAAATTCAACCTCTGCGTTTCACCCACACACACACACGTGCACCAGGGGGCAGCTATTGAAAGCGCCTGGGGAGCAATGACAGGGACGGTACCTCAGGGCAACCTACTGGTGAGGGAATCAAACCCGCAATCTTCCAATCTGGGGCAACTCCCTAACCACTAGACCACCACTAAACCCACTAAACACACTTCCTGCTCGAGAGAGAGAGAGATTACAGGTGAGTAATAAGCAGGTCTACTACTCAGTATTCCCTTTATGTTGTTCTGTCTGCACTTCTTTACTCTTTAGTCTTGTCTTGAGTTCTGTGTCCTGGTTGAACTTGTCCTGTGTTCTGTGATGTTAGAAGTTTTTGTCATGTATAGCACCAGCATCCTGGAGGAACGTTGTGTGGGTACTGTGTAAATGTATGAAATGACAAAGCCTTGACTTGAAGTAGCTTCCTCACCTATGAGCCTCTCCAGGTGAGTCAGGACAGTGAAATCAGAGAGCAGGCCTAAGTGAAACTATTAGATCTGTAAGAACGATGGTGAGAGCCTAATGGTTCAGGGATGTTGGCCTTGAAGTGTGAATGAAGCTCTTCATTAATGTTATTGTGAGAGAAATGTTTAGACTGATGATCATTCCTCTACCAGTGATCCCTCTCTTATTTACCCACAGCAGACCCCTCAGCTTCTGGACCAGACACTCTCATTTAGATCTTCTTTACTTGTTTATATGAATGTGAGTCTATTTTGTGATGAAGATTTACACAAACCTTCACACATAAACTCACATTAAACAAATGAAGAGTCTGTCTCTCCAATACAGTAACTGTAAAGACGTCACACCTCTGCACTTCCTTCAGAAGATGCACCACTTCTCCCAGAAAGATCTACATGATGAGTCCAGTCAGAAACAGAAACTGTAGTAAGAATCTGATTACAGTCATGAGACGCTCCTTTAATCACTCTGTACCTCACAGGAGACAAGTAAGAGGTTCTGGTAATAAAGAAATCAGACTGGGAGCCCATTTAAACAGAAGAACATCCCTAATCCTAAACCCTAACCCTTCCTTCTACACACAGACGAATGTAGAAAAGAAAGAACAAGCAGAGCAGATGAAGATACTCCAGAGATACTAATGGTCCTGTGTCCACTGTGTGTAATGAAATAACTCACTGTAGGTTCTCCAGTTTACAGTGTGGGTTCTTCAGTAGATCAGAGAGTTCCTTCACTCCTGAATCTCCTGGATTATTCCAGTTCAGGTTCAGTTCTTTCAGGTGTGAAGGGTTTAATATCAGAGCTTTAATCAGTTCAGTAAAACCTGTTCCTGTAATACTGCAGTTCTCCAACCTGTAGAGAGAAAGAGAAACACTAAACACACTTCCAGATCAACACACACACACACACACAAGATGTGTGTATACAAGATGGCGCCACGTGAGAGGCAGCCAGTTACAGGAGCTCTGAGAACTTTCTGTTCTTTTAACTTATTTAATCTATTTTCTTTACTTTATTTATTACTTCTTTCACTTCCTCTTCTAATCTGTCACAAGTACAGCAGTCAGAGGAGACTTGTTAACTTTTTTTTCTGTTTTTTAATCGTATTTGGACTGTTTTACCCTGCACGCGGTGAGACACCAGGCAACGGGTTCATTGTTGACACCCTGATCAGCTGCTGGCGCTTAGCAACCAGCCGGTACAGCCCAGCGAGAGAGCAGAGATCCCCAGAGAACTACAGGAGGAGACGGGGCTGCAGAGCTGGGGTGAAACACTGGGAGAGGAAGAGACGGTACAAACCATCGGTACCCTCGGTCATCATGGGGAATGTCAGATCTCTCCCTAACAAGATCGATGAGCTAACGGCACTCACCAGGCTCCAGAGAGAGTACAGGGAGGTCAGCATGATGTGCTTCACCTGGCTGACACACCTCACTCCAGACTCTCTCGCTGCCGTACTGGGATTCACCTGGTGAGAGCGGACTGGAGCGTGAAGGAGACCAGTAAGAGGAAAGGTGGGGGATCGTGATGTATGTGAACGAGAGATGGTGTAACCAGGGGCACATCTCCGTTAAAGAGCAGTGCTGCACACGGGACGTGGAGCTGCTAGCAGTCAGCATCCGACCGGACTATCTGCCGCGCGAGTTCTCGCAAGTCATCGCGATAACTGTTTACATCCCGCCGGGAGCAGGTGCAACAGCAGCCTGCGAAACCGTACACACAGTTGTGTCTCAACTGCAGAAAGCACATCCCCAAGCCTTCCTCCTGATTTCTGGTGATTTTAATCATGTCTCCTTGTCCTCCACTCTGCCTACTCTCACCCAGTATGTGGACTGCTGCACCCGGAAAACAGGACATTGGACTTACTGTATGCAAACGCTAAGGATGCATACAGAGCATCACCCCTCCCTCCACTGGGACACTCAGACCATAACCTTGTCCATCTAGTTCCCTCATACATACCTCTAGTATGCAATCAACCCCCCACTACAACGTATGTGAGAGGATGGTCTGATGAGTCTAGCATGGCACTCAGGGACTGTTTCCAAACCACAGACTGGGAGGCGCTGTGCAGCCCACATGGAGAGAACATCAACAGTCTAACAGTCTGCATAACCGACTACATGACCTTCTGTGTGGAGAACACTGTACCGACCAGGAGAGTACGGTGTTACTCCAATAATAAACCATGGCTGACCCCTGATCTGAGAGCTCTGCTGAAGCAGAAGTCAAGAGCCTTCAGATCAGGAGATAAAGAAGCAATGAGGACAGCTCAGAAGGAGCTGAAAAGAGAGATAAGGAGGGGGAAGGACAGATACAGAGAGAGGCTGGAGGAGCAGCTCAAACAAAACAATGTCAGAGGTGTGTGGAGAGGACTGAACACCATTACTGGTAGGAGCACAGTGAGTAGGGGAGGCCCAGAGTCTGGAGATCAGGACTGGGCTAATAGTTTAAATCTGTTCTTTAACAGGTTTGACTCAGGAATCTGCCCCTCACCCAACCATCAAAGCACAGTACATGCCAGTGCTCCCCTTCACACCTCTCTGCAACCCCCACCAGGGATATCAGCTGCGCATCCCCTTTTGTCTTCTCCTTCTATCCCCCCCCCCCCTTTCCCCTGAGGACTCTACTGCCCCCCTCCTGCTATCCCACTCATCAGGAGGCTCCCACTCTCTCACCACACAATAGCCTCTCCATCACAGCTGACCAGGTGCGGAGTCAGTTGAGGAAGTTGAAGCACAGGAAAGCCACAGGTCCGGATGGCATCAACTCCAGCCTGTTGAGGGACTGTGCAGATCAACTCTGTGAGGTTCTCACCTACATCTTTAACCTCAGCCTCAGCCTGGAGCGTGTCCCCATTCTGTGGAAGACCTCGTGCCTGGTTCCAGTCCCCAAGACGTCGCACCCCAAGGAGCCAAACCATTTCAGACCTGTTGCCCTTACCTCTAACCTGATGAAGGCTATGGAGAGGATCATCCTCCATCACCTTCGTCCACTGGTCAGAAGGGACCTGGACCCGCTGCAGTTTGCTTACCAGCCGCACATTGGGGTGGATGACGCCATCATCTACCTGCTGCATCGGGCCCTTACTCACCTGGAGAGTGCTAAGAGCACTGTGAGACTCATGTTCTTTGACTTTTCCAGTGCTTTCAACACAATCCGGCCTTCAGTTCTGAGGGGGAAGCTGGAGGGAGTGGGTGTGGACCATCACATGTCTGAGTGGATTATTGACTACCTCACCAATAGACCCCAGTATGTGAGACTCCAGGACTGTGTGTCTGAGGTGGTGGTCTGCAGCACTGGAGCCCCACAAGGAACAGTCCTCCCCCTTCCTCTTCACATTGTACACAGCGGACTTTAAATTCAACACGGACACCTGTCACCTGCAGAAGTTCTCTAGACGACACCGCTATTGTTGGTCGTGTGTCGGAGGGGAATGAGCAGGAATACAGGGGGGTCATCAGGGACTTCGTCAGTTGGTGTGAACAAAACCATCTGTGTATTAATGCCAGCAAGACGAAGGAGCTGGTGATCGACTTTCGCAGGAAGTCACCCCCCCATTACACCGGTGGACATCCAGGGTTTGTGCATTGAAACGGTGGAGGAGTACAAATACCTGGGTGTCCACATCAACAATAAACTGGACTGGTCCACTAACACTACTGCTCTGTACAAAAAGGGCCTCAGTCGTCTTCACCTGCTAAAGTGGCTGAGGTCCTTTGGGGTGAACAGAAATCTCATGAGGACATTTTATGACTCTGTGGTAGCGTCTGCTGTTTTTTACGCTGTGGTCTGCTGGTGTGGAAGAGTCTCAGAGAGGGACAGAGGGAAACTAAACAAACTGGTCAAGAGGGCCAGCTCTGTCCTGAACTGCCCGCTCAAGTCCATCGAGCAGGTAGGGGAGGAGAGGATGTTCTCCAAACTAACATCCATCATGGACAACACCTCCCACCCCCTACAGGAGACTGTCAGAACATGGGCAACTCGTTCAGCAGCTTGAGCTGTTACACCACTTGTAGTGTGAGAAGGAGCTACCGCAGGTCATTCCACTACCTGCAGCCATCCAGACTCCACAACTTTCAACATCCCTTAACATTACATTGCTTATATATTATTATATGTTATATTTATATTATATATTATTATATATATATATTATTATTAATATGTGTATTGTCGTATATATGATATATATTATTACATTTTATTATTATTATTACATTTTATATTTTGCTGTGCTTGTTTGTTTATGTATCTAATTTATTTAAAACTTATTTATTACTGTGTACTGTATATATGGTCACTAATTCTCCTGTAGATATGTATATGTATATATATATGTAGATATGTATATATATATATATATATATAGATATATAGATATAGATAGATAGATAGATTTATTATCTAGTATTTATAGCTCCTGTACTTACTTTCTCCTGTACTTGTTCCTCTTTCCTCTTTCTTTACATCTTTATATTTTTATTTATTTATTTTTATTTTTTCTGTACATCTGTCACTTTCATAAGAGCCCTGCTTAAAATTTTGTTAGTGGGAGAATAAAAGATTACTCTACTCTACCCACACACAGTCAGTAACTCACTGTAGTTTCTCCACTTTACAATCTGTGTTCTTCAGTAGATCAGAGAGCTCCTTCACTCCTGAAGCTCCTGGTTGACTGTAGTTCAGGTTCAGTTCTTTCAGGTGTGATTGAGGGTTTTATCTCAGAGTTTCAATCAGTTCAGTAAAACCTGTTTCTGTAATACTGCAGTTCATCAACCTGTAGAGAGAAAGAGAAACACTAAACACCCCCTTCAGATACACACACACACACACACAAAACCACTCTACACACACACACACACACAGTAACTCCTGTAGTTTCTCAGTCTGTGTTCTTCAGTAGATCGAGAGCTCCTTCACTCCTGGGACTCACTGCTCATTAAAGTTCAGTTCCAGTTCTTTCAGGTGTGATTGGGGTTTGATCTCAGAGCTTCAATCAGTTCCAGTAAAACCTGTTTCTGTAATGTACTGCAGCATGAGCCTGTAGAGAGAAGAAACTAAACACACTTCCAGATCCAGCACACACACACACACACACACACACACACACACACAGTAACTCACTGTAGTTTCTCCAGTTTACAGTGTGGGTTCTTCAGATCAGAGGGCTCCTTCACTGCAAACTCTGGTTTCATTGACCATTCAGTTCAAGTTCTTTCAGGTGTGATTGAGGTTTGATCTCAGGCTTCAATCAGTTCAATGGAAACCTGTTTCTACCCTTAATTCTGCTTTTCCACAACCTGTAGAGAGAAAGAGAAACACTAAACACACTTCCAGATCAACACACACACACACACACACACACACACACACACACACACAGTCAGTAACTCACTGTAGTTTCTCCAGTTTACAGTGTGGGTTCTTCAGTAGATCAGAGAGCTCCTTCACTCATGAAGCTCCTGGATTATTAATGTTCACGTTCAGTTCTTTCAGTGTGATTTGAGTGTTTGAGATCTCAAACTAATCAGTTTAGTAGGAGTCTGTTTCTGTAATTCTGCAGTGCTCCAACCTGTAGAGAGAAAGAGAAACACTTATGTATAAGATCAGAACACCAAATGAAAAGGGTGCTTCTGTCCATCCTCTCTCTCACACACACAGGTTTGGAAGAAGGATCTCTCCACAGGTGTGTTACTGGATTTAGATGCAGACTCATTGTTTTCCACTTCTATCTCAGCGTTCTGTCTTTAACTCTGTCACTGAATTCTCTCCTGCTGGAGAACCAAAGGGGCCTCATCTCCTCCAAATCTCTGCTGTTTTTAGATTTGAGGCTCAGGCGTGGAGTTGTTTGGAGAGACCAGGTATATCTGTCTTGTCTGCATCTTTGTCTTGTTTGAGGGTCCAGTGCAGTGGATCAATTGTCTTCATTCTTCTAGTCGTCTGCATCTTCCTCCTTCAACCCAACCCCCTGCATGTCCTCTCTCACCACATCCATAAACCTCTTTGATCTTCCTCTTCTCCTCTTTCCTGGCAGCTCCATCTTCAACATCCTCCTCCTGATGTCCCTCGTCTCTCCTCTGCACATGTCAAGCCAAGCAACCTTTTCTCTAACTTTGTCTCTCCAAGACGTCTAACTGAGCTGTCCCTCTAATATACTAATTTCTAATCCTGTCCATCCTCGTCACACCCAACGAACATCTCAGCATCTTTAAATCCCAGCACCTCCAGCTCAAGCCCCTCCTGTCTTTTGTCACCATCTGCAGCTCAACACAACAGTATGTGTCCATAAATATTTGGACAAGTTAGCTTTCCTAATTTTGAGTTCTGTATTTTACCACATTACCTCTCTCATTCATCAGCTGCTCAAAGTTCTCCTTCCATCTGCTCAACACACTCTGTTCACCTGTGAGTACGTTTCCATTCTTTAGTCACCCTGACCTGCTGCACATCTTTCCCAGATCTGTCTCTAACTAAAGCCAATCTTGCCAATCGGTAAAGGTCCTTTTCTCCCTCTTTACTGTCCAACCTCTCATACAATTCACCAAACACCTGATCTTTAGTCTTCACCTGCTTTCATCACCCTTTGGTTCATCTCCTTGTACTCCTGTCTACTTTCTTCATCTCTCTGACTGTCCCATGTCTTCTTCACTTGCCACCTCTTCTGTATACACTCCTGGACTTCTGGGTTCCACCACCAGGTTTCCTTATCCTCCTTTTTCAGCATTCCTCTCCTCCAGCACCATTCCTACTCATCACCTCCTCATCACCTCTGTTCCCTTCTGTTTATGACCATTAAAATCTGCACCAATCACCACTCTCTCTCTCCCTGGGTACACTCTCTATCACTTCATCTAACTCACTCCAGAATTCTTTTTTCTCTCCATCTCCCCCAACCAACTAGTGAACAACATTCATGATCCACCTTCAACTTCCAGCTTCAAACTCATGCCCTCACAGCACCTCTTCCTCCAAAGTACTCTCCAGTATCTTCTTCAGGATAACACCTCCCCATTCCTCCTTCATCCACACCATGGTAGAACAGTTTAAACCCACTCCTCAGCCCACTGGTCCTCACTGCCCTTCCATCTAGTCTCTCACACACAGAATAACCTTCCTTCTCTCCTATCCATATCAGCTCAATTTCTACCTTTATAGTCATGCCAGCATTTCAATGTCCCCTACCTTCCACTTCACTCTCCTTTCCTTCTCCCTTCTCCTCTGGACCTGCCAACTGTGGTCAGTTTCCACTGCAACACCCTGTAGACTAACAGCACTGATGGCGGTGTTGTTAACCAGACTGGAAACAGATCCGGTATGGTCTGTATCGTTGTCCGTGTATTGATTTGGCAAGTTTACACGGATGCCCTTCCTGTACAACCCTCCCCATTTATCCGGTACTGGGATAGCACTAAGAAATATACTGGCTTGTGCATCCCTAGTGGCTGGGTTGGGTCTCGTCTGCATAGCTGTGATAAATATTTCATTTGGCCCTGAAGGAGCTCTGAAGGAGCTCTTCATTTGACCCTGAAGATTGATTAATATTTAAAACTGGTCCAAAGATTAAGCCCCAGGGACACCACAGGTTACTGGTTCTTACAGACACATTCTGTCCTATTGTATAAAGTCATTCCTTACTTAATATTTAAAGAAAACTATTTTAGAACAGTTCCTGGTGTTCAAACCCATTTCTTTAAAGACTTAACAAGAACCCTGGCTGTGTTTCTGACAGAGTAAGTGTAGCAGGCTCTGTTTACTGAGATGGAGCAGCAGTATCATTTTCCAGAATCTGTATTTGAGCGAATGTTATTATTTTAACGCGGTCACTCTGGTGGAATGGACTGGGTGTAAGTGTGAAGGGGAATTATGGGAAGAGTTTTATTAGATGTAGTGCAAACACACAGAATGAATGAGATAAGGCAACCAGTTCTTATGAAGTTCAGAAACACTGTGATACACGGACAATGATGGATTAGCTCACACAATACTGGGATCTATACCTTTAGACTGCAACTTAATACTGAGACACCAGAATTGTTCAGTCAGAGCGAGCAATGAAAAATATGACAGATGCCCCAAAGCTCACACCTTTACCAGGCCAAATGAACTGAAGCACACTCCAACAGCAGACAAACCAGGGTGAGAGGGAACTGGCCTCGACAGCCTGCCAGAAAACCAGCTCACCCTGTTGGGATTTACATGTGAGCTAGACCCATTTCAGGGACCTACAAGGGACACTTTACAGACTATGGGACGGTCAAAGGACTGGAGTACAGGTTGACCAGAGGATGGAGCTTTAGGTGTAGCGACAGGGACAAGGATGTGGATGGTGACAGGGATAGTTAGGGGCACAAGTATGGGGACAGGTACACTAAACGATAGGGACACAGGGACAGAGCTGGCTTACTGTGGTAAGGACCTCAATGGGAGACAGTGGCAGGGACAGAGCATAGTTAACATTGAGGCCCATGGCCCAGCAGCAGCCATGTCCTGAGCAGCGCTCATAAAACTGATACCTGGTGACAAGGACAAGTTCTGCAAGAAGAACACTTGCTTCCTCAGTTAAATTTTGATAGACTACAGTCTGGCTCTTTAATATCTCAGTGTGTCCTGCTGGCTCTCCTACCAAAGCACCACACTTCATTCAGATGGTGAAGGACAGCGTGGCCGTCATCACCAGAGTCTGTGTCTGCAAGCTGATATGTTTTGTAGTTTTTATCCACCATTTAAATAATCTGGGTCTAATCTAACCAATCAGGGCAACCCAGTGTCTTCATCAAATCACTGGTTTCTTCTTTTGTTCTGGTTTTCCAGGCTTGATTGTCTGCAGTGTGTTTTGGATCTTGCTGCAGGATCAAGTTCCTGTTGATTAGATCTGCCTTTCCTCATGAGTTGTTTTTGTGATTTCAGAGTGTGTTCCTCCCACTTCTGCCCGGTGGAGGTTGTTACGTCCAATCAGTGTCTATGCTGTTTTGAAGTTTCTCTGTTTTGTTCTCTCAGTTCTACATTAGTCTCCAGATGTTGTTGGGTCCCTGTGTGACCAGTTAAGTATCTATTACTCAGAACACCAGTGGTTCTTCTTTTCCCAAAAAAAAAGAGAGAGAGAGAGAAAAGAGAGAGAAGGGAGAACTGTTTGCCATTACTCTGGTCATGATAGTGAAATGTTTCTACTGGATCTTCCTTCTTTTCCCAGCTTCAAAATGGCACACTTTTCTCCATAAACAGCTCACTGGTCATACTGGTTTTCCCACTTATTCCAGAACATCAGAATGATGTGTGCAGGATTTTAAGTGTGTAGCAATAACTCAGGAACTACTGTAGGTTCTCAGTTTGCAATTGTTGGGTTCTTCCAGTAGATCAGAGAACTTCTTCACTCCTGGAAGGCTCCTGGTATGTTATAGTCCAGGTCAGTTATTTCAGGTGTGAGCGGTTTAATTTAAGAGCTTCAATCCCAGTTTCAGTAAAGCCTTTTCTTTAATACCGCAGTAGCTGCATGTGAAGAGAAAGAGAAACACTAAACACACACCAGTTGGTACGGAATCACCAGATCAGTTATTAAGACACAAGAAGTCATAAGCTAAAACACATCTTGCCTCATTGCAAATCCAAGATGTTCTTATAGAGCCTCTAAGGAACAATGTTCACCAAACAACAGATGTTCATACATCCTGTTCATTACATAACGATGATTCTTAGTCTAAGTTCAGTCTGACTCCGTCAGTGGTTCCACTGAGAAAAGTGCTCTAACCTTTCCTTTGATATCTGGACACCCTGGACTCTAAAATGTACCACATTTCATCAAAAAGCAAGGTGTTTGGATAATAATAATAATAATTAAAATGATATTGAAACTGTTGTGTGCACATGCACTGGGGGATAAGGAGAAAGACCCCTGAGCAGGATCGTAGGACTACCCTGTCTGCTGAGAGAAACAGCTCAGACAGACTGGGATTATGAACAAAAATAAATATTTATTAAACACCACAGACCTGAATGCTGCTACACTAACACACACTGGGGGAACAGGGGTAGAAGAAGGAGCAGGAACCATAGCTTAGGCACTACCGTTAACCCACAGCCGTGCAAGTGGACTGACTCTAAGCTGATCCGTACAGGAAGTTCAATCTCTCAGCAAACTTTGTCTCCAAGACGTCTAACCTGAGCTGACCCTCTAATATACTGATTTCTAATCAGCCCACTCACACACACACACACATATATATATATATATATATATATATATATATATATATATATTTATATATACTATATATAGAGAGAGAGAGAGAGAGAGAGAGAGAGAGAGAGAGTGGGTAGTGAGAATGGGTGTGAATATATGGTGATCTTGCTCCAGTATCTCAGTTTACAGTGTGGGTTCTTCAGTCCAGTAGAGGATCTTCACTCCTGAATCCTGCAGCTTATTGTATTCCCAAGTCAGGATTTTTCACACGTGATCTGATCAGAACTGAGAGCAGAATACAACAGACAGATTTTCTCTGTGAGATCACAATGACCCAGACTGGAGGAGAAAAGGAGATGCAGTATACACACACACACACACACACACACACACACACACACACACACACACACACACACTGGTTACACACAACAATATGCACTCACATACAAATACACACACACACACACAAACACTACTACTAGACACACAGTTACTACTAAATACACACACACAAACACTACTACATGCACACACTCTACTAAATACACACACACTCTACTAAAAACACACACACATTTACCCATACACACTAGTACACACACAGTCTATACACAAAAACCTTTGTAAACATACACACACACTGTACTAAATACACACATAAAAACTACTACTCACACACATGCACACAGTTACACACACTACTACATACACACAAACACAGTTACACAAACACTCTACTACGCACACACAGTTACACAAACACACACACACACACATACAAACACTCTACTACACACAAACACTAGGTCGCCCTGAGGAACCTTAGCAGGTACTGTCCCGTCATTGCTCCCCGGGCGCTTTCAATAGCTGTCGCCTGCTGCACGTGTGTGTGTGAAATACAGAGGTTGAGTTTCGTTGTGTTGTGCTGTGCTGCATATCACATTGACAAGGCTTGTCACTTTCACTTTCACACACACACACTCTACTAAATAGACACAAACACTCAACTACACACACACACACACACACACACACAGTTACCATGCACTACTAAATACACACACCAAACTACTCTACTACACACACACATACACTCTCTCACTAAACACACACAGTTACAAATACACTCTACTAAATAAACACACACAAACACTCCACACATGAACCTCACTCTATTAAATGCATAGAAACACCTACACACACAGACACTCTACTACACAAACACACACTCTATTTAATACACACACAAACACTCTACTACACACAAACACTACTACACTTACACACTACTTCACAACCACACACACACACCCTCTTCTGGTTTTACTGGTTGGGCTGATCAGTGACACACTGCCCATATACTGTACTGGATAAGATTAGAATGTGATGGGAACCAGTTCAGTAAAAACCAGTGAAAGAACAGAGGAAGAGAGAGAGGAGGAACAGAGGAGAGAGACAGAAATACATTTTAAATACACACTTTGTACACATTATCCGAATCACATCAGTATCATCACAACCCAATGCAGCAAACATCTACCATTAGGATAAAGGGAAAAAAAAGGAATAATACATAAAGGAGGGGGGGTGAATTTAGTTTTCAGAAAAAGTCACATTCCCATCACACATTGAACACAGGACTTCATTGTAGCAACACTTCAGTTTAAAAACTTCAGTTCATTCATCACCTTATAAAAGTTAAAATCCACCAGAATCCTGGACCTGACCAAACCCTTAAACACCGGCAGCACCTCACCGCTCCAACCTTTAAACACCGGCAGCACCTCACCGACCAAACCCCCTTAAACACCGGCAGCACCTCACCGACCGAACCCCTAAACACCGGCAGCACCTCACCGCTCCAACCCTTAAACACCGGCAGCACCTCACCGACCGACCTTTAAACACCGGCAGCACCTCACTGCTCCAACCACTTAAACACGGCAGCACCTCCACCGACCGACCCGCCAAACGGCGGCACCTCACGACCAGACCTTTAAACACGGCCTTCCTCACGACCGAACCCTTAAACACGGCGGCACCTCACCGCTCCAACGTAAACACCGGCACCTCGCGACCGGACCCGCTAAACGCGGCACCTCACGCTCAACCCTTAAACACGGCAGCGCACCTCACCGGCCGAACCATAAAGCACGGCAGCACCTCACGACCAAACCCTTAAACGACCTTCCGGCGAACCCTTAAACCGGCCTTACCTCACCGGCCAGACGCCAAACACGGCGGCACCTCCGCTCCAACCCGCCAAACGGCAGCACCCCTCACCGACCGAACCACTTAAAACACCGTCAGCACCTCCACCGACGGACCGTAAACACGATCGGCACCTCACCGACCGAACCTTAAACACGGCGGCCTTCACCAGCGAACCGCCAGCTTACGGCGGCACCTCTGCGACCAGACCCGCCAAACACGGCGGCACCTCCGCTCCAGCCCTTAAACACCGGCAGGACCCTCACCGACCAGACCCTTAAACACCGAGCAGCGCCTCACACGACCAGACATAAACACGGCGGGACCCTCACCGACCAGACCCTTAAGCACCAGCAGCACCTCCGCTCCAACCTTTAAACACGGCAGCACCTCACCGGCTGAACCTTTAAACACTGGCAGCACCTCACGACCAGACCCTTAAACACCGACGCACCTCACCGACGAACCCGCCAAACACGGCAGCACCTCACCGACCGAACGCCAAACACGGCAGCACCTCACCAGCGAACCATAAACGGCCTCACCGGCGAACCATAAACACGGCAGCACCTCCGCTCCAGCCTTAAACACGGCCAGGACCTCACCCGACCAGACCATAAACACCCGGCAGCACCTCACCGGCGAACCAGCGCCAAACACGGCGGCCTCCTGACCGAACCCTTAAACACCGTGGCACCTGCCGGCCGGACCCTTAAACGCGGCAGCACCTCCTGGCAGACCCTTAAACACGGCAGCACCTCACCTTGAACCCTTAAACACCGGCGGCACCTCACCGGCCAGACCACTTAAGCACCAGCGGCACCTCCGCTCAACCCTTAAACACCAGCCAGGACCTCCCCGACCGAACCATAAACACCCCGGCCAGCACCTCACGCTCCAACGTAAACACCGGCAGGACCTCACGACTGAACCCTTAAACACCGGCAGCACCTCACCGACTGAACCCTTAAACACCGGCAGCGCCTCACCGACCGAACCCATAAACAACGGCAGCGCCTCACCGCTCCAACCCTTAAACACCGGAAACGCCTCACCGAACCCGTAAGCACGTAGCACCTCTGCGACCGAACCACTTAAACACCCGGCGGGACCCTCACCGACCAGACCCTTAAACGCCAGCAGCACCTCCACCCGCTCCAACCGCTGAAACACGGCAGCACCTCCACCGACTGAACCTTCTAAACACTGGCAGCACCTCACCGACGAACCCTTAAACACGACAGCACCTCTGCGACCGAACCATAAGCACCGGCGGCACCTCACCGATCGAACCCATAAGCGCGGCCTTTCTGGCAGACCATAAACACGGCCTTTCTCACGGCCGAACCTTAAACACGGCGCTACCTCACGCTCCAACCCCCTTAAACACCGGCAGGACCTCACCCGACCGAACCATAAACACCCGACAGCACCTCACCGCTCGAACCCATAAACACAGGCAGCACCTCAACGACCGAACCCTGAAACACCGACAGCACCTCACCGACCGAACCCTTAAACACCAGCAGCACCTCACCGACCGAACCCTTAAACACCGGCACAGACTCGTGACATAGATACCATATTTGGCCATCTTGATCATAAAATTCAGTAATTGGCCTTTCACCTTCCGCTTTATACACGTGTTTAAAACCAAGCAAGCGAGTTCATTAAAACATTGCAACATTCCAGCACCATCATCCCCTCAGCACCTGGGTGAGAAGCTGAGGCTGCTGGAGCCATGAACACCTCCCACTACTGTAACTGGATCCTGGACTTCTGACTGGGAGACCCCAGTCAGTCAAGGATCAATAGCAACACCTCAACACCATCACCTGGAGCACAGGCCCCCCCAGGGCTGTGTGCTCAACCACTACTATTCACGCTGATGACCCACGACTGTACAGCCAAGCACAGCTTGAACCACATCAAATCAAATTAAATGCGATGATGCAACCGTGGTGGGTCTGATCATCGGTGGAGGCAGGCGCTTACAGAGAGGAGATACAAAGAGCTGACGGACTGGTGCAGAACCAACAACCTGTCTCTGAGCGTCGACAAGACTAAAGAGATGGTTGTTGACTTCAGGAGATCACGTAGGGACCACCTCCGCCTCATCAGCCTTACCTCACCTGTGGAGATGATTTCCAGAGCACCAGGTTTCTTGGTGTTACATCCCTGACAACCCCTCACGTGGTCCCTCAACACCAGCTCCATCACAAGAAAGCCCAGCAGCGCCTCTACTTCCCTCGCGCCAGACTGAGAAGCCATCTACACCTTCCATCCTCACCATCTTCACAGAGGAACCATTGGGAAACTCTGGCGGCTGCATTGCTGCTGGTGCAGGGGACACCAGCGTCTTAGACTGCAAGTCCCACAGCGGGTTGTGAGAACAGCTGGGAAGATCATCGGGAATCTCTCTGCCCTCTGTACAGGACATCTTCACCCTGCCATCCGCAAAGCAACCAGCATTGTGGATGATCCCTCCACCCTTCCTCTCTTCTCCCTCCTGCCATCCGGAAAAGGTTCCGCAGCATACGGGCCTCCACTTCCAGGATGGGAAATAGTTTCTTCCCCCTGGCCATCAGACTGTTGAACTCTTAAACCCAGTCCACTTTTCATCCTGTATTTATTTATTTATCTCGTGTTGCACTCTTACTTTAAATTCCGAAATGTGCTCCACCCACACTACTACACTGAGGATCTACCTGGGCTGCTTTGTTCCACAACACTGCAGCCCTCCACGGATGAATGTACTGTCTGTCATGCTGTCTGTTGTTGTCTGTCTTGTCTGCACTTGTTGCCCGTGTTGTCTTATGCTGTCTTATGTTGTCTTGTGTCGTGTCTTGTGTCGTGTCTTGTGTGTAGCACCAGGGTCCTGGAGGAACGTTATTTCGTTTCACTGTGTACTGTGTATATGGCTGAAATGACAATAAAATCCTACTTGACTTGACTTGACTTGAAAAACAGTAAAAATGTAGGCCAGTTTAACGGCGCAGGAGAACCCCTGTCCTCAGCAACTGAGTCACTGGTCACCTCAGAGGAAAGAAGAGAAGAGAGGAGAGAGAGGAGAGGAGAGAACAGTAGAGAGGAGAGGAAGTGTGACTCAGTTCTATAAATATAAAGACTATATATTTTTGGAATATAAAAGCTGAGGTTTATGGATGTGGTGAGAGAGGACATGCAGGTGGTCGGTTTGAAGCAGGAAGATGCAAAAGACAGGAAGAAATGGAGACAGTTGATCCGCTGTGGCGACCCCTAAACGGGAGCAGCCAAAAGAAAAAGAAGAAGAAAAGCTGTGATGAGTAAGGTAGTGTGACCGGCTGTGGAACAGCAGTGTGTGTGTCTGTATGAGGAACATGTTCTAGTCTAGAATAAAGTTCTGTTAAAGTCAGACGTAGGAACAGTCTGTGATCACGTTCTAACTGGAGCCTGAGCTGAAAGTAGAAGATCATTCTAGAGTCGTGTTCTCTAGAACCGTTCAGATCAACAGTCCTGTTCTCACAAACTCTTAATGAAAGAACACGGACCGCTCACACTCACACACTCTCTCTCTCTCTCTCACACACACACACACACACACACACACACACACACACACACACACACACTGTTAAACTGTAAATACTCACTCAACTCTGGGAGATGATGTAACTATTTGCTGAATCTTTCTCTTTAAATCGTGAAGCTTCTTTATCAAACCGAAGAGAGTCTCACAACATGAACCCTCTTCACGCTGCTCTTCCTGGATCTTCAGTAAAACACAGAGCACTAACGACACATTCAAGATACAAACAGACAAAAACTAAACATAAACACTCAGAACACAACAGATAATATATAATCTTACTGTTTCCTAATAATCTTTAAAATAACATTCAGATTACAAGAATATCCGAAAAGCCGCAGACCCAGAGGTAGAACTGTCTAATAATCCTGATCTTTCATCTACAAGGTATTTCCTGTTGTGTACAGTTCAGTCATTTTAGTCCCACTTCACTCCCTCTCTGTCATTTGCTCATTTGTGTCCCATTCTGGTGTCTCCATCTCTTCCTCATCTTCATCCTCAATGGCATCCTGGTCCTGGTCTTGACACAGGAGATCATCTTCTGTATCATCCATGTTGTTGGCAATACCAGTTTTGAGAAAGCTGGTCTCCACCATCTCTGCAGGAATTTCCTCCCAGAAGCTTTTGGCATATGAGGTCACCAACATCAAACCTGGTTTCTTGATGTTGCCTCCTGCTGTCATAGGCTTGTCATCTGAAGCCATCCAGGTCAACCACTTCAGTCTCATACAGTCTTTGAATGGCTTGTTTAAGACCACATCTAGAGGATGCTGAACTGATGTGAGGCCACCAGGTATTACTGCTCCATAGTGTTGTGTCTTCTGACCTCCTGTTTGACCTTATCCATCTTGTGGGCACGGAATTGATCCCACACAAGAAGAGCCTTTTTATTCAGAAGTGCCCCAGATCTTCTGCCCTGCACCTGTCTCAACCACAGAACAATCCCTTCCTATCCATCCATCCCCTGGGATGGCAGCAGACCACAACATTTGTTGGCATCTTTTCTCCTTTAGGTATGGTCTTTCTTTTGAAAATGACCATTAGCTTCAGTTTCGTACAATCAGCCATTACATGTCTATATCACATAACTCATTTTTTATCACATATCACATTTTACCATAAATACTGGAATTTATGGTAAAATGAATTGAGTTGTCACCGGTTTAGGTATTCAAAATGGCGGCATGTGAGTTTCCTGGATTGAAATATGATTGAAACAGGGCAGCAGTGGTCTAGTGTTGAGGGAGTCGGCCACAGGATCGGAAGATTGTGGGTTTGTGGGTTTCACCAGTAAGTTGCCCTGAGGAACCCTTGAGCAAGGTACCGTCCCTGTCACTGCTCCCTGGGTGCTTTCAATAGCTGGCCACTGCTGCACAGTGTTTGCATGGGTTAAATGCGGAGGTCCAATTTTGTTGTGGTTCACGTGTGCTGTGCTGTGCTGTGACCTTGCAATGACAAGGGTTGTCACTTTCATGTGAAAAGTGTTTTTGTGTGAATTATATTTAATGACACTTTCAGATTTTTACAGATAAATGATAGGAAAGCACCAAAAACGTGTATTCGGTAATAATTTAGAGAATAATTACCTGGAAATGTGAACATTCATTGGTCTCTATGCGGAAGCATCAATCACTGAAGAAATTCCCTTTGTATAGGTTGCACCCCAATTTATAGGTAATTTTGGTACAAATTCGTGTGACTTATACACGAGAAAATACAGTATATCTACAATCATCACAGCAACATTTAATATTATATCATTATCACAAGCCCCTTCACTCTCACTCATTGTCATAACCACCTTCACTCTCACTCCATCATAACCACCTTAACTCTCCTTCACCATCATAACCACCTTAACTCTCATTCACTATCAAAACCACCTTCAATCTTACTCATTATCACAACCACCTTCACTCTCACCCATTAACATAAACACATTCACCCTCACTCATGATCACAACTGCCTTCACTCTCGTTATCATAACCACGTTCATTCTCCTTCATTGTCATTCTCTCACTCTTGTTACACCCTAACCCACTGTCCAGAATTTAGGTGTTATATTTGATCATTTGACTCTCACATAAACACAGCTGTGAAAATTGCATTCTTTCATCTCCGAAACATCTCACGTTTCTGTTCATCACTTTCATTAAAGGATGCAGAAACATTTATTCATGCTTTTATAACTTTCTGTCACTATTACAATAACACTTTATTTTTTGCTCTCTTTAGGAGTCCATCAAGAACATTAACCAGGGTCAAATACATACAGAACTCTGCAGCTCGTGTTCTCACCTTCTCTCCTTCTCCAAAAAATCTGATCACTCCCGTTCTGTACAAACTTCACTGGCTGCCCAGATCAGACCGTATTCAGTACAAGCTGCTTCTCATCATGTTTAAAGCTCTGCATGGATCTTCTCCTCCATACCTCACTGAATTACTCCATTCATACACTCCCACTCGCTCACTGTGCTCCTCCGGTACCGGGTTACTCACAGTACCTAAATTCAGGTGAGCTACTGAACCGCTGCTCCTAAACTCTGGAATTCCCTCAAAATGTCTGTCTAACATCCTCTCTGAATGTCCTCTCTGTCTCTCTTCAAAACTCTGTTGAAAACATATCTATTCAGTCTGTGCTCTTCCACTTCTCCACATTCTTCATTTCTTCTACTCCACTGTCTTTCATGCTGGCTCTTAAGATTCTGCTGTTTGTTTTTTCACTGCCTCTGTGTTTGTTTGTTACTGCTGGTGGTCTAGTGGTGGTACTTGTCTATGGACCAATGGCTCAAGAGGTCCCAGGTTCAATCCCACCTCCAGCACTACCACCACTGGGTCCCTGAGACCCTTAACCCTGAGCGTCTCCAGGGGGGACTGTCCCTGTACTCAGGACATGGAAGACACTCTGAATAAGAGCTGAATTTTGTGGCTAAATGCCACAAATGTAAATGTTCCTGTTTTCATCTGTATTGTTTTATTTTTGCTCTGTAAAGTGACCTTGGGTTTGAGAAAAGCTCATATAGTGCTGTGCAAAAGTTTTAGGCAGGTGTGAAAAATGCTGTAAACAGAACGCTTTCAGAAATATCAATAATGATTGTTTATTTTGATCAATTTACAAAATGCAAAGTGAGGAACAAAAGAAAAATCTAAATCAGGTCAATATCTGGTGTTTCTACCTTTTACCTTCAGAGCAGCATCAGTTCTTCTGGCCCCACAGAGCCCTGATCTCCACATCATCCAGTGTGTCTGGATCACATGAAGAGACAGAAGGATGTGAGGAAGCTACATCCACAGAAGATCTGTGCTTAGTTCTGTTTGGAACGACTTACCGGCCGAGTTCCTTCAAAAACCGTGTGTGAGTGTACCTAGAAGAACTGATGCTGTTTTGAAGGCAAAGGGTGGTCACACCAAATATTGATCTGATTTAGATTCTCTTTTGTTCATTCACTGCATTTTGTTGATTGATGAAAATAAATGATCAACACTTCCATTTCTGAAAGAGTTCTTTGTTTTCAGCATTTTTACACACCTGAATAAAACTTTTGCACACTACTGTAAAAAAAGTATTATTATTATTATTATTATTATTATTATTAAGTAGATGGAGAGATACATGAAAGCTGCAGGACACCAAGACCTTCAGCTTCCAGTTAACTGCTCCACACCTTCCACACCAAGAGGAGCTGTTAGATCTTCACTTCCTCCAGCAGAGACAGACAGAAGTGAGCTGGAGCTGAGCTGCTCTCTGTGTTTTATAATGAATGTACATCTTCACCCAACATCCCCAAACAGGACGATGTTCTAGATACACACTCAGTTCCTCACGTGGGACCAGGTTCTCTCCTCTTTCTGTTTGTGTGTCTTTAACTCTTTACTGCCTGCAGTGGATTAAACTCACATGAACATCAGTTTCTGATTAAATAAAGAAATCATCACTTTACCTCTTCTGTATTCTTCAGCTTCTCGCCTTATAAATTCTGTAAACAGAAAAGAGTAACAATGAAAACATGCAGAAAGAAATAATCTACCAGTGTCTGTTCAGTTTCATCAGAGTTTACAGGTTGTGTTCTTATACTGAGTGTGTGTGTGTGTGTGTGTTTGAGAAACAAAACACTTAATAAATTATTACTTTAATGATTTAATAACAGCATGAAACACAAACTAGTCCAGAGTCTGGAGACGATCTGTACGATATCAGACTCACTAAGAGAGACTTTTAAACTAATGATGGTGAAGATGTGACGTCCTGATCTGATATACAGTACTGTTCACACACACACACACACACACACACACGGTGTCCAAGGGAAAAAAGCTGACATTAAAATGCTGTATATATATATATTTTATTCAAACTCGTATAAATGATAAATGAAATAAAAATCACTTTTAGGAATCAGGGCTGCACAATAGATTATCTCTTCATTGTTCCTGCAGTGTTGTTCTGTGATACTGAGATCAAAGAGGCTTACAATATTCAAATAGCCCAATCACAGCTCCAGGTTAGTGTAAAATATCAAATAAACTGATAAAAGAGTTTTATCAGTTTATTTGATCAAATAAACTGATAAAAGAGGTCAGCATGCATTTTGATAAATGAACAGGGGGTATTTTCAACCAGAATCCTCCGTCTAAGGGGTAAGAAGGAACGCAGAGGCTGCGAGGTGTATTATAACAGGTAGAAGAGTGCAGTGACTGAAGTAGGGACTTGGGTGGGTTAAGGGAGGGCTAAGATTGGAGAGATTGGATCAAACTTCTTCAAGCTAATCCCTCCCAAACCATCCACTCTCCTACCCTTACTCCTTCTTTCCTAAACACCTCTACTCTCTCCTACTCTCCCACCCCTGCTCTCCTTTCCAAAAAAAAAAAAAAAAAAAATTTTATGGTGTATACTTGTTACAAGGCTCTTGTCTGCTACTTAGGTGGTACTAGCTAATCAGCAGTTCTGATCTGTGCTAGTTACTAAGATGTTGATCTATTGTGGAAATTAAGCACTGTTGTAAGTCGCTCTGGATAAGAGTGTCTGCTAAATGCCGTAAATGTAAATGTAAATGTACCAAGGTAAGGTTGAGAGTGATAAAGATTTACCTTGCTTGTCGGTGACGATCGACAGTAGATATTAGAGTGTTAAAAATGCTTGTTATGAAACGGAGGTACAGTGAAGAAGCGACTGACCCAATAATATTGGTCAGTTGGCTGTTGAAACATGGTTTTCCAGCACATGGTTCCTTTAATTTCTTTTAAAGGTTTTATGTACTATATACAGTACTGTGTGAAAGTTTCAGTCAGGTGTGTAAAATGCTGTAAACAGAACTCTTTCAGAAATGGAAGTGTTCATCATTTATTTTCATCAATCAACAAAATGCAGTGAATGAACAAAAGAGAATCTAAATCAAATCAATATTTGGTGTGACCACCCTTTGCCTTCAAAACAGCATCAGTTCTTCTAGGTACACTCGCACACGGTTTTTGAAGGAACTCGGCCGGTCGGTCGTTCCAAACAGAACTAAGCACAGATCTTCTGTGGATGTAGCTTCCTCACATCCTTCTGTCTCTTCATGTGATCCAGACACACTGGATGATGTGGAGATCAGGGCTCTGTGGGGCCAGAAGAACTGATGCTGCTCTGAAGGTAAAAGGTAGAAACACCAAATATTGATCTGATTTAGATTTTTCTTTTGTTCGCTCACTTTGCATTTTGTAAATTGATCAAAATAAACAATCATTATTGATATTTCTGAAAGTGTTCTTTGTTTACAGCATTTTTCCACACCTGCCTCAAACTTTTCCACAGTACATTTACATTTACGGTATTTATCAGATGCTCTTATCCATTGCAACTTCCATGTCCTGATTACAGGGACAGTCCCCCCTGGAGACACTCAGGGTTAAGGGTCTTGCTCAGGGACCCAGTGGTGGTAGTGCTGGAGGTGGGACTCGAACCTGGGACCTCTTGAGCCACAGGTCCATAGACAAGTACCACCACTAGACCACCACCACCCCACAGTACTGTATTTTTTTTTATACTAGCCATGTTTCTTTTTTTTACTAGCTTTGTTTCTTTTTATACTATCTATTAACAGATTTGATGGATTTTACTAGATTTTATTCATTTATTCAAATTATTTTACTTATATCTGTATCCTTTATTTATCCTTTATTCCTTCTCCCTTCTCACATAGTATAGCTTAACCATTTCTTTGTGTCTTAACTCCCCAACCCAAACTCTCCTTCATCTACTCCCAATGTCCTTCCATCTCTGAACTCCCCTACCACCCCTGAACTCCTCTACCAGCCCAATGCCCTTCCATCCCTGAACTCCTCTACCAGCCCAATGTCCTTCCATCCCTGAACTCCTCTACCAGTCCAATGTCCTTCCATCCCTGAACTCCTCTACCAGCCCAATGTCCTTCCATCCCTGAACTCCTCTACCAGTCCAAAGTCCTTCCTTCTCTGAACTCCTCTACCAGCCCGATGTCCTTCCATCCCTGAACTCCCCTTCCTTCTGTGAACTCCTCTACCAGCCCAATGTCCTTCAATCCCTGAACTCCTCTACCAGCCCAATGTCCTTACAGCCCTGAACTCCTCTACCAGCCCAATGCCCTTCCATCTCTGAACTCCTCTACCAGCCCAATGACCTTCCATCCCTGATCTCCTCTACCAGCCCAATGTCCTTCCATCTCTGAACTCCTCTACCAGCCCAATGTCCTTCCATCCCTGAACTCCTCTACCAGCCCAATGTCCTTCCATCCCTGAACTCCTCTACCAGCCCAATGCTCAATTGCAAGGTCACAGCACAGCACTCAAGGAACCACAATGAAATTGGACCTCTGCATTTAACCCATGCAAACACCGTGCTGCAGTGGGCAGCTATTGAAAGCACCCGGGGAGCAGTGGCGGGGACGGTACCTTGCTCAAGGGTTCCTCAGGGCAACCTACTGGTGAGGAACGCACAATCTTTCAATGCAGGGGCAACTCCCTAACCACTAGGCCACTGCTGCCCCCAGATTATGATTGTGTTGAAGGCACTAGAGAAGTCAAAGAACATGACTCTCACAGTGCTCTTGGCACTCTCCAGGTGAGTGAGGGCCTGATGCAGCAACTAGATGACAGCGTCATCCACCCAAATATGTGGCTGGTAAGCAAACTGCAGCGTCCTTCCCCCTCCTTATCTCTCTTCTCAGCTCCTTCTGGACTGTCCTCATTGTCTCTCTCTGAAGCCTGGTGAGCACCGTTAGCTCATCGATCTTATTATGCAGAGATCTGACATTCCCCATAATGATCGAGGGTACCAATGATTTGTACCGTCTCTTCCTCTCCCAGTGTTTCACCCCAGCTCTGCAGCCCCGTCTCCTCCTGTAGTTCTCTGGGGATCTCTGCTCTGTCGCTGGGCTGTATCGGCTGGTTGCTGAGCGCTAGCAGCTGATCAGGGTGTAAACAATGAACCCACGCACTGGTGACTCTCCGTGTACTCAGTTAAACAGTCCGTATACGATTAAAACACAGAAAAAGAGTTCACAAGTCGACTGTACTTGTGACTGATTAGAAGAAAGAAGTAATAAGAAAAGTAAGGAAAATAGATTAAATAAGTTAAAAGAACAGAAAGTGCTCAGAGCTCCTGTAACTGGCTGCCTCTCACGTAGCGCCATCTTAAACACATAGTATATATTTATTATATAGTGTTGTTATAGTATCTTTATAGTATTGTTATAGTATCTCTAAGGTTGCTATAGTATCTTTATAGTATTGTTATAGAATCTCCATAGTATTGTTAAAGTATCTTTATAGTATTGTTAAAGTATCTTTATTGTAATGTTATAGTATCTCTAGGGTTGTTATAGTATCTTTATAGTATTGTTGTAGAATATTCATAGTATTGTTATAGTATCTTTAAAGCATTGTTATAGTATCTTTATAGTATTGTTATTGTATCTCTAAGGTTGTTATAGTATCTTTATAATATTGTTATAGTATCTCTAAGGTTGTTATAGTATCTTTACAGTATTGTTATATTATCTTTACAGTATTATTACAGTATCTTTAAAGTTGTTTTAGTATCTTTATAGTATTGTTATAGTATCTTTATAGTATTGTTATAGTATCTCTAAGGTTGTTATAGTATCTTTACAGTATTGTTATAGTATCTCTAAGGTTGTTATAGTAATGGTTGTTATTGTTCTGGAGTGATTTATGATAAAAGGGTGGAATGTGGTAGAAGAATAAAAGAAGGTCTGTAGTGAGTAAGTGTGGTGAACTAAGTTTCTGGTGAATCTGTCTGTATCTGAGTGGAACTGGGAGCTACACCCCTCCCTCCTCTCTGCTCTAAACTGGGATCCAGTACAGAGTGGTTCAGAAAAACAGGTACACAGACAGGTGAAGACCTACGGCCTGTGGGCGAAAGAAGAGAGAGAAGAGAGAGACAGACAAACCAGAGGAGAGAAATCTGAGCAGGGGAGTTCAACAAGATAAGGAGGGAACTTCACTGAAAGAGAGAAACAACCCCATAAAGAGAAGAACAGGAAGTGATTAGGACCAGCACCCAGCAACAGACACACTACTGGTGAGACTTCCAGGAACTTCACCCATTTAGGCATTGTGGATGATCTTTCTCACCCGTCCCACACTCTCTTCTCCCTCCTGCCATCCGGGAAAAGGTTCCGCAGCATACGGGCCTCTACTTCCAGGGTGGGAAATAGTTTCTTCCCCCTGAACATCAGACTGCTAATATTTTAATACTTATTACTCATCCGTCTATCTATTAACTATTTATTTTTATTGCACATCCACACTTTACTCATAGTGCTGCTCCACTTTGTTACTCCTCTACACTGTCACACTGACACACAACCTGGGCTGCTTTGTTCCAGAACACTGCGGCCCCCTGACGGATGAACGTGCTGTCTGTTGTACTGTGTTGTCTGCACTTGTTGTCTTGTGTCTTCTGTTGTGTCTGATGTCCTATGTGTAGCACCAGGGTCCTGGAGGAATGTTATTTCGTTTCACTATGTACTGTGTGGATGGTTGAAATAACAATAAAATCCTACTTGACTTGATAATAAAAATGGTCATCTGGGTGATGATCCTTTGTAAATTCAACATCACGTCTGTTTTGGGGTTTTAGAAGCTGGCCTTTAAATACCTTAATGTTCTGTTCAAACACTGAAGTGAAAGTGAAAGTGACTATTAGTCATTGTGAACACAGTGAACCACAACCAAACATCCATCTCATTACATTCACAACACACACACACAGTCCAGCAGTGAATGTCCTTATGTGTCCTTATATGTAAATGTGGTGTTGATCAGAATATCTATTTGATCTTGAACAGGTGATTTTAATCTTTGATGAAGTGAGATGATGAGAGAAAAGCTCTGTGTCTCAGAGTGGAGTTCAGGTGAAGAACTGACAGAAGAACTGACCCACCTTTAGACTTCTTCCAGAAGAAAAATCCAACACCCAGTCCAACCAGCGACAAAATCCCTCCCAGAACACCAAGGACAATTCCAACTATTTTTAAAGTGTTTGGCAGGTGATCTGGAACACAATGAATAAAAATAATAATTTCTGTATGTAAAGTCTGAGATTTTATAGATGTAAAATAAGATTATGAAGATTATAAAGAAAATATAACATTATAAAGATTATGAAGAAAGTAAGATTATTAAATGAACATCAGCTGTTTATAAACAAACACAGCAGGAGAGAAAGAACTTGTAGAGTTTATATTCACAGTTCAGAGAAAAGGAAACGCTTCTACTAACTGGAATGAGTCTCCAGTGAAGGTACTTGTCACGATGTGGTGTTGTGGATTGGACGCCAACACAGAGCCAAGAGCTTCATACTGAACTTTACTGATGGATAACGGATAACATGCACAGAACTCATAAACTAAATGTATTAAACATAACAAGTGTAAAACGTAACATAAATAATCTCACAGTGCGCCCACAGAATGACCAGCGCCCTGCTCTGATTCACTGGAGCTTAAAACACCAGCACCGATGAGGCACACCTGGCACCCAATGCCCAGGTGTGCACAATCAGAGCAGGGCGCCCTCTACTGGCACAGAACCATCACAGTACTGCAGCTCAGAATATCATTTCTACATTTTATTACTGAACTCAGAGTTAAAATGACTCTTTATGAGCTTCAACAGTTTTACAGCTTTATTAATACAAACAGAACAATATTTAATGCAATAAACTACAAACTGCACAGAACTAAACTGAAGCGTTCAGTAAAGTCAGCTCGAAGGGAGACGATTCAACACCACTGTTCAGAGAAACCCTTCCACTGTTCGGTCCTCACACTGTGAGGAGGATCTAGAAGGAGATCTTTTAAAGAAGACCAGCTTCTGCTTCACTTCACTGCTGGACCAGCATCAAGTAGAGACCGGAGTTAGAAACCAGACAAACGAATGAAGAGAATGAATGAAGAAATGAACAGACTGTAGAACGAATAAACAGATGGGTGACAGGCAGGCAGAGGAACCAGCTTTAGTGCTCAGTTCTGTGTTGGGACGTCCCATTTCATCCTTCTAATAAAAAAATACAAATATTACATAAAGAAATAAAAACCACCACGACCCGGTCCCGGATAAGCAGTTTTACAAAGGGAGGGAGGGAGGGAAGGATGGATGGATAGATGGGTGGACGGATGGATAAATGGATGGATGGAGCGATGGGTGGATGGATGGATAAATGGATGGATGGAGCGATGGGTGGATGGATGGATGAAAACACCACAGTTTGTTACACACACTATATTTACATCCAGCTAAAGGTTCCAGAGGTTCAGGTGAGAATTGTGGTTCAAGTCCAGACAGAAGTGAGAAGAAATCCAACCTCCATGAACAAACAGGAACTCCTCCCTCACAAACCTCCACTCTGATCAGGAAATCTGTCCTTTTAACCTTCTAACCTGAAAACAGCCAGTGTTCAAACAGAAAACCCTACAATCAGCAACAAGAAACACCATGAAGATCAGAACAGTCTGAGTATGTTTCTGTTCTGATGGAGGACGTGACGGCAGGGGAACCGTGAAGAACATCAAACAGTAATAATCAATAAGACCATCAGTGACCAAGAACTTAATCACATCATAAAAATAAAACCAAAAGACCTGGACCTTCCTGAAGATCTACATCCTCACACAAGAGCCTGGAGGTTCTTCACCACGTCTCAGTAAACACACTGTGCTGGGAATGTTTCTCTTTTCCTCACAAGAACCAGAAAATCTGCTTCAAATCAAACACTGTTTAAAAAACACACGCCAGAGTGATTCTACAGTGACTCAGTGCTTCTACATTGATTCAGTGATTCTAGTGATTCAGTGTTTCTACACTGATTCAGTGATTCTACACTGATTCAGTGTTTCTACAGTGATTCAGTGATTCTACACTGATTCAGTGACTCTACAGTGATTCAGTGTTTCTACAGTGATTCAGTGTTTCTACAGTGATTCAGTGATTCTGCAGTGATTCAGTGTTTCTGCAGTGATTCAGTTATTCTGCAGTGATTCAGTGTTTCTTCACTGATTCAGTGTTTCTACACTGATTCAGTGATTCTACAGTGATTCAGTGTTTCTGCAGTAATTCAGTGATTCTGTAGTGATTCAGTTTTTCTACAGTGATTCAGTGATTCAGTTTTTCCAGCAGTGTGGAGTAACGTACCGTTAATAACCCTGTATGTGATGTAATCCTCCTTGGTGTGATTCTCTCTTGTCACTCTGCAGTAAAACGTGTCCACGTCTCTGGATTTGAAAGTGAAGCGGCTGTACAGATTGAAGAAATCACATTCTTTGTACGGGTCTGTTTCTGCTGCAGTCTGAACTTCTTTACTGTTCCTCCACTGAAGATCAGGTTCAGGCCGCCAGCCTTTAGATTCACACAGTAAAGTGAATTCTTCTGAATTCCAATCGTATTTCTGCACACTGATCACCGGACGAGTTCCAATCACTGTGGATTCACAGATTAAAACACGACTTTAAATCTAAAGTTCATCAAACAGATTTAATAAATAATAATCAGTTTATAAAACATGGAACAACTTTACCTTCAACTTCCAGAGTAACAGATACTTCTCTCCACCAGTGATCAGAGTCCACCCTACATCTGTACAGTCCTTCATCAGAAACTTTCACTTTAGTGAGTCTCAGTGAGACTTTACCGTTCTGGAGCTCCTCTTTAAATACAGATGTTCTGCCTCTGTACTCTTCACTCTGATGAGTGTTCTGATCTTTCCGCTCAGTGTAGAAATGAACTGAATCTCTCAGGTCTGCTCTGGTCCAGGTGATGCTCAAATCCACAGCATTAACTCTGTTCTTTAGATCCTCAGTCAGAACTGAACATGGCAGAACCACATCAGAACCAGCCAGAGCAACAACAGGATCAGAACCAGAACCAACCAGTTTAAACTTCTCTGTAGAGTCTGCAAAGAAAAACACAACATTTACTCACACACACACACACACACACACACACACAGTACATTCTCTGTCATTCACAAACACCCTCTCTCTCTCTCTCTCACACACACACACACACACACACACACACTACAGTGCTCCGACTCTCTACAGCAGCCTGACACACACACTCAGTACTCTCTCTCTCTCTCTCTCTCTCTCTCTCTTCCCCTCTCTCTCTCACACACACACACACTACATTCCCGACCTTTATTAGTTAATGAAGAACATCACACTCCCTCGATCTCCTAATACTTAAACCCTGACGATAGGGGCAGGTAAGGGAGTCGGCCACAGGATCGGAAAATTGTGGGTTCAAACCCCTTACTAGTAGGTTGCCCTGAGTTACCCTTGAGCAAGGTACCGTTCTAGTCACTGCTCCCCAGGTGCTTTCATAGCTGCCCCCTGCTGCACGGTGTTTGCATGGGTTAAATGCAGAGGTCCGATTTCGTTGTGGTTCACTGTGTGCTGTGCTGTGACCTCGCACTGAAAAGAATAGTCACTTTCACTTTACATCAGTATTTGAGGTCAGTGCGGGACATCAGTGTGAGATGTTTCTGTGGGACATTAGTGCGGGATGTCAGTGTGGGATGTCAGTGTGCTCCAGCAGCTGTTGGTAATGATTTAATATTCTGTCCAAAAATAAAAGTGTCCCATTCTGTTCTGCTGAGCCCTGAACAGGAGGATTGTGGGTAGAATGTTTTCTTTTATTTCGTTTCAGCCAAACTTCGATTTCACTTTAACACATTTCAGTCTCGATCAAACTGAAAAAACTAAACATGATGAACTTCAAACTTCATCTCTGTGATGATTTGTCCTCTTGTCCTTGTCCTTGTCCTTTTATTTCTGCATGAGTTCTTGTTCTGCCTTCAGCACTGTCCTGTCTTCTTGTCTCCTCCCAGTCCCAGACGTCCCCAGTCATGTGTCTCTACTGATCTTATGGTCTTTTTTCAGACTAACCTGTTTATTTATTTAGTTGTTTGTTTGTTTGTTTGTTTGTTTATTGACCTCGGAAGTTTCTCAGTTTAGGTTTTAAATCAGCAGTTCTTCTCCTCCTTTAGGACTCTGTGATCTGTGCAGTTGTACAGAGAGGCTGTTGAAGGGTTAAAAGTGAGGTACTGTACCTGAAAGAGCGCCGTGGAGGAACAGCATCATCACCCAAACACACTTCATCTCTGAAACAGAAGAAACATCATCACGTTTCTGAAGCTCCAGAAAGGGTTTAGTTTATCTTTATCTTAAAGAACGGAGCACTGGAGAACATGACAGGATTAACGGTCGTCATGGTAATCTACATCACGTGTTCTCTCATGAGCGTGTTGTGAGATGTTCAGTAATTAAACACTGATGGGTTCCATGTTTCTTGATGAAGAGAGCAGAATTATTCTGGTTGAACTGGTTTAGAGAGCTGCAGTGTGTGTGCTGGTGATGGAAACATTGTGAGAAACGTTATTTCGAGTCATTACTGGTTCTGTCTTCATGTAAAACCATCAGATGTTCCAAAAAGATGGGACTGGATCCCTGAACACTCCGGTTACTGGACCGTTCTCTCCATCTCTCTGTTTTCATGAAATCTCTCTTTCTTCACTGAAATCACTCGGTACAGAGACAGAGCTCTCAGTCCTGTTTCACAGGATTTAATCATCACAGAGACCCGATCCCAAATTTTCATCATTCTCCAAACCTCAGAGTCAGCTGATGAGGGTGGGACTCAGACTCAGCTCAGACTTTACATCATTACATCACACACAGAGACAGGAAGTGGCTTTACACACCATTACATCACACACAGAGACAGGAAGTGACTTTACACATCATTACATCACACACAGAGACAGGAAGTGACTTTAACTATATAGTAAAAATCCCTTTACTTTTGTCCCTGTCTCACAGTGCCTCACATTACTGAGTTCACAGAGTTTGTTGGCTAAATCTGTCCCCAGAAGATAGCAACCAGCTGCACTCATAATTGGGAAGCTGGATGGGAGGAACACCTTGAAATACCGGTGGTAGATAAGACAGGGGGACATCCGTGAAAAACACTTTTAATTGGGAGCCTGGATGGATGGAGGCTTTGAATTATAGGTGGTAGATAAGACAGGAAAGTAACAGTGAGAAGGCCTAAGTCTATTGGTGGGAAAGGGGCAAAGGTGGGGGAACTGAGGTTTTAATCATGACAGCATTGAATATTATTGGTCGAAAACTATTAATGGGATGGAGTTGGGTGTAAATTTTGAAGGCCAATGAAATGTATTTCAAGTCCGGAGTTGGGATGAGCAATTGGAGCTGCTCCCACGGGACCACGCCTGCTGAAACTCTTCAGTAAATTGGTTGTGCTGCATCTCTCTGACCTCACCTGATTTATTGACTTCGCTTGATTTCTGACTTAGAAAAAGTTTCAAACTTAGGCTCACGCTTCAATTTTCCATGACAAATATCATTACATCACACACAGTGAAGGAAGTGATCCTGATAATGTCATATTAATGAAATTCATTAAATGAAGGATTCCTGACACAGACACACTGAAGTTCACAAAAATGATGATGATCCTCAAAAATCCATGAACCAGGTTTCTTAAAGGATTCTTCTTCAATGGAATCATGAAAAGCATTAAAACTGTGCAGCTCTTCAGGAGCGGAGTGAGCATCTTTACACTCTCACACTTTAAACAGGTTGAACTTTTAAAACACAATCTGAAACTAAACACACAGAATCTTCTGACAGTCTGCTGTTGATCTCCTGCAGTAAAACTGAAGAAACAGTGTAAAATCATCCTACAAATCAGAGCAGGAATAAAAATAAAGAACTTCAACAGCTGAACTCTCTCCTGAACCAGGAACCATCAACACAACAACATTCAGCTGGAAGAACTTCACTTACTGTCCTCCATCCTGAAGATCTGTCCCAGAACCAGCTCAGTCCTCCAACTGTAGGAGCTCCTCTAGAAGATCTTCAACAGTGAACACACACTGCAGGTCTTGCTCCTGAAATGGTGTCACTGATCAAACCTCACAGTTTCACTTTCGGATCTTCCGGCTTAAACCTGTCTGTCTGTCTGTCTGTCTGTTGTGACTGTGTGTACATAGATAGATAGACAGACAGAAGGACAGACAGATAGATAGATAGATAGATAGATAGATAGATAGATAGATAGATAGATAGATAGATAGATAGATAGATAGAGAGGAATAAAACTACTCTTACACTTTCTGTACACTCATTTACTCTTCACTCTCTGTACACTAATGTACACTCCTCACTCTCTGTACACTAATGTACACTCTTCACTCTGTACATTAATGTTCACTCTTCACTCTCTGTACTCTAATATTGTATTTGGAGTGATCTCTCTCTGCTGGTTTGTTTTAAAACTGTGGCTGAAACCACTCTTCTGCTCCAAAACCAGCGATGAGTTCATGAACAGGAAGGAAGTGGATTCCTCAGGCTGTGCCACAAACCATGTAAACCTCACAGCCATTGAAGATGTTGGAGAACATCAGAGACGTCGAGCAGCACCCAGAGAGAAGCTTCACCAGCTGAGAAGATCATTCCTGTTAAAGTGGTGGAGTCCAGGAGATAAAACTGTGAACTGAGTGATCTGAGCTGGAAGACAACCGTCCAGGACAAACAGTGTGGACAGAACCCGTCTCTCCGTCCAAAACATCTCCTACATTCTCCACACCAAATCCCTGATTTAAGAGAACAACACACCACTGTCCGTTTAGTGTCCAAAGAGAAATGATCAACGCTGATGAAAGTTACCAGGTGGCATGATGTCATCACATGATGATGTCATCATATAATAACGTGAAATTATCAAATGAGTTCAAAGTTAATAATTAAAAAATGAAATATATAATTCCAGAGTGATTTTGGATTCGTTTAATCACCACAGCCTATTTCTACTGTTAACATGATGTACACTTGACAGTTTTTATGAGCGTATAATTTTTTTAAAAAAGATTAACTTGAATATTTAACAGATGGTTTTTTATTCACGTGAAACTGAGTAACCCATTTTAGTAAAGCACTCTAAACATTCTGCAAATGTAAATATTCACAAAGAGACGAGGAATTGAGCTTTATTGTCCAACTGCATCCCCACAGATCTGAAACCAACAGAAGCGGAAGATCTGAACCAGCAGATGTTTAGCTGTATTGTTGAATTGCAGAATTGCTGAATAAGTTTTATAAATAGCTGCATTTGATGCTTGTTGGTTTTTGCTGAGTGGTTACAAAAATTTTTTATCTAGCAACAAATTTGCTGAGTTGGCAACACCAGAAAGAGTCTGTGTTCGTAACCAAGGAGACAAAGATGGGTGGATTGATCCAGAAATACTGAAACTCCTGATACTGAAGGTCTTCTTCAGGAAAGATCAGGACTCACATGAAAATGTTGAGAGTTTTCAATATTTTGACACTTTCCAAGACCTTGTTTCACACAACTTCTATTAAAATATGAGAGAATTTGCAGCAAATAATGCATTCCTGTAGATTACTGTCACAGTCTGTTGTGCGTGTGGTTGCCGGTTTGGCATGACAGATGGTGCTCTGTTCTGACTGAGCACACCTGAGCTCATGAAGACACAGGTGTGCTTCATTGGGGTTGACTATTTAAGCCCCAACGAGTCAGCACAGAGTGTGGTTCATTCGCAAGGCCAAGCCTTATGTTAATGGTGGCATTTTAGTTCCTTTTGTCTTGTTTTGCTACCCTGTTCAATAAAGTTATGTTCCGGATCACTGGCTCTGCACTGACGTCCTTCCTTCACTCCGCCACTGTTACAGAAATGAACTGCTATAACCTGGACATCGCGAGCCATGAGGGCGAACAGGAGCACGTGTTGTGGGCACCAGCGAACAGTGTCGAGGAGACGCTGTAGCTGATAAAGACCTGAGAAATGAGGGCGACGGCAGGCTTTGCTTCTGGATCTCCGTGAGCAGAAAACAGAGCAGGAGCAGCTCCAGGTTAGTGGGAATGATGGAATAATCATTGAACTGATGTTGAAAGTCCAAAGATTGGAACAAACGTTTCAGGAATCTGAAAATGTGTGGCTGTCTGTTCTGGGCGAAGAAAGACCGGCCAAAATTATTCTTCCTGAGCAGCTCCAAGAAATGGAGGCTGAACTTGCAGCCAAGGATCATGAAATTTTTGCATGGAACCATGGATCTTGTTTTGAATGAAAAGTTAAGGGATGCTACACGGGCCTATTGTCAAGTCTCAGAGAAGCTTCAGGAGATGGAATTACAGGCTAAAGTGAGCAGAAACCATGTTCAGGAGATTTTAACCAGAACTCAAGCCAAGGAAAATGAGAATATTGAGACACGTTTTGCATGGGGGCAGTGGTGGCCTAGTGGTTCGGGCGTTGGCCGGAGGATTCAAACCCCTTCCCAATAGGTTGCCCTAAGGTACCCTTGAGCAAGGTGCCGTCCCCATCATGCTTCTCCCTGCTGGCGACCTGTCCAGGGTGTGTCCCCCGTCCTTCGCCCTGTGTGAGCTGGGATGGACTCCAGCACCACCTCCCGAGACCCCGCTTGGGACAAGCGGCAGAAAATGAATGACTGACTGACATTTTGCATGAACGGGAGGTGAAGTGTAAGAGACTGATAAATGAGAACGTCTCCCTCCAAACCATGAATCGCCAGTTACAGGAAAGCAAACAGTCTGAGGTATGTTCCCTTCAGGAAGAACTAGCTAAAGTTAATAGGGAACTGGAGAAAAAACAGGCTTGGGTATCTGGAAAATGAAAAGGACTGTAAAGACCAGAGAGAACAGATCATGTGGTTAACTGAAAGCTTGAACAGTACCCAGGAGAAACTAAGGAATGGCTCAGAAAAGCTCAGACAGGCCAATATGGACCACAATGCACTTCTCATGGACATTCACCAAAAAGATGACCAGATCAGCTGCATGAACATTCAGATCACTCAACAGAAGGAGTTGCTGAACAAGCTCAACCAGCAGCTGACAGAGAGAGAAGCCTCCGTGCTACAGATGAATGCCTCAGGCACAAACGAAAGGTTGAAACAAGAGAAAAAGATCTGCTTTCTCAGCTTGAAGAGACCAAAGGACTCTTGTTTCTTTGTCAGAGGGAGATTGAAACCGTGGAAACAGAAAGAAAAGCTATGTCTCAAGACAAAGATGAGCTTCAAGGGAAGATCAGTAAACTCATAAAAGAGAGAGAGGTGTCCAGGAAAAAGCTGCAAGCTGCAAGAGAGAGGCTGGAGAGAACAGATGAACAGATGAACCAAACTGCATGCCAGGCAACGAAGAGTGTAGAGATTCCAACTGTTCAGGAGAACTATGGAAGAACAGCTGAATCAGACCAGGGCAGAGCTGAAACAGGTGCAAGACCACAGCGTCGCTCTGTAGGTTAAACTGGGAAAAGCCTGACGAGAGGCCAGTAAGCTCACAGAGCTGGAAAGGGGCTTCAGAGATTATCTAAAGAAAAATCAAAGAAAACAAAGGAGTCCAACAAAGAGAGAGTCAGTAAAGAGAAAAAAGACTGGACAGAAGCTCTGGGATACCCCTCACCACTGCCAGCAGCCCTGGCCATGGCTGCGGCTGGTCAGAGTTCCCTTTGTGTTTAAGTTCGTTATGCTTTGTGGACCCAGCCATTATTCAGAAATCCTTCATCATGCTCTTAGTAAAATGTTGCAGGTTTGGCTAAAGTACTTTCATCTCCATCCCTGATTTACTCTTGTTGGTTTAACTATGGAATACATAAGGAACTGAGAGATCAAAGGGACGATATACTGCTTGTGGAAAGCAGCAGCATCTTCTTCTACCAGATGAGCCTTTACAGGCCATCGCTGGCTTGATGGTGAGGCAGGAGAGGTTACCAGCACTTCACCGACTCTCAGTTCTTCATCAAATTCCTCTTCCTCATTGATGATGTCCAAACTCTCTTCACCTTCCAGGTAGATCAGTCTTGGGTTCAGGTCGGATGGCTCAGAAGGTTCAGTCATTCTGCCCTTCATCATCATGTAGACTGGGGGTTGTTCCTGGGACAGTGCTGTTTCCATCAACCTGATAGTCAGTGACCTAGCGCATGGAGTCAGGAAACAACCACACCAGATCAAAGGGCCACTTGCTGCAGCTACAGCAAGGACAGCAGTAGAGATGAGACTGGACCACTTCCTGAACCACGTCTTAAGAAAATCAAATGGAGATTTTATTCCAGTGTTCTCAGCCTGTCACTAGGGATGCACAAGCCAGTGTATTTCTTGGTGCCGGTCCCAAGCCCGGGTAAATGAGGAGGGTTTCGTCAGGAAGGACATCTGGTGTAAAACTTTGCAAAATCAACATGCAGACAACGATAGAGACCTCCATAGCGGATCGGTCAAGGCCTGGGTTAACAATGACCGCCACCATTGCTGATAGCCTACAGGGTGCTGGTGGAAATTGGACTACAGTTGGCCAGAGGAGGAGGAGGAGGAGGAGGAGGAGGAGGAGGAGAAGAAGAAGAAGAAGAAGAAGAAGAAGAAGAAGAAGACATGTCAGATGGAGAGAAAGAAGGAGAGGAGAGTGGAAGTGAGGGTAGGGACGTTGAATGTTGGCAGCATGACTGGTAAAGGTGGAGAATGAGCTGATATGATGGAGAGAAGAAATGTTGACATTTTGTGTGTTCAAGAGACTAGAAGGCCAGGTGTACTGGAGGAGGGTTTAAACTGTTCTACCATGGTGTGGATAGAAGGAGGAATGGGGTAGGTGTTATCCTGAAGGAAGAGTATGTGGAGAGTGTTTTGGAAGTGAAGAGGGTTTCAGGGAGGGTGATGAGTTTGAAGCTGGAAGTTGAAGGTGTGATAATGAATGTTGTTAGTGCTTATGCTCCACAAGTTGGTTGTGAGATTGTAGAGAAGGAAAAATTCTGGAGTGAGTTAGATGAAGTGACAGAGAGTGTACCCAGGGGAGAGAGAGTGATGATTGGCGCAGATTTTAATGGTCATGTTGGTGAAGGGAACAGAGGTGATGAGGAGGTGATGGGTAGGCATGGTGTCAAGGAGAAGAATGCTGAAGGTCAGATGAATGTAGATGTTGTGAAAAGGATGGAAATGGCTGAGGTTAATATTTATTTTAAGAAGAGAGAGGAGCACAGGCCGACGTATAAGAGTGGAGGAAGATGCTCACAGGTGGATTATATTCTTTGCAGGAGGGTCAGTCTGAAAGAGATTGGAGACTACAAAGTAATGACAGGGGAGAGTGTAGCTAAACAGCATAGGATGGTGGTCTGTAAGATGACCTTGGAGGTCAAAAAGAGGAGGAAAGTCAGGGCAGAGTCGAGGATCAAGTGGTGGAAGCTGAAGGAGGAGGACTGCAAGGTGGAATTCAGGCAGGAGTTAACATGGGCACTGGGAGGTGTTGAACAGCTACCAGATTGCTGGGAAATGCTGCAGAAGTGATCAGGCAGACAGCTAGAAATGTACTTGGTGTGACATCTGGAAGGAAGAAAGAGGATAAGGAAACCTGGTGGTGGAACCAAGAAGTCCAGGAGTGTATTCAAAAGAAGAGGGAAGCAAAGAAGACATGGGACAGTCAGAGAGATGAAGAAAGTAGACAGGTGTACAAGGAGATGAACCGCAGGGCGAAGAAAGCAGTGGTGAAGGCCAAAGATAAGGTGTTTGGTGAATTGTATGAGAGGTTGGACAGTAAAGAGGGAGAAAAGGACCTTTACCGGTTGGCTAGACAGAGAGACAGATTTGGGAAAGATGTGCAGCAGGTCAGGGTGATTAAGGATGGACATGAAAACATTCTCACAGGTGAACAGAGCGTGTTGAGAAGATGGAAGGAATACTTTGAGGAGCTGATGAATCAAGAAAATGAGAGAGAGAGAAGATTGGATGATGTGAGAAGAGTGAACCAGGAAGTGCAGCAAATAAACAAGATGGAAGTAAGGGCAGTGATGAAGAGGATGAAGAATGGAAAGGCTGCTGGACCGGATGACATACCAGTGGAAGCATGGAGATGTTTAGGGGAGATGGCAGTTGAGTTTCTGACCAGATTGTTTAACAGAATCTTGGAAAGTGAGAGGAGCCTGAGGAGTGGAGACGAAGTGTACTGGTACTGATCTTCAAGAATAAGGGTGATGAACAGAGCTGTAGTAACTATAGAGGGATAAAGTTGATCAGCCACAGCATGAAGTTATGGGAAAGAGTCGTGGAAGCAGGTTAAGAAAAGAGGTGATGTTTAGTGAAAAGCAGTATGGTTTTATGCTGAGAAAGAGCACCACAGATGCAATGTTTACTCTGAGGGTGTTGATGGAGAAGTACAGAGAAGGTCAGAAGGAGCTGCATTGTGCCTTTGTGGATTTGGAGAAAGCAGATGACAGTGTGCCTAGAGAGGAGTTGTGTTTTTGTATGAGGAAGTCTGGTGTTACAGGGAAGTATGTGAGAGAAGTTCAGGATATGTAAGATAGCAGTGTAACTGTGGTGAGATCTGCAGTCGGAGTGATGGATGCATTTAAGGTAGAGGTTGGATTACATCAAGGATCAGCACTGAGCCCATTTCATGTTTGGAATAGTAATGGACAGGTTGACCGACGAGCTGATGACCACTGATCATATTGTGATCTGCAGTGAGAGTAGGGAGCAGCTTGAGGAGAACCTGGAGAGATGGAGATATGCTCTGGAGAGGAGAGGAATGAAAGTGAGTAGGGCAAGGACAGAATACATGAGTGTGAATGAAAGGGAGGAAAGTGGAGTGGTTATAATGCAGGGAGTGGAGGTAACAAAGGTAGAGGAGTTTAAAAACTTGGGATCAACAGTTCAGTGTAATGGCAAGTGTGGAAGAGAGGTGAAGACGAGACTGCAGGCTGGTTGGAATGGGTGGAGAAGAGCGGCTGAAATTATTTGTGACAGGTGCATACCAGCTAGAGTAAAAGGGAAGGTTTACAGGACAGTAGTGAGACCAGCTATGTTGTATGGGTTAGAGACGGTGTCAATGAAAAAAAGGCAGTAGGCGGAGCTGGAGGTGTCAGAGTTAAAGATGCTCAGATGTTCGTTGGGTGTGATGAGGATGGACAGGATTAGAAATGAGTATATTAGAGTGACAGCTTGTCTTGGAGACAAGTTTAGAGAAGCAAGGTTGCGTTGGTTTGGACATGTCCTGAGAAGAGATGAGGATTATATTGGAAAGAGGATGTTGAAGATGGAGCTGCCAGGAAAGAGGAGAAGAGGAAGACCAAAGAGGAGGTTTATGGATGTGGTGAGAGAGGGCATGCAGATGGTCGGTTTGAAGCAGGAAGATGCAGAGGACTGGAAGAAATGGAGACAGTTGATCCACTGTGGCGACCTCTAAATGGGAGCAGCCAAAAGAAAAAGAAGAAAGAAGTTCTCAGCCTGTTCATTTGAGAGTGATGTCAGTCCCTCGATTACCTTCGTGACCGTACTGTCAGGTCTCGTGTTGTTGAGGATAAATGTCAAGTCAGGTTGTCAAGTAGTCAAGTAGGATTTTATTGTCATTTCAGCCATATACACAGTACACAGTGAAACGAAATAACGTTCCTCCAGGACCCTGGTGCTACACACAAGACACAAGACAACAGAAGACGCAACATAAAACACAAGACAGGCAACAAGTGCAGACAAGACAGAAAACAACAGACAGCACAGCAGACAGTACATTCATCCGTAAGAGGGCTGCAGTGTTCTAGAACAAAGCAGCCCAGGTTGATTGCAGTGTAACGGTGTGGTGGAGCAGCGTTATTGTTAAAGTGCAAGAGTGCAACAAGAGATAAATAAATAGATAATGGATAATGAAATTGATGGAATGAGTAGACATTAGCGGTTTAAGAGTTTAAGAGGCTGATGGCCAGGCGGAAGAAACTATTTCCCATCCTGGAAGTGGAGGCCCGTATGCTGCAGAACCTTTTCCCGGATGGCAGGAGGGAGAAGAGAGTGTGGGATGAGTGGGAGGGATCATCCACAATGCTGGTTGCTTTGCGGATGCAGGGAGTGGTGAAAATGTCCTGTACAGAGGGCAGAGAGATCCCGATGATCTTCTCAGCTGTTCTCACTACCCGTTGTAGGTACTTGCGGTCTAAGACGTTGCAGTTCCCGTACCAGGCAGTAATGCAGCCGCTCAGGATGCTCTCGATAGTTCCTCTGTAGAAGATGGTGAGGATGGGAGGTGGGAGATGAGCCCTCCTCTGACTGTGCAGGAAGTAGAGACGCTGCTGGGCTTTCTTTGTGATGGAGTTGGTGTTGAGGGTCCATGTGAGGTTGTCAGTTATGTGAACACCAAGGAACTTGGTGTTCTGGACCACCTCCACAGGTGAGGTGTTAATAATAAGTGGAGCGTGGTCCCGACGTGGTCTCCTTAAGTAAACAACCATTCTCTTTAGTCTTGTCGACGTTCAGGGACAGGTTGTTAGTTCTGCACCAGTCCGTCAGCTCTTGTATCTCCTCTCTGTAAGCTGCCTCGTCTCCACCGCTGATCAGACCCACCACAGTTGTATCATCAGTGAATTTGATGATGTGGTTCGAGCTGTGCTTGGCTGCACAGTCGTGGGTCATCAGTGTGAACAGCAGTGGGCTGAGCACACAGCCCTGAGGGACCCCGTGCTCAGTGTGATGGTGCTGGAGGTGCTGCTACTGATCCTGACTGACTGGGGTCTCCCAGTCAGGAAGTCCAGGATCCAGTTACAGAGGGAGGTGTTCAGGCCCAGCAGCCTCAGCTTCTCGCTCAGGTGCTGAGGGATGATGGTGTTGAATGCTGAACTGTAGTCGAAGAACAGCATTCTGACATAACTGTCCTTTCTGTCCAGATGAGAAAGGGCCAGGTGGAGGGTGGTGGAGATTGCATCATCCGTTGAGCGGTTGGGACGATACGCGAACTACAGGGGGTCTAGTGATGAAGGGATCTGAGACATGATGTGCCTCATAACCAGCCTCTCAAAGCACTTCATGATGATGAGTGTGAGTGCGACGGGATGATAGTCATTGAGGCAGGAGATAGATGGTTTCTTTGGCACTGGAATGATGCTGGTGGTCTTGAAGCACCTTGGAGCAACAGTGGTGCTCAGAGAGATGTTGAAGATGTCTGCACATCCTCTGAGGACACGACCTTGAATATTGTCTGGACTGGGAGCTTTCTGTGGATTGACTCTGAGAAGAGATCTTCTCGCTTCGGCTGTGGTCAGACAGAGAACCCGGTCGTTCGGAGGAGGGGTGGTCTTCCTCATTATCGTGTTGTTCACTGCATCAAACCGTGCGTAGAAGCGGTTCAGCTCATCTGGGAGGGTGGGGTCACCGTCACAGGCAGGAGGAGATGTCCTGTAGTTGGTGAGGGCCTGGATGCTCTGCCACATGCGCCGCGTGTCACCAGTGTTTCTGAAGTGGTCATGGATTCTCTGTGCGTGAGCTCGCTTTGCTGCTCTGATGGCCCGAAACAGTTTCGCCCTTGCTGTTCTTAGGGTGGCCTCGTCCCCTGACTTGAAGGCCTTGTCCCGGGTTCTCAGGAGTCTGCACACCTCTGCAGCCATCCATGGCTTCTGGTTGGGTCATGTGATGATGAACTTGGAGACAGTAACATCCTCAATGCACTTGCTGATGTAGCCAGTCACTGAAGCTGTGTACTCCTCCAGGTTGATGGAGTCACCGTAGGTTGCAGCCTCCCTAAACATGTCCCAGTCGGTGCGTTCGAAGCAGTCCTGAAGAGCAGAGATGGCTCCTGTGGGCCGGGTCTTCACCTGCTTCAGGGTGGGCCTCACGCGCCTGACGATGGGTCTGTACGCTGGGATCAGCAGGACAGAGATGTGGTCTGAGAGTCTGAGGTGGGGGCGGGGCTCCACTCTGTACGCGCCGACCATGTTTGTATAAACACAGTCCAGCGTGTTTTCCCCCCTCATTGCAAAGTTCACATGTTGATGGAATTTGGGGAAAACTGACTTGAGATTTGCATGATTGAAATCTCTGGCAACAATAAACAGTCCGTCCAGATGGTAGTTTTGGAGCTCGCTGATCGCTCCATAAAGTTCAGCCAGCGCGCTGTTAGCATTAGCGCTGTTAGTGTCGTGGAAAATTGAAGCGTGAGCCTAAGTCTGAAACTTTTTCTAAGTCAGAAACCAAACAAAGTCAAAAATCAAGCGAAGTCAGAGAGATGCAGCACAACCAATTTACTGAAGAGTTTCAGCGGCTTGGTCCCGTGGGAGCAGCTCCAAATGCTCATCCCAACTCTGGACTTTAAATACATTTCAAACCCCTTTAAAATTTGCATAAATCCATCCCATTATTAGTTTTCCACCAATAATATTCAATGCTGTCATGATTGAAACCTCAGTTCCCCACCTTTGCCCCTTTCCCACCATTAGACTTAGGCCTTCTCATGGTCCACCTTCCTGCCTTGTCTACCACCTATATTTCAAGGCATCCACCCATCCAGGCCCCCACTTAAAAGTGTTTTTTCACAGATGTGTCCCCTATTTTATGAGTGCAGCTGCCTAAGCAAAGCTGTAACTCTTTCCTGCTGGATGTTTTCTGGGGGCTCATGAGATGATGCAAGTAAGTAAGAATGTAACTAAGTGCAGGTTCAGCCACTTACTATCTCCTGGGGTCAGATTTAGGCTAACAAACTCTGTGACCTCAGGAATGTGAGGCACTGTGAGACAGGGACAAAAGTAAAGGGATTTTCACTAAATATCCCCCCTCTCCGACTCAAGTCGGAAACATCAATAAATGCGGGTAAATACGGAATACAGGACTAATAATGCTGTAAACCATGTCAATGATAAAACACTACACAACATAGTTTTAAACGAAACATCAATGACAGTCATAATGAGAGCATATCAAGCTTATAGCTTAATTGGTCTTTTCAAGTGATCAGGTTACTAAGAAGAGAGACCCATTCCCCAAGAATGGGCGAAAACCTCTATGCTGAGAGGAAAAATTCCCATTCTACCCAGATGTTGCGATAGCACTATCAGCGCTTGGGTTCAGCGGTTCTCACTTAGCCTGATCCTGCTCTCGAGATTACAAAGAATTAATCAATAGAATAGTACCTTATATAAGGATACATATTAGAGTAGTACCCTTGAGCAAGGTGCCGTCCCCGTCCCGCTCCTCCCTGCGATGGGCTGGCGACCTGTCCAGGGTGCGTCCCCCGTCCTCGCCCTGTGTGCGCTGGGTTGGACAGCAGCACTCCCCCGCGACCCCGTCTGGGACAAGCGGCAGATAATGGATGCATGGATGGATATTAGGGTATACCATGTGCTGATTCAGATTATGACTGTCCTCAAAACAATAATAAGGACACGCAATAATAGAGTACGTATAACAGATTATTCTGCAGTCGCTACATTAAAAGGTTATATAGTCGATACATAATCAATAAAACTGAGTAAATACAAGTTACAGAAACAGTGAAATACCCAACTAAGACTCTCAAACAGTTATAAGCGACTACCTCATCTTCGCCAGTTTTGCACTTTACGTGCAGTAGCACGGTACCGTTGGTGTGTACCAGGAGAGGTCACTAGTACTTCTCTGGCCACACTGGACAAAGCGCTGCCCCTAGTTATTACGATCGGGTCGGGTCTCTGAATTTGGTCTTTTCCTTCGGTGTCTGTTTCCGTGGCCCGGGGTGTAAGGTCCAGATTGCCCACCCATTTGTAATCTTATAAAGCATAAAGGCATGTGAAAGCGATTACGGACCCACATACACATAGGCATCATCACTTCTCTCAGAGAGAGTAAGTGATCGCAAAGTTGAAGCGAATGACACATCCTGACTTTTTGTCATATACATTTGGGTAGCTACTGCATTAGTGACCATTCTGGTCACCACAAATCTTATGATAGGAATCACACAACAAGTTATTAATGCCAATATTACTAAGCAAACGGCTAACACTATTCCTATTTTGGTGAGCATTGCCCCCCATGACCCAAACCATTTAGCGAACCATTCTCCAATGTGAGCATCCTTCCCTGCGTTCATCTTTACTTCTGACTTTAAATTTTGTATTTTTATCATTGCTTCTGAGAATGACCCTCCTGGTGCCGTATTATTTGGTATATAAGTGCAGCAGTGTTCTCCAAACATTACGCATACACCGCCTTTTTCTGCTAATAGCCAATCCAATGCCTGCCTATTTTGCCACGTCATTTTACTTGTTGCACTCAGCTGTTCACCCAAAGCCTGCAGTGCATCATTTGTGTAGTTAATAAATCTCTGCTGATTATAGTATATGTAGTTAATCCACTCTACATTTTTGTTTATTGTGATCCAAATGAAAATAGATTCAAATCCAACTAATACTTCACTTCTAGCTTTATACCGTTCTGGAATACCCCTTGGTTGTCCAATAGCATCTAAAGTAACCTCAGGATCTGATTCGTAGGACCTCTTCTGTCTTATGGGTATTACACTTTTTCGCTCTACCGGGCTTCCGTCTAGCCCAACAACTGACACCTTTTGAATTGCTTTCACCCTTGCACAGATCCCTGTCCAAACCATAGGTAACACAGGTCTGAGCTGAGTGCCTCCACAGATCCAATAGAAATCTGCTACTACTTCTACCTGATTGATGATGGCGCTCATAGAAGGCAGAACCAAAGTTTGAGCTTCACAGCTCTGTTGTGGCGTCAGCATCGTTCTGTTGTCTGAGGTGGTGCCCGCTGCTTTATAAACTGGTCTCGTTGGAGTATGTCCATCCCATGTGGTGTCATAATGGAAAGTTATCCCGCATTTACCTTAAGTAAGCAAGTACCCTAATCTTAATCCTCCATCAGTCCTGTTATAACACTCATAAGTCTCAGTCCAATTAATAATGTAATTACTGGGGATTTCTGTGTCCACAAACTTCAGGCTCGCATCGAGGCCCTTGCAGTGGCTAGCCCTCGGACTCCTATTAATTTGCCGATATTCAGAATTACTAAGATGACTTAAACATACTGCTGGGCAGAATGGTCTCTCACTCTTGGTCAGATTACAGAAATGCCTATTGAAAGTTGCGCAGTGTTCATATGAATATGGGTTGGGAACTATGACCACTTGGGCTAACGGGGAACGTCCACACAAAACACACTCGGTTTTTTTCAACTCTCTCACAGTGTACCGTGCCCATTGGTACCAAGTATTAGACAGAGCTTCTTGTAACTCCATGTCATCAGTACGCTGTGGGGCTATGACTTCCAATGTTCTTTTAACTCTTTCCCCTCTATATCTTTTTAAATGACTTTTTAGTCTGTTTGGACTTACAGTAAGTAATTTAGCTGCCTGCTCTATAGCCATTACTCTGTCTGAAGCTAATGAAATGCAATGATCAATAAAACACTTGATTCTGATTTCAATTTGTCCTGTTAGATCACATTCATCAGTAAGTGGCCACACCTCAAAACCCCCCTTCCTATTCCGGTAGGGTATAATACCCGGCTCACTACTCATATTACGGATGTATGAAATTACAAAACAGTGCCCTAGTGGGGCAAGTCCACTTCCTACAGCCAACGTGACTGTTGCCAGGGCACAGGCACCAAGGCGTTCTTCCAGTCCCTGTGGTTGTTGAATGGTCATGGGATCAATGGCAGATTTGCTGCAACCAGTTATTTTGTGATCAATGGCATGGTTAGACTGAACCGAAGAGAGTAGATATGTCGATGATGGAGAGCGCTGCCGGTAAAGGTTGCTCCAAAACTGATTCCCCAGGAAGCACATCATTCCGAAACTCAGTCCCATTAGGACCACTAGGGTCAGCCGCCCGCTGATCACCATTTTCTGGTTCCACCCCATCCCCTGTGAAGCGTCGGGCAGAGTTTGCTGACTGGCTACTGCTGTTGGTTGGAGAGGGAATGGCTGAACTACTGGACTCAGCTGGTTCTGTGGTGAGCTGGAGTTATCTGGCATCGACGGAGTTCTCTGCCCTTGTCCTCTCCTCCTGACTCTCTGTCTCCTCCCGTTCCTTCGTCTCCTCTGAGCTGGTTGAGTCCTCTGGGTCTGCGGCATGTGTTGCTGCGGTCTGCGAGTCGCTAAGTGCGCTGTCCTCGCATGATTCTCCCGACGCGGCTGTCCAGGCTCTTGGCTGACACACCAGGACCGGGATGGGTACCACTCTTCTGCCCTGCTTCAGGGCTCTCCTGATTGCTTCCACAGCGTTCTTCTCCTCCGGTTGACCGCTCATCATCATCACTAGTGTCGTCTGGCTCTGTTCTTGGTAACAAATTCCTGGGAACTCGAGTACAGTGGTTAAGGTGATACCAAGTAGTATTATTCTCCACTTTTATTGCTGTGGGTGTCACACTTACCACCTTGTGAGGACCAGTTCTCCTTGGTTTATCCACTTCCTCCTGAAAACTCTTACGTATACCTGGTCCCCTGGTCTTAATGGGTTTGTGGACTCCTCCTCCGGTTCTGGAGCATGTCTCAGCTCCTGTTGATAAATAGCTTTATGTATAGCAGTTAATTGTCTCATATAGGCTCTCAGCTCTGCTTCCAATTGTTCCAAGGGAGGTCCCTGATAGGGCTCCCTCAGATGGGGTACAGGCATATGTCTACCAGTAAGCATCTGATGTGGAGTCAGATGAGTGGTTCTATTAGCTTGCATTCGGTAATGCATCAGGGCTAAAGGGAGAGCATCCATCCAATGGAAACCTGTTTCTGCACAAATTTTATTTACCTTAGTTTTTAGAGTTCCATTAACTCTTTCTACCATCCCCTGAGACTGGGGGTGGTAAACACATCCCAGTAGTTGTTTGATTCTCAATTGTTGCAATACCTTTTTAACAGTCTGTTGGATAAAAGCTGACCCATTATCTGAACTTATTTGTGAAGGAATTCCAAATCTTGGGATGACCTCTCTCGTCAAAAACATAATAACAGTTCCAGCACCTTGATCTTTGGATGGGGTTTCTTCCACCCACCTGCTAAATCTGTCAATGACCACAAGCATGTACCTGTATCCTCTCACCCTTTTAATCATGTCCACATAATCAATCACCAGATGTTGAAATGGTCCAGTAGGTACAGGTATGTGCCCAGCTGGGGTAGTGATCCCCTTTCGCACATTATTTTGAGCACAAACATCGCATCGGCTCAGCAATTCATCAATCGTTGCCTGTAAATATGGAGACCAAAACCCTTGTTTCTTTATTTTTCTTACCACTTCTCCTCTTGCGCAATGATCCAACCCATGTGCATTAGTGATTAGTATTGTTAGTAATGTGTTAGGTGCAATCAACAACCCTTCATGATTTCTCCATAACCCTTTTTCATCTTGTTTAGCTCCTCTGTTACTCCACATAGTTCTTTCACACAATGTTGCTTGTCTCTGCATTTCCACCAAGTCATCCAGTGTGGTTACAGGTTCGATAGCTACCATTGGTGCCATCACCGGATCCTCACACTTAGAGACCTTTCTAGCTGCCTCATCAGCCAAATTATTCCCCTTTATCACAGTCATTTCCTTTTTTATGTGCCTGACATTTAACTATTGCCAGTCTTTTTGGCAGCATCATAGCACTCATCAACTCCAGTATTTGCTGCAAATGTTGTATTGGGCTACCATCAGTCTTCTTAAAACCTCGCTGTTTCCATACTGCCCCAAATAAATGTGTAACTCCATGATCATACGCTGAGTCAGTAAAAACATTAACACTCTTTCCCTTTGCCAATCTGCACGCCTCAGTTAGTGCCTTCAACTCTGCTAGTTGGGCAGAACACGGCTGAGGACAATTTTCGGCCTTTTCTACCTCAAAAACATCTCAGTTTCCTCTCCTCACCACTGCATATCCCGCATGGTTCCCCAAGTGATCCCTAAAGCAGGATCCATCAACAAAATAAGTCACTTCTGCTTCCGGAATTGGTGTAGACTCCAAATCAGGTCTTAACTTAGAGAACGCCAATGAACTAGCTATGCAATCATGTGGTTTTCCTTCAAACTGGAAAGGTAATAATTCTGCTGGATTAACTGTATTGCATCCCCTAAGAGTCACATCTGGAAATGTAAGCAAGAATGAATACTGTAAACTCCTTGCTTGTGTTAAAACAAACCTGCTATTCTCGATCAGCTCTATGATTTTATGATGGGAATAGATGACCACTGGAAACCCCATCGTCAGAACTGAAGC
>CM029385.1:207780-222780 GCA_017165825.1 Hepsetus odoe
CGTGTTTCTAGTTTAATGAAGGAGTGAAGGTTGTTCTTTATAGCGGACCGCTGATGGAGCTCAGAGTTTAACAGTAACAGTTTGGGCGCGGTCACGACAACTTTACACATGTCTGGGATTGTTTGGAATGTCCGTCTCTGTCTGGGATTGTTTGGAATGTCCGTCTCTGTCTGTGATTGGTTAGGATTGTATTTTCTGTTCTCCACAGTGGTGTTGATGGTTCCTGGTTTAGTAGAGAGTTCAGCTGTTGAAGTTCTTTATTTTTATTCCTGCTCTGATTTGTAGGATGATTTTACACCGTTTCTTCAGTTTTACTGCAGGAGATCAACAGCAGACTGTCAGAAGATTCTGTGTGTTTAGTGTCAGATTGTGTTTTAAAAGTTCAACCTGTTTAAAGTGTGAGAGTGTAAAGATGCTCACTCCGCTCCTGAACAGCTGCACAGTTTTAATGCTTTTCATGATTCAGTTGAAGAAGAATCCTTTAAGAAACCTGGTTCATGGATTTTTGAGGATCATCATCATCATTTTTGTGAACTTCTGTGTGTCTGTGTCAGGAATCCTTCATTTAATGACTTTTATTAATATGACATTATCAGGATCACTTCCTTCACCTGACACGCCCCCACTTCCTGTCTCTGTGTGTGATGTAATGATGTGTAAAGTCACTTCCTGTCTCTGTGTGATGTAATGTTTAAAGTCGCTTCCTGTCTCTGTGAGTGAAAGTGAAAACCCTTGTCATTGTGAGGTCACAGCACAGCACACAGTGAACCACTACGAAATTGGACCTCTGCATATAATCCATGCACTCAAACACCGTGCAGCAGTGGGCATTGAAAGCACCCTGGAAGCAGTGATGGGCACAGTACCTTGCTCAAAGGTAACTCAGGGCAACTACTGGAGAGGGGAATCGAACCCACAATCTTCCGATGCGAGGGCAAGTCCCTACCACTAGGCCACCGCTGCCCACTGTGTGATGTAATGATGTAAAGTCTGAGCTGAGTCTGAGTCCCACCCTCATCAGCTGACTCTGAGGTTTGGAGAATGATGAAGATTTGGGATCGGGTCTCTGTGATGATTAAATCCTGTGAAACAGGACTGAGAGCTCTGTCTCTGTACCGAGTGATTTCAGTGAAGAAAGAGAGATTTCATGAAAACAGAGAGATGGAGAGAACGGTCCAGTAACCGGAGCGTTCAGGGATCCAGTCCCATCTTTTTGGAACATCTGATGGTTTTACATGAAGACAGAACCAGTAATGACTCGAAATAATGTTTCTCACAATGTTTCCATCACCAGCACACACACTGCAGCTCTCTAAACCAGTTCAACCAGAATAATTCTGCTCTCTTCATCAAGAAACATGGAACCCATCAGTGTTTAATTACTGAACATCTCACAACACGCTCATGAGAGAACACGTGATGTAGATCACCATGACGACCGTTAATCCTGTCATGTTTTCCAGTGCTCCGTTCTTTAAGATAAAGATAAACTAAACCCTTTCTGGAGCTTCAGAAACGTGATGATGTTTCTTCTGTTTCAGAGATGAAGTGTGTTTGGGTGATGATGCTATTCCTCCACGGCGCTCTTTCAGGTACAGTACCTCACTTTTAACCCTTCAACAGCCTCTCTGTACAACTGCACAGATCACAGAGTCCTAAAGGAGGAGAAGAACTGCTGATTGAAAATGACCTAAACTGAGAAACTGCCGAGGTCAATAAACAAACAACTAACTAAATAAATAAATAAAACCAAGAAGTCTGGCGTACGTGAAACAGGTTAGTCTGAACAAAGACCATAAGATCAGTAGAGACACATGACTGGGGATGTCTGGGACTGGGAGGAGACATGAAGACAGGACAGTGCTGAAGGCAGAACAAGAACTCATGCAGAAATAAAAGGACAAGGACAAGGACAAGAGGACAAATCATCAGAGAGATGAAGTTTGAAGTTCATCATGTTTAGTTGTTTCAGTTTGATCGAGACTGAAATGTCTTAAAGTGAAATCAAAGTTTGGCTGAAACGAAATGAAAGAAAACATTCTACCCACAATCCTCCTGTTCAGGGCTCAGCAGAACAGAATGGGACGCTTTTATTTTTGGACAGAACATTAAATCATTACCAACAGCTGCTGGAGCACACTGACGTCCCACACTGACATCCCGCACTAATGTCCCACAGAAACATCTCACACTGATGTCCAGCACTGACGTCCCACACTGTCATCTATTACTGACACCCAATCCTGGTGTCCAATGCTAACGTCCCACACTCACCTCCAGCACTTATGTTGTGTTTTTCTTTACAGACTCTCCAGTGACTTTTGAATTGGTTGGTTCTGATTCTGTTGCTCTGGCTGGGTCTGATGTGGTTCTGCAGTGTTCTGTATGGACTTTAGATCTAAAGAACAGTGTTAATGTTGAGGATTTGAACATCACCTGGACCAGAGCAGACCTGAGAGATTCAGTTCATTTCTGCACTAAGTGGGAAGAAATGAACACTCAGCAGATTAAACGGTACAGAAACAGAACATCTGTATTTAAAGAGGAGCTCCAGAACGGTAACGTCTCACTGAGACTCACTAAAGTGAAAGTTTCTGATGAAGGACTGTACAGATGTAGGGTGGACTCTGATCACTGGTGGAAAGAAGTATCTGTTACTCTGGAAGTTGAAGGTAAAGTTGTTCCATGTTTTATAAACTGATTATTATTTATTAAATCTTTTTGATGAACTTTAGATTTAAAGTCATGTTTTAATCTGTGAATCCACAGCGATTGGAACTCGTCCGGTGATCAGTGTGCAGAAATACGACAGGAGTTCAGAAGAATTCACTTTACTGTGTGAATCTAAAGGCTGGTATCCTGAACCTGATCTTCAGTGGCGGAACAGTAAAGGAGAAGTTCAGACTGCAGCAGAAATAGAGACACACGAAGAATGTGATTCTTTCAGTTTGAACAGCCGCCTCACTGTCCACTACAGAGACGTGGACATGTTTTACTGCAGAGTGAAAAAAGGGACTCACACCAAGGAGGATTACATCACATACAGGGTTATTAAAGGTCAGATACTCCACACTGCTGGAAACACTGAATCACTGAATCACTGCAGAAACACTGAATCACTGTAGAAACACTGACTCACTGCAGAAACACTGAATCACTGTAGAAACACTGAATCACTGCAGAAACACTGAATCACTGTAGAAACACTGAATCACTGCAGAAACACTGAATCACTGCAGAAACACTGAATCACTGTAGAAACACTGAAACACTGTAGAATCACTGAATCACTACAGAAACACTGAATCACTGTAGAATCACTGAATCACTACAGAAACACTGAATCAGGGCAGCGGTGGCCTAGTGGTTAGGGTGTCAGCCACATGATCGGAGGATCGGGGGTTCGAAGCCCTTCCCAGTAGGTTGCCCTGCGGTACCCTTGAGCAAGGTGCCATCACTGCTCCCCGGGCGCTTTCAATAGCAGCCCACTGCTGCAACAAGGTTGAACATGCTGGACTGTGTTTACACAAACATGGCAGGTGCGTACAGAGCGGAGCCCCGCCCCCACCTCGGACACTCAGAACACATCTCTGTGCTCAGCGTACAGATCCATCGTCAGGCGAGTGAGGCCCACCCTGAAGCAAGTAAAGACCTGGCCCACAGGAGCCATCTCTGCTCTTCAGGACTGCTTCGAACGCACCGACTGGGACATGTTTAGGGAGGCTGCAACCTACGGTGACTCCATCAACCTGGAGGAGTACACAGCTTCAGTGACTGGCTACATCAGCAAGTGCATTGAGGATGTTACTGTCTTCAAGTCCATCATCACACGACAAAATCAGAAGCCATGGATGACTGCGGAGGTGCGCAGACTCCTGAGAACCCGAGACAAGGCCTTCAAGTCAGGGGACGAGACCGCTCAAAGAACAGCGAGGGTGAACCTGTCTCGGGCCATCAGAGCGGTGAAGCGAGCTCACGCAGAGAGAATCCATGGCCACTTCAAAAACACCGGTGACACACGACGCATGTGGCAGGGCATCCAGGTTCTCACCTACTACAGGACATCTCCACATCTCACCTGATGGTGACTCCTCATCTCACCACCTCCCTCCTAGGTGCGCTGAACTGCTTCTATGCATGGTTTCATGCGGCGAACAACACAGAAATGAGGAAGACCATCTCTTCTCCAAATGACCAGGTTCTCTGTCTGACCACGGTGGAGGTGAGAAGATCTCTACTGAGAGTCAATCCACGGAAAGCTGCTGGTCCAGACAACATCCAACAGTCATGTGCTCAGAGGATGTGCAGAACAGCTGGCAGATGTTCTCACCAACATCTTTAACATCTCTGAGCAACACTGTTGTTCCAAGGTGCTTCAAGACCTCCAGCATCATCCCAGTGCCAAAGAAATCATCTGTCTCCTGCCTCAACCACTATCGTCCCTCTCACATATCATTCACACATATCATCATGAAGTGCTTCGAGAGGCTGGTCATGAGGCACATCAAGTCTCAGATCCCCTCCTCACTGGACCCCCTGCAGTTTGCGTATCGTCCCAACCGCTCAATGGACGATGTGTTCAATCTCCACCACCCTCCACCTGGGCCTTGACTTGACCTGACTTGACAGTGGAAGGGTTTCTCTGAACAGTGGTGTTGAATCGTCTCCCTTCGAGCTGACTTTACTGAATGTTTCAGTTTTGTTTTGTGCAGTTTGTAGTTTATTGAATTAAATATTGTTCTGTTTGTATTAATAAAGCTCGTAAAACTGTTGAAGCTCATAAAGAGTCATTTTAACTCTGAGTTCAGGAATAAAATGTAGAAATGATCTTCTGAGCTGCAGAACCTTCACTGGAGACTCATTCCAGTTAATCCAGTTCCAGAAATGAAGGAAGTGGAAGCGTTTCCTTTTCTCTGAACTGTGGATATAAACTCTACAAGTTCTTTCTCTCCTGCTGTGTCTGTTTATAAACTGCTGATGTTCATTTAATAATCTTATTTTAATCTTATTCTGACTTTACAGACAGAAATTATTATTTTTCTTGTTCACTGTGTTCCAGATCACCTGCCAAACATTCCAAAAAAAGTTGGAATCATCCTCATCGTTCTGGTAGGGATTTTTTCGCTGGTTGTACTGGGTGTTGGAATCTGTATCTGGTTCAAGTCTGAAGGTGGGTCAGTTCTTCTGTCAGTTCTCCACTCTGAGACACAGAGCATTTCTCTCATCATCTCACTTCATCAAAGATTAAAATCACCTGTTAAAAAAAAATAGATATTCTGATCGACACCACATTTACATATAAGGACACATAAGGACATTCACTGCTGGACGGTGTGTGAGTGTGTGTGTGTGTGTGTGTGTGTGTATGTGTTGTGAATGTAATGAGATGTCTGGTTGTGGTTCACTGTGCTTACAATGACTAATAGTCACTTTCACTTCACTTTAAGACCAACTTTTAAAACCCAGACGTGATGTTGAACTGAGAAAGGATCCTCACCCAGATGATCATATTTCTTCTCCGACATGATTAAGGGTGAAACGGTTTCTGTGTAAATGGGTGAAGCTCCTAGAAGTCTCACCAGTAGTGTGTCTGTTGCTGGGTGCTGGTCCTCATCACTTCCTGTTCTTCTCTTTATGGGGTTGTTTCTCTCTTTCAGTGAAGTTCCCTCCTTATCTTGTAGAACTCCCCTGCTCAGATTTCTCTCCTCTGGTTTGTCTGTCTCTCTCTTCTTTCTCTTCTTTCACCCACAGGCCGTAGGTCTTCACCTGTCTGTGTACCTGTTTTTCTGAACCACTCTGTACTGGATCCCAGTTTAGAGCAGAGAGGAGGGAGGGGTGTAGCTCCCAGTTCCACTCAGATACAGACAGATTCACCAGAAACTTAGTTCACCACACTTACCCGCTACAGACCTTCTTTTATTCTTCTACCACATTCCACCCTTTTATCATAAATCACTCCAGAACAATAACACCCATTACTATAACAGCCTTAGAGATACTATAACAATACTGTAAAGATACTATAACAACCTTAGAGATACTATAACAATACTGTAAAGATACTATAACAACCTTAGAGATACTATAACAACACTGTAAAGATACTATAACAACCTTAGAGATACTAAAACAATACTATAAAGATACTATAACAACCTTAGAGATACTATAGCAATACTGTAAAGATACTATAACAACCTTAGAGATACTATAACAATACTGTAAAGATACTATAACAACCTTAGAGATACTATAACAATACTATAAAGATACTATAACAATACTATAAAGATACTATAACAACCTTAAAGATACTAAAACAATACTGTAAAGATACTATAACAACCTTAGAGATACTATAACAATATTATAAAGATACTATAACAACCTTAGAGATACTATAACAACCTTAAAGATACATTTTTAAAAACATACATATGTGATTAAATGACACTTTTAATTACTCTCACGATATTGCTAGAACTTAAGGCAGATAGTATAAACATAGCTAGTATAAAAAAGAAACATAGATCATATAAAAATAAATGTTTAGAATGCATCTTCATCATCATGCTGTAGTGTGGTTGAACCCAGTCTGGTTTGGAGACAGATCTGGTTGTTCTGTGTCCTCAGATCTCTACCCTCAGTCCCAAAAACACATTCAGTCACTGCCTAACCAGTGAATTGAACAAATGGATGAAATAAAGAATTAGTGATTGAAGGCAGGCTGGCCTGAGTCACACTTGAGAGGTACAGGAAGCAGCTCCACCACCGGCACTCCCGCCGCTCGTATAGACGTAACGTTACGGCCACACAAGGCAGGAGAAGAGACCGGACAGAGGCTTGAGCATGGAATATGTGGCACCAGAGTCGACTTAAAACTTCACGTTTTGCCCTTCAGTTGTCAACGGTGACTTTAACATTTTCTGGAACGCGATGCCTTGATACAGCTTGTGATCTGTTGTAGAGGCCTTTGTGTGCTGTGTGTCTGTACGAGTTCGGGTGTGCGACTATGAGCTGGAATCATACGACCTTATTGCCACTCACTCCGAGACGTCCCCTTCTCCCGCCTCTGCTTCATAAGCACTGTCGTCACTGCGTCTTCCAGTGTGGCTGTTCCAGGGTGCACGGTTAGCTTGATTACGTCCTTAGGATTAAATATTAGGACACTTCTCGGGCTAATGTGTGTATGTGTGTGTGTGTGAACAGTATTTTATATCAGATCAGGACGTCACATCTTCACCATCATTAGTTTAAAACTCTCTTAGTGAGTCTGATCTCACATACGCACACACACACTCACTCACACACACACACACACACACACACACACACACACACACACACACACACACACACACACACACACACTCAGTATAAGAACACAACCTGTAAACTCAGCTGATGAAACTGAACAGACACTGTTAGATTATTTCTTTCTGCATGTTTTCATTGTTACTCTTCTCTGTTTACAGAAATAAAGCGAGAAATTGAAGAATACAAAAGAGGTAAAGTGATGATTTCTTTATTTAATCAGAAACTGATGTTCATGTGAGTTTAATCCACTGCAGGCAGTAAAGTGAAAAAGTGAAAGTGACTACCCTTGTCATTGTGAAACGCAGCATAGCACAACAATGCAGCAACGCAGCATAGCACAACAAACTATTATTATTGCAACAAAATGCAACCTCTGTGTTTCACCCTTACACACACATGCAGCAGGGGGCAGCTATTGAAAGCGCCCACGGAGCAGTGACGGGGATGGTACCTTGCTCAAGGGTACCTCAGGGCAACCTACTGGTGAGGGAATCGAACCCATAATCTTCCAATCCTGGGGCAACTTCCTAACCACTAGGACACCCCTGCCCCAAAGACACACAAACAGAAAAAGAGGAGAGAACCTGGTCACATGTGAGGAACTGAGTGTGTATCTAGAACATCATCCTGTTTGGGGATGTTGGGTAAAGATCTACATTCATTGTAAAACACAGAGAGCAGCTCAGCTCCAGCTCACTTCTGTCTGTCTCTGTTGGAGGAAGTGAAGATCTAACAGCTCCTCTTGGTGTGGAAGGTGTGGAGTAGCTAAAGGTCTGTCTCTCTTCAAAACTCTAACTGAGTTTTGAAGAGAGACAGAGAGGACGTTTTGAGAGGATGTTCTGAGAGGACGTTCTGAGAAGACGTTCAGAGAGGACGTTCAGAGAGGACGTTCAGAGAGGACATTAGATGGACGTTTTGAAGGAATTCGGGGGCATTTGGATTTGAAAGAGTTTAGGGGCAGCTGCTCAGTAGCTCACCTGAATTCAGGTACCGTGAATAAACCGATACCAGAGGAGCACAGTGAGCTCCTCTGTATGAGTGTATGAATGTAGTAAAGAATGCAATTTTCACAGCTGTGTTTATGTGAGAGTCAAATGATAGAGCGGGATCAAATATAACACCTAAATTCTGGACAGTGGGTGAGGGTGTAACAAGAGTGAAAGAGTGATAATGAGGGAGGATGAACGTGGTTATGATAATGAGGGAGAGTGAAGGGGGGTATGATAATGAGAGTGAAGGTGGTTATGATAATGAGGGAAAGTGAAGGGGGTTATGATAATGAGAGTGAAGGTGATTATGATAATGAGTGAGAGTGAAGGTGGTTATGGTAGCCAGAGTGAAGGTGGTTATGATAATGAGAGAGAGTGAAGGTGGTTATGATAATGAGTGAGAGTGAAGGTGATTATGATAATGAGTGAGAGTGAAGGTGGTTATGATAATGAGAGAGTGAAGGTGGTTATGATAATGAGAGAGTGAAGGTGGTTATGATAGTGAGAGTGAAGGTGGTTATGATAATGAGTGAGAGTGAAGGTGGTTATGATAATGAGAGTGAAGGTGGTTATGATAATGAGTGAGAGTGAAGGTGGTTATGATAATGAGAGTGAAGTTGGTTATGATAATGAGTGAGAGTGAAGGTGGTTATGATAATGAGAGAGTGAAGGTGGTTATGATAATGAGTGAGAGTGAAGGTGGTTATGATAATGAGAGTGAAGTTGGTTATGATAATGAGGGAAAGTGAAGGGGGTTATGATAATGAGAGTGAAGGTGATTATGATAATGAGTGAGAGTGAAGGTGGTTATGATAGTGAGAGTGAAGGTGGTTATGATAAGGAGGGAAAAGGTGGTTATGATAATGAGTGAGAGGGAAGAGATTATGATAATGAGTGAGTGAAGGGGGTTATGACCATGACTGAGCAAGAAGAGATTATGATCATTGTGGGTGAGGGTGTAACAAGAGTGAAAATGTGATAATGAGGGAGGATGAATGTGGTTATGATAATGAGAGTGAAGGTGGTTATGATAATGAGTGAGAGTGAAGGTGGTTATGATAATGAGTGAAAGTGAAGGTGGTTATGATAAATGAGTGAGAGTGAAGGTGGTTATGATAAATGAGTGAGAGTGAAGGTGGTTATGATAATGAGTGAAACTGAAGGTGGTTATGATAATGAGAGTGAAGGTGGTTATGATAATGAGCGAGAGTGAAGGTGGTTATGATAAGGAGGGAGAAGGTGGTTATGATAATGAGCGAGAGTGAAGGTGGTTATGATAATGAGTGAAACTGAAGGTGGTTATGATAATGAGTGAAACTGAAGGTGGTTATGATAATGAGAGTGAAGGTGGTTATGATAATGAGCGAGAGTGAAGGTGGTTATGATAAGGAGGGAGAAGGTGGTTATGATAATGAGTGAGAGTGAAGGGGGTTGTGATAATGATATAATAATTAATTTTGCCATGACGACTGTAGGTATACCATATTTTTTTGTGTGTAAGTTGCACAAATTTGTACCAAAATCCACTATAAAAATGGGAGTGCGACTTGTAAACAGGGAATTTCCTCAGTGATGGACACTTTTGCTTCCGTGATGGAAACAGAGCGTCAGAGAGAGAGTTTGGGGTTTCTGAAAAAATGGTGAGGGATTGCAGAAAGCAAGAACAGCAGCTAACTGAGATGCCTCAGACTAAGGAAGTCATGAGAGGCCATTAAGCCTACCACCCAGACATGGAGAGAGCGCGATTGGCCTGGATTGATGACAAAAGAAGCAATGGCTATGTTGTGAGCCGTATGCTTTTTCGGCTGCAAGCCAAAAAGATCTGCGACAATCCAACATTCAAGGCCTCAAACGGTTGGGCCTACAGATTCCTGAAAAGGCACAGCTTAAGTCTGCATCAAAGAACGAAAATCACACAGAAGTTACCAAGAGACCTGGACAACAAAGTCCACAAGTTTGTGCTTCGTGAAAGGGCAGATAGGATACATGGATGAAACAGGGCAGCGGTGTCCTAATGTTTAGGGAGTTGCTGTGGATTGTGGGTTCGATTCCCATAGGTTTCCCTGAGGTACCCTTGAGTAAGGTACCATCCCTGACACTGCTCCCTGGGCACTTTCAATAGCTGCCCCCGGCTGCATGTGTGTGTATAGGTGAAACATAGAGGTTGCGTTTTGTTGTGTTGTGCTGTGCTGTGTTTCACAATAAGGGTTGTCATAAAAGAAGATATAAAAACACCAAAGTGTTCCAATCATCAGCAATACCTGGTGGCCTCACATCAATTCTGCAGCCTCTAGATGTGGTCATGAACAAGCCATTCAAAGACCGTATGAGAAAGAATTGGATGACCTGGATGGCTTCAGAAGACAAGCCCATGACAGACGGAGACAACATCAAGAAACCAGGTCTGGTGTTGGTGACTTCATGGGTTAAAAGCTCCTGGGAGGAAATTCCAGATCTGGTGAAGGCCAGCTTCCTCAAAAATGGTAACAACATGGATGGTACAGAAGATGACTTCCTGTGGCAAGACCAAAAGCAGGATGCCAGTGATGATGAAGATGAAGAAGAGGAAGAGATGGAGACACCAGAATGGGACACAGATGAGCAAATGACAGAGAGGGAGTGAAGTGGGACTAAATGACTGAAGTGTACACAACAGGAAATACCTTGTAGATGAAAGATCAGGATTATTAGACAGTTCTACCTCTGTGTCCGGGGCTTTTCTGATCTTCTCCTGGGGTCGAATATGGGCCCCATTCCCAGTGCCAAAACCAGGAAGATTTTTCCAATTTAGCAAGAAATGTTCCCAATGCTAGCTTCTTAAATATGTATGTGTTGGTAAATGTTACATATTTTGATATTATACCTCAAAGCAGAGCATTACGGACAGCAACACTGAAATTCTTGTGGGTCTTTGGAAAATAAACATTATTAGAAAATTTTTAAACCAATATATTTCCCAAATTAACCACATCATAGAGTTATAATCCCAATGCTGCTGCCAATGGCAGTTTTCCAAAAATGTCAGAAAAAGGTCTGGCGTCATTGTACACTGTCAGGGGTTGGGTTGATATTTTTTGTTCACGATAGAGGGCGCTCTGTTCTGACGGAACACACCTGAGCTCATTAGGCACAGGTGTGTTACATTGAGGCTGACTACTTAAGCCTCAGTGAGTCAGAACAGAGCGCAGTTCATTCAATAGGAGAAAGCCCTGTGTTTCTGGTGGTTTTGTTTCATGTCTGGATTTTGGTTTATGTTTAATAAAAGTATGTCTTGAATCTCTGGCTCTGCATTGACATCCTTCCCGCATCCCCACCACCGTGACAGAAATGAACTGCCAAACTCGGGACGTCACAAGCCTTGAGGGTTGGTGTGAGGAGCATGAGCAGACACTTGGAGCCATGGCTAAGGTCCTCAGAGCAGAGCTACAATGGTGGCAGGCTGTGTGTTCGCCGGAGCTTCGCAAGTGGAGTAGAGGAGTACAGAGCGTAACCACCACTGAGCTCTCATGACACCTGGATCCGCTGACGGACGCGCTCCTTCTCGCTCCCTTTCGGGAGATCAACGTGCAGGTGGATGAATATGCCCAGATTAGGCAAGCTTTGCTTGAGCTTTGCTCCACTAACTCGTCTGCCAGGCAGAGGGCAAAAAAGGAGCTATTCCAGGTTAGTGAGAAAGATGGGTTAATCAGTGAAATGACTTCAAGAATTCAGAGATTTGAACAAACGCTTCAGGAAGCGGAGAATAAGTGGCTGTCTGTTCTGGACGAAGAAAGACAGGCCAACCATGTACTTGCTGAGCAGTTCCAGGAGATGGAGACTGAACTCAACACCAGGGACCATGAAATTTGTGCACGGAACCAGGATCTCGATGTTTTGCAGGTTAAGCTAAGGGAGGTTACGCTGGTCAACTGTCATGTCTCAGAGAGGCTTCAGGAGACAGAATTAGGGGTAAAGGAACTGGAGAGGAAGTGTAAGCAATTGGAAGATGAAAACATCTCCCTCCAGGCCAGGAATCACCAGCTGCATGTAAGCAACTAGGCTGAGGTATGTTCTCTTCAGGAGAATTTGACAAGGGTTAGAGAGGAACTAGAGGAGAAGCAGGCTGGGTATCTAGAAAATGAAAGGAACCAGAGAGAAAAAAATTATGGGGTTAACTGAAAGCTTGAATAGTGTCCGGGAGAGACTAAGGGTTGAATCAGAAAAGCTCAGTCAGGTCAAGTTACACCGTGATGCACTTCTCGTGGACATACACCAAAGAGATGAACAGATCAGCTGCATGACCATTCAGATCATTCAGCAGGAGGAGTTGCTGACCAAGCTCAACCAGCAGCTGACAGAAAAGGAAGCCTCCTGGCTACAGAGGGAAACCGAAACCAGGGAAACAGGAGGAAGAGCCCTGGATCAGGACAATGTTGGTCTTCAAGGAGAGGTCAGTAGATACGTGCAGGAGAACCAAACCGCACACACTGCAACAAGGGGAGTAGAGATTCCAACCTTGCAGGAGAAACTGGAGTATAAAGAGGCCTTTGTGGAACAACAACTGAACCAGACCAGTGCAGAGCTGCAGTGAGTACAGGAAAACACACCTGCCAGCTCACTGGACAATAAGCTCAGACCTCTACAAGCACTTGAACATGGATGGAGTAGGCACAAAAACTGACAAGAACAGAAAGGTATTGAAAAAATGTAAGGTACAACATATGCGAAAAGGACATGCATCATGAAATATGAACCGAAGCTCTGGGGTACCCCTCACCGCTGCCAGCAGCCCTGGACGTGGCTGTGGCTGGTCCGGGTTCCTTCCCCCCCCCCCGTTGGTTAGTTTGATTTTGTATACCTTGGTCATGTGCCCCACTAGGAGGGCTGTTATGTGTTATGGACTCTACATGTGCCCGATTGAATGGTATGTTCTTGTTTTATGGATTCTGCTTGGTGCCCCATTAGGAGGGCCGTTTTTGGGTACACCTCCTCTCCACGGTCTGGCTCAGGAGAGCGCCCTGGAGTGGTGCATTTGGGAGCGGGGTGATGTCAGGGGTTGGGTTGATATGTTATGTTTTGTTCATGGTAGAGGGCGCTCTGTTCTGACGGAGCACACCTGAGCTCATGAAGGTGAGCTTAAACCTCAGTGAGTCAGAACAGGGTGCTTTTGTTTCATGTCTGGATTTTGGTTTGTTTATTAAAAGTATGTCTTGAATCTCTGGCTCTGCGTTGACGTCCTTCCCACACCCCGCCACCGTGACATACACATATTAGCATTTTTGCCTGCATTTATTCCAGAATCTTGAATGTGAAGATATCACTCAACATACTGGACCAAATTTCAACACCAAATCAGGGGAGCGACTGATACACGAGTAAATACGGTAACTGTAGATCTCTGTGAATGTTAAAGAGTGTCGGTGTAGATCTGTCAGGAGATCAGTGGTCAGGGCTCCTCTGGTGGGTCAGCAGGTTGTGTATCCTGTGTGCTCGTGCTGTAGGTGTGAACCCGACTCAGATTCTGAAAGTTTATTTTGATTAATTTTTAATGAATCGTTCTAATCAGACTGTTAGGAATAGAATCAGACCGTTTAACCGATGATCCACCTTAAAACCCAGACTGTAGTGAAGCAGTTCAAATGGTCCTCAGACAGATGGTGAATCTACCTGCAGACGTACCTGAGCAGGTGTTTGTAGATGAACCGTTGGGGCAGTGAGGACCGTTCAGACTGAACTCCTTTATTTAAACTCCTCGGGTTTAGAATGTGGGGTTGGAGACTGAACACAGATCAGTTTTAGATCTTCTGTACACTCATACTCACTGTGGATCAACATGGTCCAAACAAACAAACAAACAAACAAACAAACAAACAGACCTGGAGAACAGAGTCAGAGAAACTCCACCAGAAGTTCTCCACAGACTGTAGAACCCTTCATATCAAATATAATATTCATGATGTTGAATGTGTTTGTGTCTCGTTCTTGTGATCTGAATGTTATTTTAAAGATTATCAGTAAACAGAGAGATTATATATCGTCTGTTGTGTTCTGGGTGTTTATATATTTATATGTTTTTGTATTTTATCTTGAATGTGTCGTTAGTGCTCCATGTTTTATCGGAGACCCAGGAAGAGCAGCGTGAAGAGGGTTCATGTTGGGAGACTCCCTTCTGCTTGATAAAGAAGCTTTACGATTCAAAGAGAAAGATTCAGCAAATAGTTACATCATCTCCCAGAGCTGAGTGAGTATTTACAGTTTGATACTATAGTGTGTGTGTCTGAATTGTATGAGAGGTTGGACAGTAAAGAGGGAGAAAAGGACCTTTACCGATTGGCTAGACAGAGAGACAGATCTGGGAAAGATGTGCTACAGGTCAGGACGATTAAAGATAGAAATGGTAACGTACTCACAGGTGAACAGAGCGTGTTGAGCAGATGGAAGGAATACTTTGAGGAGCTGATGAATGAAGAAAATGTGAGAGAGAGAAGACTGGATGATGTGAGAAGAGTTAACCAGGAAGTGCAGCAAATAAACAAGATGGAAGTAAGGGCAGCGATGAAGAGGATGAAGAATGGAAAGGCTGTTGGACCGGATGACATACCAGTGGAAGCATGGAGATGTTTAGGGGAGATGGCAGTTGAGTTTCTGACCAGATTGTTTAGCACAATCTTGGCAAGTGAGAAGATGCCTGAGGAGTGGAGACGAAGTGTACTGG
>CM029385.1:227780-228958 GCA_017165825.1 Hepsetus odoe
TTGCATTTTGAGTCTGTTTTTACCTTTTTCTGGAATAATTTTAGAGACCAAAAATGTGATTTTACTTCTGTTCAGCAGTGGTGGGATGAAGGTAAACTTTTAATCAAGCAGCTGTGCCAGCAGTACTCTCAACGTGACCAAGGACATCACTCGGTCTATGAGATCTCTGGAGAAGGAGATTTTGGGATTCCAAGTTTACTAGATTCCACAGGAAATCGAGAATTTATTTAAGTTCTCAAAAGGAAAACGACGTTGTTGGAGGACCTGTTAGGGGTTAAAGTGCAGGGAGCTCTGGTGAGGTCTCGTTTTCAGAGTGCTACTGAAATGGATGCACCCTCCAAGTTCTTCTTTGGCTTGGAGAAAACCAACAGGCAGAACAAACACATTTGTTCTGTTTTCTCCTCAGGGTCAGGAGTTGACCCATGAGAGTGAAATCCAGAGAATCGCGGTTAGTTACTCCCAGGTGCTGGTCGACAAGGAACTTTCAGCTGATGAGGACTGCCTGAGTGCCTTCCTTTATGGACTACCAAAGGTTGCTGATCATTTTGCTGGCCTTGATTGTGAGCTGATGTAGGCGGAAATCCACTGCTCTACAGGTGCTGGAGAACGGTAGGGCACTGGGTAATGATGGACTGCCAGTGGAGTTCTTTAAGGCTTTCTGGTCTGTCCTGGGGGACGACCTGCTGGAAGTTCTGAGCGACAGTTTGTCTGGGGGAACTCTGTCTTTGAGTTGCAGGAGAGCAGTGATCACTTTGTTGCCTAAAAATGGTGATCTGAGGCACATCAACAACTGGAGACCCGTCTCCTTGTTGTGTGCCAACTACAAGATCCTGTCAAGAACACTTGCTCTGAGAATGAAAACTGTTATGGAAATTGCGGTGCATTCAGATCAGACTGTCTGTGGATTTTAGTGACTGTGAGCTGTCATTCAGTCTACTGGACGTCACAGGATGTACAGACGTGAACATGCAGGCTGTGAGCGGTACAGTTTTAGATCACTGTGCAGTGAAGGCTCTTCACAAACTGAAACTGTGTAAGCGGGTGGACACTGTCTGGAGGGACAAACTAAATAAGTCCTTTATAAACCGTCACTGCCCAAAAGAGCGGTGAGGCGCTGCCGGTGTTTAAGGGTTCGGTCGGTGAGGTGCTGCCGGTGTTTAAGGGTTCGGTCGGTGAGG
>CM029385.1:229458-242965 GCA_017165825.1 Hepsetus odoe
CGGTCTGTTCTTTTTCTCAGGACCAAAATGACACTCTGCAGGACGTCAAGAACAAAATGGACAGAATGCAGAAGGAGAGGGAGAGGGATGTGGAGGAGCTGAGAGTAAAGAAATCAGAACTGAAACAGAGGACGGAGAGAGAGGAGAGACTGAGGAAGGAGGTGGAGGTGAGAGAACATGATCATTAAAGAGAAGAAGTTTCTTCATTCAGCCATAAAGACGCGAGCAGCTGAGTGTGAAGTGTTCCTCAGTTCGGTTCTCCTCTGGTGTCTGTGTGCATGTCTGTCCGTCTCCTGTTCTACATGTTGTTGTAGTCAGCCAGGCAGAAGATACAGGCTCTAGAGGAGAGTGTGGAGTCGGAGAGAGCTGCTCACCTGGAGTCCAAGTTCAACTCTGAGATCATCCAGGTGTGTGTGTGTGTGTGTGTCCGTCCCACCCTGCACTATACACATGAACAGAACACTGTGCTTCCAAATGTGCTGATGAAGAACAGGGTTCTGTGTGGTTCATGATTATGGAGAATTCTGATTCAGGATCAGTTTGATTGTGGGTTTTAGTTCCAGCACTAAACTAAGGAGATTTCTTCCTCTGAGATGTTTCAGTAGGAACACGGACGTTAGATCAGGTATCCTTGAGGGTCTCTGATACAGTTCCCGGTGATTTACCTGCTCAGACTCACCTGGTGCAGCTCAGCAGTTAACGGCCAGGTTCTGTGGATCTGCTTGCTGGATGGATGTTTGATTTAAGTTTTCAGATGTTTCTGGAGCTCTGTGCTGTGATTTATTTTCTGTGCGCTCGTGTGTTTGTGTAGCTGCGGCTCAGGGATCTGGAAGCTGCTCTGTGTGTGGAGAAGAGCAGTCAGGCTGAAGCTCTGTCCAACCTGGAGCAGCTCAGACTGCAGCTCAGAGAGACGGAGAGAGAACACACACAGCAGAGAGACAAAGCTGAGGACACACACCACAGACTGCTGCAGTAAGACTGATCCCAACACACACACACACACACACACACACACCACAGACTGCTGCAGTAAGACTGATCCCAACACACACACACACACACACACACACACCCACACCAGCAGGAGCTTCTTTGAGTCTTTCTGCTGGTTTAGGTTGTGTCATTACACTGATATAAGCAGATCTTTATTAGTTCCTCGTGTTATTACGGTGTTAAATGTCTGAATTGAGACTTCCTGCCTTCAGTAGGTTTATTAATTCCAGTTTCTAAAGCTCAGAGTTCAACCTGAAAGTTTTTAAGCATTAAACTAGTGTTGAATCAGGAAAGAAGAGAAGTTTCCCATGAATTCAGACACGTTTACGAACCTGTATCTTCTGTGTGTCCTTGATTTTGGAGGGGAGGGTGGGATTATACACGGCACTGATTATTCACCCATCTTTGTCAAACTGGTGTATTTATGACTTTTTGTCTAAAGGTTGGAGCAGGAATACCTGAACTCTAAGTCTGATCTGATTGATCAGCTGGATAAAGAGAAGACAGTGTCAGCTGAGCTGATTGGTCAGTTAAAGCAGGAGCAGGCGGAGTCAGCTAAGCTGTCCCTCAGACTGCAGGAGCAGGAGAAAGTGCAGATGGAGAACCAACACACTCTCAGTCTGGTACACACTTTACTGGGTCACGGCCTGGTGGAGGAGTTCTTCATGTAGTGTGATGAGACATTATTTCTGAATGTGAAGCTTGATTTCTGAAGGAACCTGGAACAAACTGTGTTGTAGGTTCAGCACAAGCTTGTGTGTGCAGAAGAGACACACGAAGGTCTTCTGAAGGAAATGGAGCAGCTCTTACAGCACTATCACCACCTGGGGGCTCCACAGATCAGCAGTTTTATAACAGAAGGAGATAAACGGATTCCATCTGCTCTGATGAACATTCTTAGAACAACACTCCAGCACTACCATACAGAGGTAACACACACACACACACACACACAGATGAGGAGCTACAGATAAGAACAAGGATGTGATCACATGTGATTATAACATTAGGTGTGTAACAGCAGAAGAATCAGAAGTGAGAGAGAGTGTGTGTGTGTGTGTGTAGCTGAAGGACCTGTTGTCAGTGGTGGATACACTGAATAAAGAAAACAAGGAGAAAGAGAAGATGATCAGTGAACAGAGGAGGAACGTTCAGGTGAGGACCGTCTGTCTAGCTGTCTGTCTACCTGTCTGTCTATCTAAGAACCATCATTATCCAAAGAAATTAAACTTAAACTCCAAGGCCTTTAACAAGGACAGATTAATAAACCATGAACATTTACATCTACTGCTCAGGATCTGCACCTTTCTTGAGAACTTTAAGAGACTGTTAGTCATGTTGTTCCACTGACTGTCTGAACATCTCTGAACGTGTCTGAACATCTCTGAATGGATTCTCTGTGGAAACTCCACCTGCTGGGAAACCGTATTGAATCATAAACCGTGTGGAGGTGGAGGGAGTGACTGACCGTGTGGAGGTGAAGGGAGTGACTGACCGTGTGGAGGTGGAGGGAGTGACTGACCGTGTGGAGGTGGTGAGAGTGACTGACCGTGTGGAGGTGGAGGGAGGGACTGACCGTGTGGAGGTGGAGGGAGTGAGTGACCGTGTGGAGGTGGAGGGAGGGACTGACCGTGTGGAGGTGGAGGGAGTGAGTGACCGTGTGGAGGGAGTGAGTGACCGTGTGGAGGTGGAGGGAGTGACTGTATCTCTCTCTGCAGGAATGTGAGGAGCGCTCTGAGAGTTTGGTTGAGGAGGTCGAGCGTCTGCGTGTGAGCGTTGCAGACGCTGCAGCTGCTGCAGCCGGAGCGCAGGCGGAGCTCTGCAGGGTCGCTGAGCACTGGGAGAAGGAGAAGGAGCAGCACACACACGCCAGAGGCCGGATAACCGCTCTCGCCGAGGAGCGTGAGACGGAGCGGCAGGTCAGATTCAGGACGCGTTACACAAACGCTTAACGCAGGTCTTCAGGGTGCAGCTCTCATCAAGCATGTTCCTGCTGATTAAATAACCTTCATCCACCCAAACGAAGCTCCCCGGTCCGAGGAGAATATGGAGCCGCTTTACTGACGTGACCGCCGGCGTTAGTGCTGTCGCCAGCGTGTCGCTGATTTGTGTGTTGATTTGATTCGCTCTGTGTGTGTTTACAGGAGAAGCTGGCGTTCTTGCACTCTCTGTATCAGCAGCTGCTCGCTGGCTGTGTGCTGGTCTCTCCGCCACAGAGCATGCTGGGAAGTTTTTCGTGGGAAGAGCTTAGAGCTGTGCTACAGGAGCATGTGCATGCTCTGACTTCTGACCTCGGCTCAGCCAATCAGAGGGTAACCCTCTTTAGGAATTTGTTTGGTGAGAATTGTAATTTTTTCTAGTTCCATTTAAAACCTATTCTGCCGTGTGTGTTTGTGTGTGTGTGTGTGTGTGTGTGTGTGTGTGTGTGTGTGTGTGGGGCAGATCTCAGATTTGGAGAGAGTGTGTGAGGGGAAGACAGCAGCTCTGACAAGTGTGTGTGAGCAGCTGAACCAGAGGGAAGAAACCTGGATCAGACAGAGGAAAGAAATGCACTCACAGCATGCACAAGTAACCAATGAGCTGCAAGATAGAGTTCAGGTACACACACACACACACACACACACACACACACACACACACAGATAAAAGCACTGTTTGAAAGTTAGTTTTTTCAGAAACCCCTTCTGCGTGGAGGATGTTTTATGTGGCGGTCTGGTCTGCAGGACTGACGAGCAGCAGTGTCTCTCTGCAGGATTTGAAAAGGCAGCTGGATCAGGCTGAGCAGAATATCAGAGTTTTGGAACGTGCTCGATCTGACCTCCAGCAAGAAGCTTCCCGTCTTCAGGACCTCCTCAAAGTGTGTCGCCGTGACGACGCATCCTTGCTGGCAGCCTGCGCTCTGCTGGCGGGATGCGTGTGTGAACTGTTGGACCGTTTTCGCGTGCTGACCCGTCAGAAAGCCTTGCTGTGGGTCCGACTTTGTGACAAAGAGTCTCTGGAGCGGGAGGTAGGTGCACTTCTGAGTGCGCTCAGTGACCCCGGGGTCAAAGGTCAGGTGGAGGTAAAAAGAGGAGTGTGGGGGTTCCGGCGTTGCGTGATTGCCGTTCTAGCAGCGCTGCGTCTCCAGGCGCTCAGACGGAGCTCGCACACACTCTTTAGGATCAGCAGCGGTTCAGGAGGGACCCCGGTCGTTTGTGTCAGAGAGATTCGGCCGAGAGACGGAGAGGAGGAGAGGGAGGAGGAAGAGAGGAGCGTCAGGGTGACGAAGATGCTCAGATCCTCCGAGCTTGCTGTGCTCGTGCACAGCTGCATGCAGGGAGTGCAGCAGGAGCTGGACAAAGCAGGTTCTTGAACACACACACACACACACACACACACACACACTTTCTAAAGCAGTGCTTTGCATTAAACGTTTGTGCTGTACTTAATAATAATGTCGTAAACTAAACCTCATTTGTATATTAATTCACTCTGCACCTCCATTCTGGAAAAGCTGCACTGTAAAGGTTCTCACAGATAAGTGTGTGTGTGTGTGTGTGTGTGTGTGTGTTAGAACACAGCTCTGATGTGCTGAATGCAGCTCAAAACAGTTTCCGCAGACTGCTGGACAGGCTGCTCTCTGAAACACACCCTGACTGCTGGGGCTGCTTCGGAACCTTGGGCTCGTTGGCAAGACGACTTGGTCAGGGGCTCCAGAGGCTCCACACAACCCACAGCATCCCGACTACTCAGTACAGCAGCGGGGTAACACACACACACACACACAACCCACAGCATCCCGGCTACTCAGTACAGCAGCGGGGTCACACACACACACACACACACACACACACACACACACACACACACACAACCCACAGCATCCCAGCTACTCAGTACAGCAGCGGGGTAACACACACACACACAAACACACACACACACACACACACACAACCCACAGCAGCAAGGTAAAACACACACACACACACAACACACAGCATCCCGGCTACTCAGTACAGCAGCAGGGTAACACACACACACACACACAGCCGCACAGCAGCGAACAGTAAGCGTTCCCACACACGTGTGTATGAAGTTTTGTGTGCGGTTGGAAATGCTGGGCTGATAAAATAAGAAGAATGATGTGACGTTCTTCCGTAAAGCTGTTACTCCGCCTTTTAAAGCGTGAATGGATTAATAATCATTACTTCATTGACCAAAATCCAGTCAGACATCCGAGTCACGTCAGTGAGTCGAGCAGGTTTTATTGTCCATTCGGTCACTTTCACAGTGAAGTGATGCTCCTCCAGAACTGGTGCTGCAGAGAACTGAGGAGACCAGTACCAGCCAACACAGAGAGGCAGAACCGAGTTCTCCGCAGACAATAGAGCAGGAAAACGAGCACAGAGGGAGAAACAGAGTCATTAGTGTGTGTTAGTGTTTTACACTGTTTAACAGAAACACTGTGTGTGTGTGTGTGTGTGTGTGTGTGTGTGTAGTGCATGGTCTCCTCCCTGCAGCAGCACTTCCTGGTGTTCACCCAGCGGCTGCACTCTGCTGAAGTGGAGCGGAGAGAGCTGAGGCTTGAACTGTCCCGTCTCAAACGAGGCACATCAGGCTCTCGCAACAAACCCAAGGAGAACCCGCACACTGTGAGTGTTCAGCCCTTAGATTGTGCTTCTGTTTGTGCCGCGTGCGGTGTTGTTCACTGCTGTTACTGTTCATTGTGGAGTAAATGAAAAATGCTCGTTAAGGTCATTGCCATGAATATTTTGGGATATATGTATATTTGTTGCGTGTGTGTGTATTAGACATGTGTTCCAGTGGACCGGTTCCAGAGTGTGTGTGCTGAGCTGAGCTCTGCTCTGGAGAGGGAACAGCAGGCTCAGGCTCTCCTGCACCAGCAGGCCACACAGCTGCAGGAGCTCGGCTTCACTATGGAGCTGCACACTGGGGACCAGCTGGAGAAAGACCGCACCCTGGCTCAGGCTGTGCAGGTAGACCGCTCAGTGCACACGACAGGAGCCGTCGCTCATTTTAACTTAACGTTCAGTTTAACCTGTTCGATTTATTATTGTACCATTCCGTTATTGTTCAGGTTGAAAATGTTAAATTCATCTTAAATTCATCACACACACACACACACACACACACACACACACACACACACGGTATAATCAGTGTCTCGTACTGTCTCTGAGAGTCTCGTACTGTCTCTGAGAGTCTCGTGCTGTCTCTGAGTCTCGTGCTGTCTCTCTGAGTCTCGTACTGTCTCTCTGAGTCTCGTACTGTCTCTCAGAGTCTCGTACTGTCTCTGAGAGTCTCGTACTGTCTCTGAGAGTCTCGTACTGTCTCTGAGTATCGTACTGTCTCTGAGAGTCTCGTACTGTCTCTGAGTATCGTACTGTCTCTGAGAGTCTCGTACTGTCTCTGAGTATCGTACTGTCTCTGAGAGTCTCGTACTGTCTCTGAGTATCGTACTGTCTCTGAGAGTCTCGTACTGTCTCTGAGTATCGTACTGTCTCTGAGTCTCGTACTGTCTCTGAGAGTCTCGTACTGTCTCTGAGAGTCTCGTACTGTCTCTCAGTGTCTCGTACTGTCTCTCAGAGCCTGTCAGAAGTGAAGGCGGAGCTTAAGAGAAAGGAGCAGTCTCTGCGGCTGTTGGGGAAGCGACTGAGCCAATCACAGCAGGAGAAACAGCAGCTGCAGCAGAGCATCAACAGTGCAGAGGACGCACTACGGACGGCAGCAAAGTATGAAACTTCCACACAAACTGAAACTACCAACGCTCGTTTGATGCACTAACAAACACAAGCTGCACTCCTGCAGAGAAAACAACACACAGCATGGTGGAAAGGTTACGGATGGCAGCAAGTAGAGTAGAGTAGAGTAATCTTTTATTATCCCACGAATGGGAAATTTGGGCGTTACAGGGCTCTTATAAAAGTGACAGATGTACAGAAAAATATATAAAATATAGAGATATAAAGAAAGAGGAACAAGTACAGGAGAAAGTACAGGAGCTATAAATAATAAATTATCTATATCTACATACAGACACCTATATATACATATACATATCTACAAGGAGAATTAGGTGACCATATATAGTAATAATAAGTTTTAAATAAATTATAAATATAAACAAGTAGCAAAATAAAAATGTAATAATAATAATAATATATAATAATAATATACAATACAATGATAATATACAATAATAATAATAAACAAGCAATGTAATTACAAGTACAGCACGGTACTGTGAAGAGCTCAGTAAACATCTCTTATGTTGCTCATGCGTTGGGTTCTTTTTGTGTTCTACTGTTTTTCAGGGGTAAAGACAGTTTAGCCGCCTACATGACGTCTGTGGAGAACCGTCTGAAAGAGGTGAGGAACTCTGTAGACCTTGGAGTTCCATCATTGAATCATCATTATTATGTTTTCAGAAATGTTTCTTTCTTTCTAGCTGAGAGATCGCATCGTTCTCTCTCTGTCCTCGACCTCTCGAGAGGACTTTACACTTCACGCTGCCAACACGTTCCTGAACGTGGCAGCAGCAGAGCGGAACGCGGGAGGGCCGGAAATGGCTGCCTGCCAGGTGAGCTCTCACTCCCAGAGCGCTGATTTACAGGGTAGCTTGTGGTCTGTGTGCGTACTGACATCTGAATTTGTGTAGACTCTCGTAGAGAGCTTCATGGAAGTGTACCAGTTGGCCTGCACCAAGATGGCGTCTCTGGAGAGAGAGATCTCCTCCTATCAGAGCCACATCACAGCACTGAAGGCGGAGCTACAGGACGCCTGTCTCAGAGAGAACCAGAGCTACGTGCCTGTGAGCTCACGTTTCTGTATTCCTCTCGTGGTACTGGAACACATCTGATGAACCAGTAGGCTGCCTTGTTGGAAATGGGCTTTATGGTGGCCAACGGTCAGATTAGCTGGGTTGTGTTGGGAGGAGCCGTTAAGTGTGTTTAATCTGAATAAATGAACTGGTGAACCAGTAATACTAGTTTTTAACTGGCTGATTTCCAGTGTGGCTGTTATTAAATGCTTGTTTATTAATAGAGTTGCTTTTTTGTGAAGATAGGAGTTAGCTTGATGACCTTCATAACGCTCTACAGATGTTTTCAGACTTTCCACCGAGAATTAGTTTTGGATTATAGAGAACTAATAGATCTCAGACAGATCTTAGGCACTGAAGCAGTAAAATATCCTTCATTCCTTTAAAATGTTCACTTGATTTGGACTTTATTTGTGTGTATTTTTAGGTGATGGTATCCAGTGACCCGTCAGTTCCACTCTTTGAAGCTGAAGTGGATTCTGGGACGCCCCTGCTTTCGAGAGCTGGTGTCGCACTGCGAGAAGAACACATGCATCCTCTCCGGAGTAAACCCCACTCTCTTCCAGTGAAGAAAAGTAGAGCCGGCAAAAAAGCCTCCAAAAACTCTAAGAGCCACAAAAATGCCCCAAAGTCATGAACACACAATTCCCATTTCATCCAGAATATTTACACTGCTGTCGAATCTGTTCCAGAATAAATGTTGTTTGTGTTTCTGTATGTGCTGATTACTGTTCTCTGGAGGGTTCTGGTTCTGTAAAGAGTGCTGGAGAGGAACCGTAAAGGAGTAAACGATGAACGTCTGTTACTGTTAAATACTCCAGTACGAGTATAAAAATCAATATTACACAGATTATTTCTCTCATGTTTATCTCAATATCAGCTGTTGAGCAGGAAAATAATCTCAGTTCTAAATTTATAATCCATCTGAAACTCCAGCTCACTCACTTCTACCTTTCTGTCTCAATCAGGTTCGTTTCCATCAGTCTGTCCTCCCTCAGTGGTCAGAACACTTGAAATGTCCTCTCATTCCCGTGTGAGCCGGCTCATCTTATTCTCCCAGTTAAACTCAGTAAATGAGCACATCGATCCCAGTCAGCGGTTTTATTTGTGCTGGGGTTAAAACTGCACATAGATTAAGGAAAACGCTGCGCTGGCTGTGAAAGTCCTTCTGTAAAGAAAGACGCGGCTTTTAAAAGTTCGTCTGCTTCAACGTGATTGGAGGATTGCAGAAATGGAGCTGCTCTTTCAGCTGTGAATCTCAGCCACTCTGTTTCAAACAGGATTATATTTACTGCGAGATTAAACATCATTACACGTGAATTAGGACACGCTCCTGACACGGCTATTGAAACCAGGCTCGGATCAGAAGTGGATGTGTTTTGGCCACAGATTAGGGTTAATCCCAGAGTTCAGATCGTCTCCCATCTTCTCTGATCAGGATGAAGCTCAGGATGGGATTTTCAGGGCAACCTACTGGTCTGGGATTCAAACCCACAACCTTCCAATCCTGAGGCCTCGTCCCTGAACACTAGACCACCACTGCTCCAACAACTGCACTGAAACATTCAATCCATTTTTTAAAGAATTCTCAATAATTTTTTTCTTTTGTCACAAATTGTTTATTAGCAGTGTTTGGGGCGTTATTCATGAAAAAGACAGAATCAAACCTTTTCCTTTAGATGAAGAGATTACGTCCACATTACATCTCAGCTTAACTTCCTTTTCTTCTAATGACGCTCTTCTCTTCTGTGGAGCTGCAGCTCTGGAGATCTCTCAGCACGTTCCTTAAAGGGTGAAATTGAAGATCTCCAGTGTCCGGCCCATGTTTGGACATTTTTACAGCTTTTAGCGGTGGAGAATTCATCATTTTGCAAACTTACAGACTTTTTAGGACATTATGAAAAATGTTGTCCTAATAATTGCTGGGATGTTCCCTGATGGAAATGATCTGATGGTCTGACTGGAAAAATATAATGCACCACTTTTAACATTTCTCCTGAGAAAACGGAGGTCTGTTCCTTGACTTGGTATCAGCTGCTATCCTAAGCTGAGATGTTGAAATTGTTATCGGACAAAGCTGGATCAGTGTAAACAGCAGGTGAAGGAGACGATGGTAACCTTGCTGCTGAGCAAGCGAGTGGACGAATGGCTGGTGTTGGTGTCTCCGCTTCATTAGCTCGGCTGGCGCCGCTTTACTGGATGTGTGTTAGTGTTGTGTTTGTGTTGCTGTCACGGTTTGGTGTGGCTGGCATTGAGCATGTGAACATCCAGGCGTGTGTGTGTGTGTGTGTGTGTGTGGCAGTGAATTGCCCTTTGGTGGAGTTATCCTATTAGTGCGAGGCGCTGTAATGGAGATAAGTGCCACCACACAGGAGCTGGCACTCACTTCCTCACTTTGGGTGGCATATGGAGAACACTGGCACAGTGCTGGTGCGCCGAGACTGGAGCCATGAAATAGAAGGCCGCGATAGAAACCGCGCCGAAGTCAGACCCCTAATACCCATAATGCACTGCCAGCCCGTGTGGAGGAGAATAAGCAGGACCATTCCTGAATGGCTGGAGGTCCTAAGCAGCATCCTGGGTGGCGTTACTTAAATGCGAGAGTGAAAAGTATCTTTTATTTATTGTAATATTTAAACAAATGAAGATCAACAATGTTTTCTCTCTAAATTGACCCATAAAGTAAATTAGCCACTGCTTGTATCATAAAGAGTGTGTAAATGTTCACACTTTGTGGCTGCAGTGGGACTGTAAGGTGATGTAAGGGGGTTCTGCAGAGTTTCACTCCTTCGAGAGGTAAAGCTCCGAGCTTTTATCAGAACCGAATGTGCTGAAACGTCGGTTTAGCTGTAAACACACACACACACACACACACACACTAAACTTTTAACATATCAAACATCCACTTCATCAGGGACCCCCAGACAGAGGGGAATGACAAAAACTCAAAGGGAAAATGTTTGCACTCCCACACGAGTGCTGTATGAAGAGTTTGTGCACTGTCAGCAGGAGTAGCACTCTGAGCGTTTAGGCTCAGGAGAGATCCTGTTCCTTCAGGAGACGACAGCGAGGAGGATGATGATGATGAAGATGAGTCGTTCTGCCTGTGATTGTGCTTCTTATGTTCATGTGTTTAACTGACCCGGCTTTGTTGCCGTGGTGGCCATGTTCACCCTCGTTATAAAGGTGATATCAGTCAGCGTTTCCTCTTTAATCCCACAGGTCCAAACACTCCAGTCCTGCAGGAGTGTTTTATTCAGAAGTGACTGGTTAAGGACTCGTGAAAGGTCTCTTAACTGCAGAGGTGGACAAAGTCGTGCATGTTCTAAACTCCAGCAGAAGTACAGATATTTGTGTTAATAGAAACATCTGGTTGGTAGAAACATCTGGTTAACTGTCAGTAAAGCAGTGAGGTCATGTGCAGTATCGTATCCAGTGTAAACAGTAAAGGTCTGAAAGTGGGACCGGTGTAAATCTGTACATGATTAATACCAGCACACACTTCAAGAGCTGAAATACAACTTTGTCTTCACCCAGTTGCAGTAGCCAGTCTGACTAGTGTAGGTCAGCAGGGTGGTGAGCTGATCTCAGACATCCTCACTTACAGTTCTCCGTAAACAGGCTAATTTAGGCCAAACATGAGGACTGTCTAAAACTCGTATCTCTTTTCCTCCCGAACAGCCTCAATTCTTGATGTAAGTGAAAAGTTCGACTGGAGAAATAAAAGCTGGAGCAGAAACAGAGACACTTGGTCCCACAGGGCTGAACGTGTGTCCAGTTTTCACCAAAGAAGCTCATAATCTTCTGTCCGTCTCATCAGAAGTGGGGGGGGAGCAGGCTCAGTGACTGACCTTAATGCATGAAGTCATTATGTCCTCCAGCAGATCCTCGCTGAACACACTGCAGCTCTTACAGCGCTTAAGCTTCCAGGGCTGTTGTGTGCAATGTGAGGACTGTCAGCTCGCTGCATCATTGCTGTGCTTTCACGTTTTTAGGGACGGTCCGGTTAATGAACTGTGGCAGTGAGATTCAGAGTGTCCTCACCAGCAACGCGTCTCGTGTGTGTTTAAATGCTGGATTTGCGGTTCAGAGCAGTCCTTCAGTATCTGCACTACCAGGCTGTTATTGGGAAACAGCCTGAACGGCACACGCTTGAATCAAACTGGCTGAACACTCGTCCCTGATAAACCCTCTTTAACATGCACTACGACAGCGTGCTGGCGGCCCTGGTCCCTCCACACTGCGGCATGGGGCTGGATGGTACCGGATGGTGCCGGATGGTGCTGGAGCACCAGGCTGGGCCCGGGCCAGTGGCTACTACTGAATCCCGGAGATGAGAGCAGGTGCCTGGGCAGAGAGAGAGCGGCCTCAGCCCGAGATCCACAGTCCCAGCAGCATATGCTGCCACTCAGCTCATTAGAGAGAGAGAGAGAGAGAGAGAGAGAGAGAGAGAGTGACAGACAGACAGACAGAGAGAGGCAGACAGGAAGAGACAAAGAGAGAGAGAGAGAGAGAGGCAGACAGGAAGAAGGAGAGAGAGAGATAGACAGACTGACAGACAGAAAGAGACAGACAGGGAGAGAGAGAGAGAGAGAGAGAGAGAGAGATAATAAAACTGTTTGACTTCGAGTTTCTGATTTTAAACAGCAGCTTTAAAAAGTAAAGATGTTTTAAATGGTTGTAGTTTCTGCTGAAGAATTCAGATTCAGCTGCTGTGAGTAAAAACTCTTATGACTCTATGAAACCAGACTAAGAGAGAAAACGTTTTTAAATACAACAACAGGAGCGAAAGGAATCTGTTAATGAAATCTCCTGATCGAGTCACATGAGCGCTCCTCTACAGCAGCACACAAACACTAATACACACTCTCCATCTGAAGGATCTAGAAGGTGTGAAATGTGGAAACGACTGAAGGAGAGTTTGACGGGAATGATTTGGGACGTCAGCTGTGGAAAGAGTGCAGCACGTGAACACTGAACTGAGTCTCACTTCAGAATAACTGACAACACCAGACCTTAAACAGCAGCTTTCGTTAACGTGAGGATTGTGATTGGTTGATTGTGTTGGCCTTCATTTAACACGGGACATAAACTGGTGACATCACACAGGACAGAGGTGTTATTTTATTTTACAGAATCTGTCCAAACACGTTCACGGCTTGAACATCTCAGCGTTCTGTCATTTTCTCTTTCTTCTTTCTCATTCTCAGTGTGGCTTCATCTCCTGCACACTCCTTCTCCCTCCATCGGACTTTATTACACGCACTTATCAAACTCACGGTGGGAACTTCCTTCTGAAATAGTTTCAAGTCTTAATTATGACAGAAAAAGCCCAGTAAAGTCAGAAGTTCTGCAGGAACTCTGTAGCTCTTTCATGTGCCCGTCCCCTTTCACTTCAGCGGCGTGCCAATTTGGATCTTCCACAAAGAGCTGCCATAGTGAGTCTGATCACCTCACACACACACACACACTTTCAGATTCACAATGTGGGACAGAAGAAGGTGGCAACAAAGGGAAGGAGTGGAAAAAGAGGACAGAAGTAGGTTTTTCTCCTCCTCTCTTCCTCGCTTTCCGTCTCCTGGGTGGCTCTGTTTTTGGCTGGGTCACCTGAGTCCTCCTGTTGGCCACAGCTCACAGGTAGCTGTGTGTGTGTGTGTGTGTGTGTGTGTGTGTGTGTGTGTGTGTGTGTGTGTG
>CM029385.1:252477-262477 GCA_017165825.1 Hepsetus odoe
TTTTTTTTTTTTTTAGCTTTTTGGGTTTAAGCAAATTCACTGTCAAGTACTATGTTAAATACTATGTTAAAAATGTTAAAAACTGCACTGCAGAGACATGTTTAGCACTTGGCTGCAAGACTGTAGTGTGAGAGTTTATATGCATATATATAAATGTGTATAAAATAGTCTTTAAAGTCATACATCTGTCTTGATGACTAAATTTGTATGTTTATATAAGCAATATAAGCAGTTTGGGATTGGTCCTTACAAGGAATGAAAACATGATGTGTGTATCTGCAGTCCTCACATTTACTCTATACCTGAAATGTCCCCACAACTAATGTTCAAGTCAGGTCAAAATACATTTTTTTGAGATATTTGTAATTTGAAGTGATATTGTGATTCACAATATTTTTTTGTCTATTCATGATTTTTTTCAAGTCTGTAGCACCTTTAGAAAGGGTGGCTCCCACAATGTAGCAATCCCTCCAGGTGACCCTCACAATTCACATAAACAAGTATAGGTGTGTGTGTGTGTGTGTGTGTGTATGTGTGTATGTGTGTGTGTGTGTGTGTGTGTGTGTGTGTGTGTAGGTGTGTGTGTGTGTGTGTTCTCCTGTATTTGCAAGGACAGTTTTGCACAGTTTCAGCTCCTGGTAGCTCTGCTGTATTTGTGCAGGGACACTAAGAGTGTGTGAGCATGTGTTTGTGTTGGGTTGGCCCGTGTTTGGCCACGGTGTGAGTGTTTGGAGTGCTTCAGGTCATTTGCTGTCACTGTACCCTCCCAGTGGACAGGGGCGTGGTTATGTGGTAATATTTTAAAATCTGATGACTGTGTTGGACGTGCCAGTGTAATGATAAGACACACCACACACACACACACACTCACACACACACACACACACACACACACACACACACACACACACACACACTTGAGAGTCTCCGAGGGTCGCTGTACAGTGGCACAGGGTGACAGGTGTGTGGCCGGAGTGAAAGATGCCACACGGTTCCCAAGGGTTTCTGGGTAAAAATAACACCAGTGAAGTCCCAAATACCCAAAACTAGCAACGACACACATCAATGAGAACACCAGTGGTCCCCCAAAGTCCCCCGGGGCAGGAACCCTGAATAGACTGAATAGACCTGAATAGACCGATGTGGTTTCTGTCACTGAGTGACACACTGTAAAGTAAACATGGACTAAAATACATTAGCATAACTTTTAAAAAGGATTTGGGGATTTGGGACCTCAGTACTGCGCTTGCATCTTTACGCCTGGTCACACACCTGTCCCCGTGTGCCCCTGGACTCGGAGAGGACGTGTAATTATTTTAACCAAACTATGGCCTTAAATAAAATAATAATAATGAATAAATATTCTTAATATTAATATTATAATAATGCTTTATACATTTCAAGTCTAATCCTCATTCGGTTAGTGTGAATAACTGGAGGCCTGTTACAGCCCCCATCATCTCCCCAAAGTCTTTATTCTCTCTCTCTCTCTCTCTCTCTCTCTCTCTCTCTCTCTCTCTCTCTCTCTCGCTCTCTCTCTCCCTCCTTATCCCCCAATGTCTCTCTTCCAACTCTCCAGCTTACTTAAACCCCACCTCCTAAAGGGGGACTGAACCTCACCCAATCACACCCTCCATCAGCAGCTGTATCGTTAAGTGGGTGGGCTGATTAGATTTAGAAGAAGAGCAGGGAGGAACTCACACCCACACGGGGTCTTCCCGAACCGGACCCCCTCACAGTTGGGCAGGGGGGTGGGCGGGTTAGGAGCCCAGGACGTTGCCCTGTGAGCTGGACAGAGAGGCAGACAGAGACCCATGCTGTTCAGCACCAAAGACCCCGATCCTGGACGGGACATGGGGACATGGACACACACTGCGCACCCACTCAGTCAGGAGGTACCTCACACTTTCTTTTCTTGTAGTGTTTCTGGTTCATGTTTTTTATGTAGTTATGTGTATTTTACTAAAATAATCACAAAATTCTATTTTTGTTAAACTGAGTTACAGTTTTTCTTTATCAAAAACTACAACTGATTTCTTGATAATGAAATAATTATATTGTTTTTGTTTTTTTATATGTATTTTGATAAATTATGAGCTCAATTGTTGAATATTTTGCCAGAATTATAAAACAAAGTGAAACTGAATGCCCGTGTAAAGCATGAGCTACACGGGACAGATTTGCATACGTGTGAAAAAAAAAAAATTCATTTAAAAAGTGTCAAATTTTACTTCTCAAAGTGACATATTTAACTGCAAGAACAGAAAGAGCAATTATACAATTATTGTTTTCAGTAAGATTCACACTTTTGTCTTTATTCGATTCAAAGCATGTTTTGAAAGTAGAAAAGCGCAGAAGTGTTTTCATCCGTTCAGGGTGATGTGGTCTGGAAGCCGGTCCTGTTTAAATGGTTTATTGTGTTGAGCTCTGATTGGGCTCTGTTTTCAATGTTTCGCAGTCGGAGCTGAAGTGCGACTCTCAGAGTGTGTCCAGAGAGAACATGGACGAGGTATGGAGACCTTTCCTTTCATTGCTCATGTTCTTCAGGAACTTCCGAGGAGCCACAGATGTGATGGAGCCTTAGTGAATAAATGCTCAGCTTAAACAGTTAGATGATAAATATGGCAGTAAGAGGCAGCGCGTGTGCGTGTGTGTGTGTGTGTGTGTGTGTGTGTGTGTGTGTGTTCATGATTAGAGCTCATTACTCCTGTTATGTTCCTCTATCAAGCTCCAGTAAAGAGAGGAGCACTGCAGCTGCTGCTGAGACCACTTTGTGTGTTTATGAACATATGTCAGTGCGTCTGTGTGTGTGAGTGTGTGTGTGTGTGTGTGTGTGTGTGTGTGTAAGGAAAGTCACAAGTGCTGATGATTAAAACACTCTTGAGGCATTCAAACGAACCTTCTTTTAAAATTTTCAGCGGTTGTATTGGAGTGTCAGTAAAGTCGTTCTTCGTCCTCCTCCTCTTCCTCGGTCAGGTGATCAGCTGTACGCAGCCGGACTGCACCTGTCAGTGCTTCCAGCCCGGCAGAGTCAGCCTCAGGTCCTGTGACCGCTGCAAGCATGGATGGGTCGCTCATGGTGAGTTTCAAAAGGTTGTGTTTGAAACACACCTTAAACCTCACTTTTCAGGTCCTGGGTTTAAGGTCAGGGGTTTGGACTGGAAAAGAAAACAGATTAATACAAAGTACGTAAAACTAATTGGGTGTATTATTAATACTAATATATACTTTCATAAATAATGGAAATGGGACGCTGCCTCTGTGAATCTTTAAGTTAGGTGAGGATGGCATTACTGACAAATGCAAATTTTTTGTTTGTGTTTATTTCTCGTGTGTTTGTCCGTGTTTACTTGTTTATGGAACTATGACTTTGTGGCCATGCATATACCGTGTGTGTGTGTGTGTGTGTGTGTGTGCAGCGGTGAGCAAGCTGAGCGCTGGTGCGGTGCAGTGTTCAGGGCAGGTGGAGATCGTGCAGTGTTCAGTGGTGTTCGATATCAGCACCCTGCTGCTGTACGGCACTCAGGCCCTGCCTGTGCGAATGAAGATCCTGCTGGACCGCCTCTTCAGCGTCCTCACACACACACAGGTCATCACCATCCTCCACACACTCGGCTGGACGCTGCGCGACTACATCAGAGGATACATACTGCAGGTATTGATTACAGCACAGCTGGAAAATTTCTCCAATATTCACACATTCTGGCATTGGTGACATTCATGCTGACTTAACAAAAAACATATTTACAGTAAGTTAAAAACGAGGACCATATTTCCAATCTTCTACTTCCTTCTACTCCCCTGAAAACAGCACGTGAATAACGTCCAACAACATGCCAGGCAGAAATACACACGTTATACACTCACGCCTACACACTCGAACACACTCCAGTCCAGTGGATCAGCACGCAGCCGAGAGCTTCCTTCTGTCTTTGTACCTGTTCAGCAGGTGGAGGGAGATTTCCTTTTTTACACTCAACACTACTGTTGAAAAGAATAGACATAAAGGAAGAGTGTACAGTAGCGCCACACACTCATTATTCCGATAAATTCACAAAATTCAATGAATATTTGAACACAAGGAAGCTGATCTAAACAGCAGCTTGGTGCTTTTTCCGTAAAAGCCCAGAATTAGTTTGAATATTTAATGTAATAATTAAAAATGGAAGAGGGAGACCGTGACTACAGTCATTAAACAGAGAAACAGAAAACTTCTCAAAATGTGTGAAGATGTTTCTATTTGATAAATGGGAAGCGCTAACTAATAGCCCCATCTGAGACCGTTTTAGAGAATTTTGTTTGTGGGAGAGTTAACAGAGGTTTGATGAGCAGAAAAGAAGAAGCTTTATTTATATACGAGTGATTTCAATAGAAATTTACAAGAAGTTTCAAGATCTGCTTCTTTAAATCATCTTCAGTGGGCCGCTATGCGTTGTGTGATTTCTGTGTGATTTCGGAGGCAGTGTGGCCTTCAGGTCCTCCATTTTCTTCCAACCACACCACGCCATCAGCTCCTCAGCAGTCAGGCAGGGGTGAGCCAGGTAGTGAGTTCTGGGTTTGCTGTCAGCAGAAGCCTGTAGGACATGGAGCCTCAGAGAGCTTATTGAGCCAGCTCTCATTATATCGTTGTTTTCCAGTTCAGACTGGATCCAAACCTCAAGGCAGCAGAACCAGGGTGCAGAACTTGATCATCACAACTAGACACAGAGCATAAAAAACCAGGAAGAGTTACCTAAAAGACAGAATAAAACAATAAACAATAGAATTAACAATAAAATGGCAGCAATTGAAAAATGATGTTGAAAAGCACATGGCTGTTTGTTCAATCTTTCTGTAAGTCTGTCAGGAGGTTTCTCTGAGGAACTGCGTAGCTACCTGTCACTGAATTGATCAATCTAGTGTCAAGGAAACAATAAGTCAGGTCCTTGTGTAGGTCCCTGTGGGACACCACAGAAATGACCTTAAATTTGTCTTCTGCTAAATTTTAAATTCTGACTTCTTCTTGCATGTGTGTTTTTGAGTAGGACCCCATGGGCAAAGCTCTCGATCGCTGGGTGATCATGAGCCCTGAGGACGAGGAGGTGACCCTGCAGCAGTTTTTGCGATTTGGTGAAACTAAATCCATTGTGGAGCTCATGGCTGTCCAGGAACAGCAGGATCATCCGGCCACTGTTCCCAGAACAACCAAAACTGATTCGGACATCCGGCTCTTCATCGAGAGCAGCAGTCACCATCGCAGCCTCCAGTCCAACATGGCTGAAAGTGAAACTCCACCAAGCCTGCATCACTTTGAAAATCTCCCAGGGGGTAACTTAGCTTTTCTCCTGCCTTTTCAATACAGCAGTCAACCCTCCTCATCTCCTTTAGCCGCTTCATCCACACTGTTCCAGGAGGCTCCCGCTGCCGCCTGTAGACAACAGCCAACCAGACACAACTCAAAGAGTCATGGAGCAGACAGCAGTGACTCGATGGTTCCTCTCAGAGGCAGTAAATTGCCTTTTATCAGCAACAACTCTGCAGATGAGAAGTCATGCAGAGACAAACGTCCTGAAAGTGAAACTGTGAAAAGTGCTTCGAGGCTAGCGCCGGCCTCGTTCACATCGCAGTGTGTTCCTGATCCACAAGTGCTAGTCGAGGAGACCCAAGGCCCCTGCTCTTCTTCCTCCTCCATTTCCACAGGCGTGCGGGAAGGCGCTCTTAGCTTTACGGTGCGTAAAGGCCGTGTGAGCTGCAGCGCATGTGGAAAAACGTTTTATGACAAGGGAACCCTGAAGATCCACTACAACGCTGTCCACCTGAAGATTAAACACCGCTGCACCATCGAGGGCTGCAACATGGTTTTCAGCTCACTGCGCAGCCGCAACAGACACAGTGCCAACCCCAACCCGCGTCTGCACACCCCGGCGATGCGCCACACACACTCCCCGCCGCACCAGCAGGCCTCAGCCCAGCCCTGCGCCACGGTACTGCCCAGCAGAGTCAGACCCTCGCTGGATGTGTCTCCAACGGGCATGTCCTCATCTGTCCTGGAGGCCTCACACACACCGCTCATGTTCTCCTCTATGAAGGCGGTCCAGCCAGTGCCGCCTTTCTACAGCACTTCAAGAAATTCACCAATCATAAGCAGTCCTGGTGTAACCAAGGACAAGAACGTAACATCAGTGACTGACCAGCCTCTAAAACACAACCTAAACCTTTCCAGATGTGAAAGCAGTAACACAGCGAGACCAGTGGGCGGGGCTTCGACTCCTCTTACAACCAACCAGGACGGGCTTCATAGCAAGATTGACACTGTTCCCAAGAAGAAATCACGCAAGTCCAGCATGCCGGTGAAGATTAAAAGGGAGATGTTTGATGAGCAGAACCTTCTTGATTGCAAAGATGAAGAAAATGAAGAAGACGACGAAGAAGATGACAATGAGGAAGAAGATGAAATAAGGGTATACTTTATGAATGGTCTAATGAGTCCACAGTCCTCACAAATGGTGCAACCTCCCAGCGGACTCAGCTACAGCAGCCTCGCTGCCTGTTGCAGCAGAAGGCCGTTTGACGATAGTGAGATTCATTTGGGGAAGAGAAGAAAAACAAGCGGGAAGAAGATCCAACAGGTCAGCTGTGCTGTTCTGAAGAGCCACAGAAGCTCGAGCAGCTTCAACAACAGCAGCACACATGAGGACGCGGCCTGCGAGAGGAACGAGGGAGTGATGGAGAAGAGGGTCAAGAGAGAGACACAGGAAGGAGAGGGGGATAAATGGAGAGAGAGTAAAGGAAGAGGAGCAGAAGAGAGAGGTCTCTGCTCTATGAAAGTTAAGGAGGAGGAGTTTGACCCCAGTTATGACCTTTACTGGGCAAAACGCGCCGCTGCTGCAACATCAGACCCGAAAAACGACTGTAAATCTGGTCCAGAGGAAGAAGATCCAGACACAGATCAGCAAAGCGTTCGAGGACTAAACTAAGAAAAAGGGATTTTTCTGAAGGTGCAGATTCGACTTTGAGCTGAGTTTTGGTTTAAATTTGCATCAATAATAAACTGTTTTAAACATTCACACATGAACTGGGTGGTTGTAGATGTTTCACACTCCAGATTCCAGCTTTTGAAGAAAAAGGAAAAAAAAAACAAAAAACATTTGTGTTATTTTTTTAATGATTTAATTATAATTGTATTATTTCATTTCTGGGTTAAAACTATTTTTAAATGCATGCCTTTATCGCTGAGTTGTCTGAATGAAGGGTAAAAAGTGTGAAGGTGATGTATTTGGTGTGTCTGGATGAATGTTCAGTGTTTTTGTCAGCGGCTTTGAAAATGAGTGGATGATTTTTATCTGAACGTTTTTCTCCCCAGAAAGAAAAGAGCAGTTTAGTGCCGCCTCGTGGCCGAAAGAGGAACTGCAGCTGCGCGCTCCGTCTCGGACTCACTGAAGCCGCAGCGTTTGATTTTCTGCTGCTTTCAAGTGTATTTTCATCAGATTAATAAAACCTGACCAAAGCTCGTAACTAACGCGCCTTATTTACGCTGTAAAACTAAAAGTCGTCAAACTGAAGCTGAAAGAGTCTCATTACAGACTTCCGGTGCCACAGCGGCAGAATTCATTCTTTATCTATTTATTTAAAATGGATTTTTATTCATTCATTCATGTATCTATTTATTTTTTTATTTTAAAATATTTTTTTATTCTTTGATTCTTTCTTTTTTCAGTGTCGTTGGGGTTTGTCTCAGCGGACCGGATTGCAACTATTTATTTCTTTTGTTTTCTCCAGACACGTCCAGATTATCAACTGCTGTTCCGTGTTTTGTCCGCGGGGAGGCGCTGTGTTCTACCCGCGTTCTGCTCGCCGCGCTGATCATCAAGGAAGAACGTTAACCGTTCCCATGGATACGGTCGGAGTGTGCAGGTTTTTAAAGAATATAAGAAGCAGGGATTCTTCATTCAGCTGGCATGGTTGGAGGACAGAGTTAAAATAATATTCATAAATAAAAACTAAATAATAACTAGAAATTATATTTTAATATTTAAATATATCGATTACATGTATTATCTTATTTGTTTATACATTAATGAAATTATGTATCGATACATATGCTGTGTGTGTGTGTGCGCGCGCGATCTGTAATTCATATTAAAATCGTTTTTAGCGCCTCCCCGTGATTCTCCGTGATTTTTGTGGCCAAAAAACGGAACTACGTCTTTAGCAACACTTTAAATATATATATTTTTTTAATTATGTGGAATTGAATTAAAAGTCTTTCTATCCTGAGTGAAGTCTGTAGCTGAAATGACAGAAGGGAAATCAGCCTGAACATCTTTAATAAAAACGCTGTAATGTGCGCTTTTCTGTTCTTTTATTCGTTTAAAGCGCGGGGGGTTCTGATTCGCTGATCTGTAAATCATTCTTCTCGTACATGTTGTGGCTCGTTGGATTATAGATCGCAGGAAAGGCTCAGACTAAAGCGCAGATCTACAAATCATCCGAGGCGGCCGAACACGCAGGCGCGCTGGAGCCGAGCGCCGCTGCCCCCCCCGCCGCTGTGGGTCAGTTGGTACGGTCCACCGCTGAGCGGGCGCGCGGTCTGATGGTGTTTTGAGCGCTACGGAGCGCAGGCGGCGAGCTTGATCGGTAAACAGCGGCTTCCGGCGTGAGCACGGGCCCGTGTTTGATCCATGTGCGGTTTTCGTCCCGGTAAGAGGCTCCCGCCGCTCGGCTGGAGAACATCTTGATGCGCTGCCGCCGTGTCCGCTGTCGCGCTGTTAGCGAGGCTGTAGCTGCGAGGCTAACGCGGGGCTGAGAGAGTGACCGACCGGACCGGGCTCTCCGCGCTTCCGGTCTCCTACAGTCAGAGAAGCTCCAGCTCTGGGATTTAGAGACGAGCTGGAGCTCAGCGAACCGCCGCAGGTCCTCACTGCTCTCGCTCCACCTTAAATCCGCCGCAGGTCCTCACTGCTCTCGCTCCACCTTAAATCCGAGCTCCGGCGCGTCCGCGGGGCTGCGGCGGGATTTAAGGTGGAGCCGAAAAATCCATCAAACAAAAAACTTGCGCTGCTGAGTCACACTGATCATCATCATCATCATCATCATCACACACACACACCATATTATACACGCTCACTCACACACCACACTATATTATACTTACACACACACACACACTGTGTGTGTGAGAGTATATGTGCGCGCGTGTGTGTGTGTGAGAGTATATAATGTGTGAGAGTATATGATGTGTGTGTGTGTGTGAGTATATATAATGTGTGAGAGTATATAGTGTGTGTGTGAGAGTATATAATGTGTGAGAGTATATAATGTGTGAGAGTATATAGTGTGCGTGTGAGAGTATATAGTGTGTGTGTGAGAGTATATAATGTGTGAGAGTATATAGTGTGCGTGTGTGAGTATATAATGTGTGAGAGTATATAGCGTGCGTGTGTGAGTATATAGTGTGCGTGCGTGTGTGAGTATATAATGTGCGTGTGTGTGAGTATATAATGTGTGAGTATATAATGTGCGTGTGAGAGTATATAATCTGCGTGTGTGTGTGTGAGAGAGTATATAATGTGAATGTGTGTGAGTATATAGTGTGTGAGTATATGTGTGTGTGAGTGAGAGTATATAATGTGCGTGTGAGTATGTGTGTGTGTGAGTATATATAATGTGTGAGAGTATATAATGTGCGAGAGTATATAATGTGTGTGTGAGAGTATATAATGTGTGAGAGTATATAGTGTGTGTTTGAGAGTATATAGTGTGTGTGAGAGTATATGTGTGAGAGTATATAGTGTGCGTGTGTGAGTATATAATGTGTGAGAGTATATAGTGTGCGTGTGTGAGAGTATATAGTGTGCGTGTGTGTGTGAGTATATAATGTGTGAGTATATAATGTGTGTGTGTGAGAGTATATAATGTGCGTGTGAGAGTATATAATGTGCGTGTGAGAGTATATAATCTGCGTGTGTGTGTGTGAGAGAGTATATAATGTGAATGTGTGTGTGAGTATATAGTGTGTGAG
>CM029385.1:271203-278703 GCA_017165825.1 Hepsetus odoe
GCAGAAGAAGGACAAGCGCCCTGATAAGCCCTCCGAGTCGCTCGGTTCGGTGACTGAAGAGTCGAAGCCTGCCGTCCCCGCACGGCGCTCGGAGAGGAGCCACGTGGCGAAGGACGACAGCGCAGCGCCGGCTAAAGCAGAAGCCGAGGGGACAAGAGGGACGAAGGAGGAGATGTCCGTGGAGTGCAGTGGACAGGAAACACCAAGAGGGGACGGCAGGAAATCCGAGTGAGTGAAGAGTCTCCGCTTTAACGATCCTCTCGCACCACCGCAGCCTCACGCTTCAGATATCCGTCTGATTCGGGACGCGCTCGTTTAAACTGTGCAGTTTAGTCCCAGCTGCAGTCCTAAACCGTCCCCGTGTCTCAGACTGTCCGCAGGCCATCCGCCGTCTCTCAGACTGTCTGCTGAGGTTCTCGCGCTGTTCTCCGTAAACGGGGACTAAATCCTGGGAGATCTTCAGGCTTCAGCAGCTACTCTGATAACGTTGCGTCCAGTTTGAGCTGGATTAACTTTCTGAGCCCAGTTTATCCTCTCACTTCTTTTATTGTCCGTTTTATTAGTAACTTATTAACTGATCCCAGATTGAATGAAGGACACGCACGCACACACACACACACACACACACACACACGCGCGCACACACACACACACACACACACACACACGTGCACGAACGAGACCAAGAGGTGAAAAATGGAAACCTGTTTCTTGTTTGCAGACCAAGCAAGAAGAAAGTTGAGGAGGACAAAATGGACATTCGGAAAGGTAAAAGACAAAAAGCGTTTCGTCCTTCTGGACATTAAAGCACGTGCCTAATAATGTGTCGGCTTTCTGTGGATTCAGAGGAAAACCGCAGCTCTGTCTCTGCCTCTCGCCTCAGCTCCGGCTCTGTCCGTCACCGACTCGCTGCTGTACCGCCTGCACGGGGACATTCGCATCTCCATGACTCTGGACAATCCCGTGAGTTTCCGGTTCTCAGAGGAGCGCCGGTGGCGCCGATGGTCGCGGTGAGTCGGGAACCCGTTGATCTTCCCTCTCTTTCTCCGCAGGACGTGAGCAAGTGTCTGCTGGCGCTGGACGAGCTGAGCACGGTGTCCGTCTCCTCTCGCAACATACAGAACCACAGTGAGCTCATCGACACGCTCAGAAAGGTAAACCCCGACCCGGGACGTGACCTCATCCAATAAAAACGCTCCGTTCAGGGCGTCGGAACTTCCTCCATCCAACCTGTAAACTGGAGGCTTTAAGAGAAACAAAAATGAGGTTAAAAATGCTGAAGCGGAGTGTGTGTGTGTGTGTGTGTGTGTGCGCGTGTGAACAGATGCGCTGGTTCCGAGGCAGTGAGGCCATCATGTTTAAGGCGTCCATGCTGTATTATCGCTTCAAAAACATCTACCTCATCGGAGATCCGGACGAGACGCTCAGTCCGGAGTACATAAGCTCCCTGCAGGAGGAGAAGGACGAACGAGGGGAGGAGACCCGGTCTCGTGCCTCTCCGGCGCCTGCAGGTAACGGCGGGTTTCAGAGGTTCGGCTCTCGGCAGGTTCCTCGTGCTGATCCGCAGCTCGTGGTTTTGAGAGATTTTCTGATGAAACTGGAACAAACACCGTGTGGTTCTCAGCTGGAGAAGTGTCGCTGCATCGGTCACATCTGCATTTCTGAAAGTAGAGAAGAACCCAGAAGGTGCAGGAAAGTCCTTCTCATTTAAACGCTGTTTGGCTGAATCTGCGCCGATCAAGCTGCAGATTTCGGGTTCCGTATCCTGTGGCTGGTTCTTCTGTGTTCAGCACAAACGCGGCCTGCAGTTCCTCCTGAAGGAGAAGTTCATGGTTTCTTCTGTGAACGTCAGGATCAGTGTTTGACTCTTCAGTTCTGACCGTTTTTCAAAACTTAGTTTGATTTTTGTCGTTGTAAGTTATTTAGAATTATACAATAATCTTGGCGGAGCCAGGCTGAAATCAGTGTGACACACACGTGCACACGCACACACACACACACACGCGTGCTGAGTGAACTTCATGGTCCGTGGTGGTGTTTACTCCGTCTGGGTCGTGGAAGGTTCATGTCGTAGCCCAATCGTTTGTTCTGCTTGGTCTCCAGTCCTGATGTTCATGAGAACATCTCTGCCAGCAGGGTTTAACCTGTGTGTGTGTGTGTGTGTGTGTGTGTGTGTGTAGGTTTTCCTCTGGAAGTAGCCAAAGTGGAGATGCTCTCGAGTCGCTCTGGTAACGAGCAGCTTTTCCAGCACAGGTGTGTTTGTGCGTCCGTACCTCTTACATCACTTCCTCCCCAAACGCTCGGCGTCTCTGAACCTGTGTGTTTATTTCCAGCGATCGAACGATGGAGAGCAGCTGACGATCACCGCGGGACTTCTAACGTTTTCTAGGATCTTTGTGTGATTTTGTTTTTGTTTTTTGTTTTTTTTTTGGTGTCCTTTTTTTTTTTTTTTCTTCCAGGATTTGCGTCAGTCTCTCCGGTGCTGCAGATTTTCGGGCGCGACCTGAAAAACACTCGACTCATCGAGAAGAGACTCGCTAACAGTCTGATGTATCTCTGACTGACACACACACACACACACACACACACACACACACACAGATTCGTGGCCTTCCCGAGAGCCTGGCTGTGATCTCGGGCGCTTTAGGAGAAAACGGTCCGGGCTGCCAGAATTAAAGCATTAAAGGGAAATTCCTCCAAATTTAAAATAATCGAACATCCTGGAACGTTTCTGATCCCAAACACAGCGAAGTTCTTTACAATATTCCGTAATACCTACCGTAAACTTTACACCCGTCTGTAAACTAAGTGTCTTTCATAAGGTGCTACTTTTTTCCTCATTCCTCTTTTTCTTCACGGGAAACACTAGAGCTGTTCGTTCACACCAAACACTTTCTGTAAAACCGCCTTTAAGGCTTCAATAACTTTCCAAACTGGAGCTTTTGAAGGTTAAAGCTCTAGATGTCTGGTTCTCGTCCCTGTGAGCGGAACCGATCCGACTCAGCGTCTCACCCCAGACCTCACTTTCACTTGCGTCTCTGCGAGTGAATTCTGGGAGCGTTTGGTGAGTCGGTGACTTTGCGATGCTGCAGCCACTTTATCAATAACGGGATCAGAACGCGATTAGAGTCTGAACCAGTGTTCTCCCGACAGAACCGGTTCTTGAACGTTTTCACACAAAGCATTACGGCTTTCTGGTCTTTCAGAGAAGGTCCTGGTCGGTCCCTTCGGAAAGTTTTACACTTCACCGTCCGCAGTGTCAGTCACTGCCCTGCGCTGCGTCTCTGCCGGCAGAACCCAGAACGTTAGCAGTACTCTTGCGTCTGGAACCCACCTTTTAGTTCTGGATTGTTCTCTCTGTGGAACCAGGCTGCTCTAGATAAATGTAGCACGAGAGGAAATATAAATTAATCAGAGCGCAGCTCCTTTTACTGCAGCGGAGTCTGTGCTGCACTCAGCATTAAGTATTTATGGATGCTCGTTTTGCACACACACACTCGCACACTCACTCACTCGCACTCTCATCACCGTTGCTTCAAGTGTAATGAAGAGTTAACAGGTGGCCTTAAAGTGTTTCCGCCGGTTTAAATCCGTATTAAGAGCCGTTTAAAGCTTTAATCCGTGTTAAAACCCCGTAACGTTTCCCTGCAGCGCGAGGTCGAATCCGGTCGTCGTGGGAAACGACCTCCCAAATTCTGCTTTTCCTCTTAGTCGTAGCTGTAAGCAATCCTCATGTGTCCCGGACCTGCGACTGCCGTGGTGATGTTAAGTCCACTGCTGTGGTGGACGCCGTTCCCGACGCTGGACGCGTTGAAGTTCACGGCAGCGTCCCGTCCCCCGTTCTGCTCGTGTGTAGAGATTCACCGACTCTACCGGTGACGTTCCAGTAACTCCTGACAGGCGTTCTGAAACTCTTCTGTCCTTCGTTGGTTTTACAGGTTTTAAATCCATGCTGTGTAAATAGTTGTGGAAGTGAGCAGTTCTCTGTAAGGCGATGTGCTCGCTGCTTGATGTGATTAAAGGGACGATATTTCATTTACTTTGTGTTGGAAGTTTAATTTCCCCCAGCTTTTAAAGCTCTGTGTGTGTGTGTGTGTGTGTGTGTGTGTGTGTGTGTGTGTGTGTGTGTATCAATGGTAATTATTTTGATAAAGCTGTGAGTTTGTACGTGTTTTGTAGCTACACCACTAGAGGGCAGCATTCAGCTGCAGCAGTTTAAAGTGAAAGTGAAAGTGGCAACCCTTGTCATTGCGAGGTCACAGCACAGCAGACCGTGAACCACAACGAATTTGGACCTCTGCATTTAACCCACACACACACCGTGCAGCAGTGGGCAGCTATTGAAAGCACCCGGCACGCAGTGACAGGGACGGTACCTTGCTCAAGGGTACCTCAGGGAAACCTATTGGGAAGGGGTTCGAACCACTAGGCCACCGCTGCCTCACAAAAAGAAAGAAGTTGACAGTTGTTAGTATTTTCTGAGTCAATATCAAAGTGAAACTTGAGCAGTCCTACGGGGACGTTCCTACTTGGACAGTCTTCAGTAAACCTCAGTCAGATAACTTCAACTTCAGGTCAGCTCAGACATCCTGCTGCATGAAACAGGTTTATTTTCTGTCTGAAACACAAACCTCATTTACGCAGGAAGCGGGTATTCTGCTTCTGGACTACACGAACATGATTTAGTAACATTCCTGAAAAGCAGATGTTACTGGACGTGTCCAAACCAACGCATCCTTGCTTCTCTAACTTTGTCTCCAAGACGTCAAACCTGATCTGTCCCTCTAATATACTCATTTCTAATCCTGTCCATCCTCGTCACACCCAACAAACATCTCAGCATCTTTAGCTCTGACACCTCCAGCTCTTTACATCAGTGCCACAGTCTCCAACTCGTACAACTTAGCTGGTCTCACTACTATCCTGCAAGTATTTAAATGCCTCCACCTTCACCTCCTCTACTCTCTCCATCCTTACCACTCCACTTTCCTCCCTTTCATTCACACTCATGTATTCTGTCTTTGACCAACTCCCTTTCATTGCTCTCCTCTCCAGAGCAGATCTCCATCTCTCCAAGTTCTCCTCAAGCTGCTCACTACAGATCACAATATCGTCAGCAAACATCATCGTCCACGGAGACTCCTGTCTAACCTCGTCCGTCAACCTGTCCGTTACTATTGCAAACAAGAATGGGCTCAGTGCTGATCCTTGATGTTATCCAACCTCTACCTTAAATGCATCCATCACTCCTACTGCAGATCTCACCACCGTTACCCTGCCCTCATACACATCCTGAACTACTCTCACATACTTCTCTGTAACTCCTGACCTCCTCCTACAAAACCACAACTCCTCTCTAGACACCCTGTCTTCTGCTCCAAGTTCACAAAGACACAATGTAACTCCTGACATGAAAGTATTAGTATGAATATAACTGTGAATTGTGCCTTTGTTTGTTGTCTTTCGTTTTTGGACCCCTGAGACATTTATTTAATGAGTTTATACAGACTGTGTTTGGTGTTGTGAAAGTCTTAATAAAGGAGAGACTGAGAAAGACATTGAACTGTAAGTGGGCCTGGTGAAAACTACATTCCCCATAATACACTGCGAGACCAGCGGCCTGTAGTCCTGGCAACGCAGCAGCTACAGGAGGAAGAAGGTGATTTACAAAACAAACACACTGCCCTCACCATCACATCCCAGCCAGAACTACTGGACTTTAATTTCTCTCTTTAGTTTCTGACTAATTTAAAAATGAAACCTCCGTCTCTAAATCAAATCTGAGCTCTAAGCTCAGACCTCTGACTCTGCAGCTCCTGAGGTTCTCCAGAGTGAAGTGTGGTAGAAGTTTATCGTGGAGAAGACCTGGAGAAGCTGGAGCTTCTGTAAGATATTACAGCTGAAGATCTCCTCTGGGTGGATGTTCCTCTGCTGTGCTCCGTGTTGGATCAGCACTGCGGATCTCTCCTCTCATGTACAGCTTTTCATTTTCAGGAAGAATCTTGAACGTCCTCAGTGTCCCAATAAAAACACCACGGAATTCTTTACACACCCGTTTTGTGACAAGCCCCGCCCCCGATTCCTGATTGACATGCACTGAACCCGCGGTCTGTGCTCTGATTGGCCGTGAAGGTACCGATCTCTGTGCTGTGATTGGCTCGCTCATAGGTTTACGCAATAATACCACTAACCAATCATAGCGCGGTGGGCGGGACTTCTCGATACGGGTGTGAAAAAAGGCTCAGCGCGGAAGCGGAGTTAAACGTGGCACAGCCGAAGAGAAGAGCACAGACCGGAACCGGCGGAGGACCGGGGCCAGATCTGCTCTCCGACAGACCCGACCGGGGATGGAGGGGGCCGTCCGCGGGAGCTAACGCAGCTCGGCCGGTTCGGACCCTCGGGGACGGGAGGATGGCCGAGAACAGCGAGATGGACGAGGTGAGCGGACCGGAGTGAGACCCGGCTATCAACACTCTCCCTGTCTGAGGTCCCACAGCTGTCCTACCTGTCCTCTGTCCTACCTGTCCTCTGTCCTACCTGTCCTCTATCATACCTGTCCTGTATCATACCCGTCCTGTATCATACCCGTCCTCTATCATACCCGTCCTGTATCATACCCGTCCTCTATCATACCCGTCCTGTACTGCAGACTGATCATCTGATACTGGGACAACTGTCCTCCTTATCAACACATAATAATAATAATAATAATAATCCTTTATTTATAATCCCACAAATGGGAAATTCGCTCTCTGCATTTCACCTATACACACATGTGCAGCAGTGGGCTGCTATTGAAAGCGCCCGGGGAGCAGTGATGGGCTCGGCACCTTGCTCAAGGGTACCTCAGGGCAACCTACTGGGAAGGGGTTCGAACCCACGATCCTCTGGCTGACGCCCTAACCACTAGACCACCGCTTACATATACACACTTACATATATACACACACTGATGGCTTAGTATCTATACACTCACACACTGACACCCCTGTATGTAAACACACATATATGTGTATAAACACTGATCCATTACACACACACACACACACACACACACACACACCTCGTCTGTAATGGAATCTGTTTTTGATGCGACTGGAAGAAGCAGCTTCTCGGGGTTTCAGGAGCTTCAGTGAAGATCCAGGGGGCTTGTCCTTCCTTCCTGGGACGAGATGTTTGTTGTCTCTACAATCTGATCAGGTTTCCACGAGTGAGGGACACGGGACAGCAGAGACATCCATTTAGTCATGAACTGAGCAAATGGGACAGTGTCTGTCCTCTCAAGCGTGTGTGTGTGTGTGTGCGCGCGTGCGCGTCCATCAGTGCCATGCCAAAGATCTGCTTACACACTCTGACCTTGTGCATTTTCCATTGTAGCTATGTGTGTGTGTGTGTGTGTGTGTGTGTGTGAGTGAGAGAGAGAGGTAAGCTAGCTTGGTAAGTGTTTGCCTGTTGCTGAGAGAGAGAGAGAGAGACAGACAGACAGACAGACAGACAGAC
>CM029385.1:288703-336203 GCA_017165825.1 Hepsetus odoe
TGTGAAGAGTCAGGTTGTTGGTGAGTGTCTGTTTGAATGAAGAGCTCATGTTTCTTCTTCTGAAGGACGAACTATAAGGATTACTCCATGGAGTCCCGGCTTCACTTCCGGATCCACGCGGCCCTCAACAGCCTGAAGGGTTCACCGGTCGGTTCCCCGTAGCAGAACCGCCATCACATCAGGTGTGGATCACGGTTACTTCACCTCAAACATCTGGAAACAGCTGCTGCAGCGCAGTGATGTAGAACCTCACCGGAGCGAAAGAAGAGCTTCTGGACGAACAGTTTAGAGCAACGTTACAAACCAAAGCTGCGGTTCTTTCTGTTCGTCTGCACAACAGACGGTCTGACGTTTTAATGAAGTAGTTCAGCCGCTCGCACACTCGTACCTCTGATCAGACCGAAGCTTTAGCCGAAGTGAAGATGATCTAGACGCTGATTTGTTCTGACAGTAGAGATCCGATCGGAACCTAGATGGCTGCTCTTCATGAATGTCTTACTGTTTTAATCAGACCAAATGTGTGTGTGTGTGTGTGTGTGTGTGTGTGTTTCTGTCTTTGTGTTCTAAAGTGTCTTGCATGTCTTTAAGAGCATTAATCATTATTATTATTATTATTATTATTCTGCAGTTTTTGTGCTTCTCATGGCTGATTTGGGGTGAAAGGCTCTTTGGAGAGATCGTTCCGTCTGTCGTCCGTCTGTCGTCCGTCTGTCGTCCGTCGGTCGTCCGTCTGCTTCTCTTCTTGCTGTAAAAAGAATCAATTTGGCTTCTGCTGATGCGGCTTTAATCAGATATCCGGAGCAAGAAGAGACGTTTCTGAGAGCAGGATCTTAGAAAGAGTGTCGGATTATAAAATGTATTTTTTTGCTTCAGATCAGAGTAAATTAGCCCAAAGGCGCAGCTCTTTTATCAACATGTTTATTTTCTGGGCAGCGAAGAACAGTGCGTTCAATATTCTGAGCGTTGAAGGAACATCTCAGCTGATCTCAGTGAGTCCTGAAGCGGAATCGACACGCACAAGCAGGAAAGGAGGCGTTTCTGCTACAATGAACCAAAACAGAAGAAGAAGCTTCTTAAACCCTGTGGTGTCCAGAGATATTTACCCGTTTCAGTCGGTCTTCTTGTCCCAGCACGAATTTCTCAAATGGATCAGATCCTTCGGCCAGGAGTTCTTTATCATCCTTTATCGGGACGTTCCAAAATAAACGCGACCCGTTCACCTTTTGAACGGAAAACTCCAGATTTGAGTGTGAATAAAAGTGTAAAGTGTGTCATTTGGCCCCCGGACGTTCCCCAAAGTTAAAGTGTGGAGAGTTGGTCACCTCCGAGGCCCGTTGGAGACGTTTTCGGGTGAAGAGTGACGACTGATGATCAGGCGTCATTAAAAGGCCACTTTCACCTGTTTCAGCTCAGAAACGTGGCGGCGGTGAAATACGTCTTCATTCACGTGTGCAGGTCGACGTCCTGTCTTTACGGAACCCCCAGTAATAATCGTCCAGTAAACACGTCCTGAACATAAACATTCCAGTTAACGGAGCGAGGCGGAGGAGTCTGCAGAAATGTAATCGTTTCAGTCCGTGCTCCTTTATTCGGTCCGTCCCGATGAAGGGATTGTGAGGATGCTGAGCACAAACTCCAGGGAGGACGGCGTGAGGCAGAAGCTGCTGACTCGTAGTGTCCTCTTTATTCCTGAGAGTAGCTGGACGTGCTGTCCGAGCCCTGAAGAGAACAAGATCAGGACGTTCTGTAGGTTAGATTTCCTTTCAGCAGTAAAACCGAAATAATAACCAAAAAAATAAAACATTCAAAAACACATGGAGGCCAAAATGTGTGTGTGTGTGTGTGTGTGTGTGTTTCATCACAGAAGTGCACTCCTGTCACTCCAGCTTGTTTGTTTATTCTGTATAGATTTTTGAGGATGAGTTTATTCTGATGGATTGGTGGTGTGAAGATAAAAGTTCTTAAATTCGTTTTTTGGGTGAAAGCTCTGCGGTTGGACACTCTGGACAGGAACTGTGCCACGTGTCCAGTGTTAGTGAGGACATTTGTTTTTTCTCAAAATTCCCCAAAATGCAGTGTGTCTTTTAGAAACTCCTTCACAGTGGGACGGTTGTGATTCATCTCCAGATGAACCTGTGCATTTTCCGTCCCCCAGTGAAGCTCCACGTGTCTCCGAGTCTCCTCGTGTCTCTGTGGGACGGTGATGATGGTAAAATAGTCCATCTGAACTAAATCTCTTTGCTTTGTGTCCCTCCACCATGAACGGGTTCAGTTTTAGTCCAAAAACAACGTCTCACACATCAGACGGCGTCTCCACCACCAGCTCGTGTCTGTGAGGGACGATCAGACGTCCAGTTCCGCTCACGCACTGGGGACGGATCTGACTCTGGGTCAGAGTCTGTTTATGGTCAGGGTGTTTCCTGACCTGACAAAAGGCTGAAAGTCCTCTCCAGTGAGGAGCAAAAACCCCTGGGACACGCGCTGTACTGGGCAGCTCCTCCAGCAGCTCCTCCAGCAGCTCCGGCGCTCAGACTGTGGTCTCAGATCACACGAGCGTCTGAGATGTTCAGATACCAAAGCAGATCGGCTTCAAAAGCTGAAATTTCTTTGAATCTGAAAAACGGCTCGTTCTTTTTCCATCACCACTCGTGTTTTGTCTGTAGTTGTCAGGTGTGAGATGTTGCCGCTGCTGGACGGAGGAAATGTTGAACACGCTGTAGTTCGTGGAAGAGGCGCTGCAAGTGTAACTGAGAGTGCTTCGTCATTTTTCTCTGCAGTGTTGGATTTTGGAGTTTCGAGCTGCCTGTGAGGGTGTGTGTCCAGCAGGGGGCGCTAGAGCTGCCTTCAGAATCTCCACTGCTCTTTACATGGACCTTCTGTATCATCACTGAGAGAGAGAGAGAGAGAGAGAGAGACAGAGAGACAGACAGAGAGAGAGAGACAGAGAGACAGACAGAGAGAGAGGATTTTATTGAGTATGGGGTAAAAGCATTTAAACAAATCAGCTTCACTGCTGCATTACAGAGGCTCCGACCTGTCCAGACCACAGAGTGCTGGAAGGTGTGTGTGTGTGTGTGTGTGTGTTTGTAGGAGCGTGTGATCAGTGCTATAACGAGGGTAATCCACTTAAGTTAATACCAGAGAGCACACTGCCTCAATCTTTCACACAGGGGGAGCAACACACACACACTCACACACAGAGAGAATAAGACTGAGGAGAGTCTTTTATTTCCAGAGTCTGGATTGGCTGCACACTTCAGCTCCACCGCCTCTACATTTTAAACCTCACGCACAAAGATATGAAAAATGTAAGCAGCTTGTCCACTCCAGATGTCCGTTAGGTTGAAATGGACTCTGGGTAACATTCTACTTAGCAACAGTAACTAAGGTGGAATGTATTTGTGGGTGGAGCCTGGCTAATTGATCTGTTCAAACGGGTAGGTTTTGTTCCACCTTAAGGACTCGCCGAGTTGTTATTTAGTTAATTTTTCTGAGTCTGAGTTCTGCTGACCTTTGACCTTTATTCCACACCGTCTCTTCAGACACCAGGGGGACAGAACTCTCCTGACCTCAGGATACTTGAATAAACTCCACTTTTGATCAGAAATAAAGAGGATTTTGGGAGGACCGTGTGTGTGTGTGTGTGAGAGATGTGGGCAGCTTTAAAGGTCGGTCTGAGTTTTATGGAAAAGTTTGGCAGGAGCTGAGAAACTGCTGTTCTTTCATTCACCACCAGGGGGAGCATTGGAGCATTTGATCTCTCTCTCTCTCTCTCTGTCTCTGTCTCGCTCTCTGTCCTTCTCTATTTTTTATATTTAGTGCAGGTTCGATTTTTCTTGTTCACGGTGCCTGTTTTTCTTTATTCTTGATTTAAAGATTTAAAGCTGAAGTTTTCTGTCTCTGTGTTCTGCTCTTCATGGTCAATAAATCAATGACACAGACGTTACTGGAAATGCTGAGTTGTTATTTTGTGTGTGTGTGTGTGTGTGTGTGTGTGTGTGGAAAACCTGATTTCAGGAAGAACATGTTAAAAATGAAGCTTTGGCGCCCCAGTCAAACGAGTTTTATTTTTTGTGTAAAAAAGTCCCTCCTGCATACTTTAATACTTCCTGTTCATTTAGGATTGAAGGAGTTGAAGGAACGCTCCCTCTTTCTCCACCCTCGTTCTGCTCGCTGTGTCTGAAGTTCGATTGCAGAGAGTTTAGTCAGAATGAGCTGATCTGAAGTAAACCTGCATTAAGATCCTCACGCCGTGTTTCTGTTCTGGTTTCAGTTCTTCTGACTGCAGAGAAACTTTAATACTGTCAACCTGTAGATGATGTGTGTCTTCAGCAGAGTTTCAGCAGAGCTACAGGAGAGCTTCAGCAGAGCTACAGGAGAGTTTCAGCAGAGCTACAGGAGAGTTTCAGCAGAGCTACAGGAGAGTTTCAGCAGAGCTACAGGAGAGTTTCAGCAGAGCTACAGGAGAGTTTCAGCAGAGCTACAGCAGAGTTTCAGCAGAGCTACAGCAGAGCTACAGCAGAGTTTCAGCAGAGCTACAGCAGAGCTACAGGAGAGTTTCAGCAGAGCTACAGGAGAGTTTCAGCAGAGCTTCAGCAGAGCTACAGGAGAGTTTCAGCAGAGCTTCAGCAGAGCTACAGGAGAGTTTCAGCAGAGCTACAGGAGAGTTTCAGCAGAGCTTCAGCAAAGCTACAGGAGAGTTTCAGCAGAGCTACAGGAGAGCTTCAGCAGAGCTTCAGCAGAGCTACAGGAGAGTTTCAGCAGAGCTTCAGCAGAGCTACAGGTGTGTTTCAGCAGAGCTACAGGAGAGTTTCAGCAGAGCTACAGGAGAGTTTCAGCAGAGCTACAGGAGAGTTTCAGCAGAGCTTCAGCAGAGCTACAGGAGAGTTTTAGCAGAGCTACAGGAGAGTTTCAGCAGAGCTACAGCAGAGCTTCAGCAGAGCTACAGGAGAGTTTTAGCAGAGCTACAGCAGAGCTTCAGCAGAGCTTCAGCACAGCTTCAGCAGAGCTACAGCAGAGCTTCAGCACAGCTTCAGCAGAGCTACAGGAGAGTTTCAGTAGAGCTTCAGCAGAGTTTTAGTAGAGCTACAGCAGAGCTTCAGCAGAGCTACAGCAGAGCTGCAGCAGAGCTGCAGCAGAGCTACAGCAGAGCTTCAGCAGAGCTTCAGCAGAGCTTCAGCAGAGTTACAGCAGAGCTACAGGAGAGTTTCAGCAGAGCTGCAGCAGAGCTACAGTAGAGCTACAGCAGAGTTTCAGCAGAGCTACAGCAGAGCTTCAGCAGAGCTGCAGCAGAGCTACAGTAGAGCTACAGTAGAGCTGCAGCAGAGCTTCAGCAGAGCTTCAGCAGAGCTTCAGCAGAGCTACAGCAGAGCTACAGCAGAGCTTCAGCAGAGCTTCAGCAGAGTTACAGCAGAGTTTCAGCAGAGCTACAGTAGAGTTTCAGCAGAGCATCAGAAATGTTTCAGCAGAGCTTCAGCGAAGCTACAGCAGATTCACAGCCTTTATCAAACCTATTCTAGCTTGTGTTTGTTCTCCGTTGACCCTCTGACCTTTGCTCTTACAGGAACTGCTGGTCATCTGCCTGCTGGGACTGGTAACCAATCAGAGAGTCGAGTTCTTATCTTATTTGCGAGGTTTAGCAAGATGGTCAGTTCAGCCAAAGTGTTTGTTGACAGTTGATCAGTCGCTGATGTTGAATGGACGAGTGAATCACCTCCCCCTCCTACACACGTCTCACTTATAAACACTGATCTTCTACCATATCAGTTAATATCCAGCAGTAATTACACACCAGCGTGGAACCGCCACTTTTGGCAGGTGGTTCTGCTGTCATTTAGCCGCTTCTGATACCCACCTCGTTCTTTCAAGATCCGAGACTCAAACATCCACAGTTTATACGTCCTGCAGGGAAACGTGTCCCTGCGTCCCACCAAGACTATGTGGAGACATTTAATAAGAGAAAGCTCAAAACAAAACTAATTAAGGGTAATAGAAAGAATGAGTCCGAAAATAAAAATAATAAATATAGTGTACATTTTTAAAATGTGGATGTTCTAGCTGTGAATATAAAAAACACCTCCCATTTCTCCTGGATCTCCAGCATCTCTGGTGTCACCCTCAGAGCTCAACAGCATCAGAAGGACTTTTTAAACAGGAAAATATCTAGAGCACCACTGCAGGAGGGAGGTGGACACGTTTCAGACAGAGTGATGCTTCAGTTCTTCATTTGTCCTGATTGTCCCTTTAATTTTTAGTAAGCAGTAAATGTGAGTTATATTTGAGTTCTGCTGCTTTACGGGAAGGTCTGAGCTGGTGTTCCAGTAAATCAAGCTCTCTGAGATTGTCGGATCTGTGTTGACAGACAGTTAATGATTAGTGGGACCTTCTTTTAGCACCCAGTCCACTGTCCAACTGGGTTTTGTCCAGAGAGACAACTCAGAGGGACGGAGAATCCACAGGACGGAGAGAGAGAAGAAAGAAACATGAGGATCGCCCTTGTCCTTCTCCTCTCTCTTCTCCTCCAGCAGGAGGGATGTGCTGTAAGTTCTGCGCTCGTGTTTCAGTCTTTTCATGACTTTGTTGTTCAAAAGTGTGTGTGTGTGTTTTTGGGGTGAATTGTGGGTATTATTGTTTTATCTGAGTTGGAGCTGTTAAAGAGAATATCAAATAAAAGATGACAAAACCAGATTATGTAAGTAAAGGAACTCAATGTCTCAGTTCTTTCTTATAAAGAACATGATGAAGATTCATGGCTTGTTTCTTTGAAGTGACATATTTCAGGTGTTTCCACAAACTGTAATGAAATCAGATCAGAGAATCTTCTCGTGTTCCTCTCCAGAAAGTAGATCCACAGAGCACTTGGGCTTCACTGAGCTCAGAACCTTTTTATAAGACAAAATAAATGATTTTTTAAATCAGGAGAGTCCAGAGGAGTCCTCTGTCCCGAGTGGACCTGCTGGGAAAGATAAAGAACCACAGAGGAGACTTGAACCAAGTGCTCCGGTCCCTGAATCTGTGCCCCCAGAAGAGCTGTCCACAGACTGTCTGAGTGAAAAGTACACGCGTATGTCCTGCTCGAAAGTCTTCTGTCCACCATGGAGACGCTGTATCTCAGGGAAGTGTGAATGTAAGCTGCCGTATCAGTGTCCACGCCTGGGCAGTCCTGTGTGCACGCTGGACAGTGAGTCCTTCCTCTCCTTCTGCCAGGCTCAAGCAGCCGCCTGCAGAAGCAAAAAAGCTGTCTTCTCCCACTATGGACACAACTGTCAAGGTGAGGACCAGGAATGTCTCCAGCGCTTTGGGAACACAGATGATTTCTTCTTCTTCTTCTTTCAGCTGCTCCCATGTGTCTCCACAGCGGATCAACTGTCTCCATTTCTTCCTGTCCTCTGCATCTTCCTCCTTCACAACCACCTGCATGTCCTCTCTCAACAAGTCTCTTGGTCTTCTTTTTCTCTTTCCTGGCTTCAACATCTTCGTCTCCTCTGAACCTGTTCAAACCAACCCAACCTTGCTTCTCTAACTTTGTCTCCAAGACGTCCACCATGATCTGTCCCTCTAATAGACTCATTTCTAATCCTGTCCATCCTCGTCACACCCATCGAACATTTCAGCATCTTTGACTGTGACACCTCCAGCTCCACTGCCTGTCTATGAAACACATGATAATGAAATGATAAATGATATACTATTACTTAATAATAATAGCATATATAATATAGTGTGTGTGTGCGCGTGTGTTTTACAGAACCTTTCAAGGTGGAGTTGAAGAATTCTGGGGATCGTGTGGTGGTTCAGATGGACACCATGAAAGGAAAAGCTCTGGTTTGCGGAAATAAAAAGTGGAACATGGCTGCAGCCAACGTCATCTGTCGCTATTTAAAAGGAGATGAGAGGTAATCTCACCTGTATACCCAGTTAAACACACCTGTACTGATATTCTCCAGGTGATCCCACCTGCGCGGCCTGCTGGTCACACTGTATCATCTTGTCCATCCTGCTCCATCCTGGACTGACTCTTTTTTTCTCTTCTGGATTAGAGGCGCGGTCGTGGCTCAGAAGGTGAAGTACGGGGCGATGACCGACTCCTATCTGTTTCCCGATCAGTGCATGAGTGTGAAATGCACCGGGTCTGAACTCTCCCCGGCCGAGTGCATCATCTACGAGCCCCGTAAACTGGAGGAGAGCTCTGAAATCGCCGTGGTGAAATGTTACGACCAATCCAGAGGTGCTCATTTATCCTCCTCTGTACTTACAGTGTCCATGACAACACACCGATTCCCCACCAAGACCGGACCGATCCATCACTGAACACGTTCAGACATGGAGACCAAGATGCACAAGTGAAAGTGAAAGTGACTGCCCTCATTACAGCACAATGAAATTTAACCTCACCCACACACACATGCAGCAGGGGGCAGCTATTGAAAGCGCCCGGGGAGCAGTGACAGGGACGGTACCTTGCTCAAGGGTACCTCAGGGCAACCTACTGGCGAGGGAATCGAACCCACAACCTTCCTATCCGGGGCGACTCCCTCACCACCGCTGCCCCAGATTATTAATAAATTCTATAAATTATAATTCATTGAAATCAATATGATGAAAATGATAAAATTGGATTATTTACATTTAGCTGACTCTCTCATCCAGAGCGACTATATTTCTTATCTACATGGACAGCAGCCCATTTAAGGCACAAACATAAGAACGGTAGCGTAGAGGACGAAGCTTTAGTGACGCGGGACGTCGCTCCAGAGGACAGACTGTAGTGGTGTGGGGTGGAAAAGGGTTTTATCATAATTTATTATTTTCCTGATATTCCAACATGAATCCTTTACTGTAATGAAAGAATGAAGGAAGCGAACCTCCTGGTGGTGCAGCGGGCGGCGCCGGCTCCTCACAGTCAGAAGGTCCTGGATTCGATCCCCAGACGGGACGGTCCGGGTCCTTTTTGTGTGGAGTGGACGTGTTGTCCCCGTGCCCCGTCTCCTCCAGGAGCTCCGCTTTCCTCCCAGCGTCCAAAGACCTGCACGTCAGGGGATGACGTGTCCCCCTCAGTGTGTGGGAGTGTTTGTGTGTCTGCCCTGTGATGGACTGGGGATCTGCGTCCCCGTCTTTGTCTCTGTGAGCTGGGACAGACTGATAAGCATCTCAGAAAGTGAGTGTGTGACAGAGAGTGAGAGGAAAACAACCTGAATGCACTTTTTTGTCCTCAGCCGCAAGTGAAAAGTGTCCAGAATTCAAGTGTGTGAATAGTAAGTGTCTTCAGTGGAGACTAATCTGTGACGGAGTGGATCACTGTGGGGACAACAGTGACGAGATGTGCTGCAAAAGTGAGTCAGTTCTAATCTCTTCATCTCTGACTTTAATATAAACCCGAGTCAGTTATAATCTCTTCATCTCTGACTTTAATATAAACCCGAGTCAGTTCTAATCTCTTCATCTCTGACTTTAATATAAACCCGAGTCAGTTCTAATCTCTTCATCTCTGACTTTAATATAAACCCGAGTCAGTTCTAATCTCTTCATCTCTGACTTTAATATAAACCCGAGTCAGTTCTAATCTCTTCATCTCTGACTTTAATATAAACCCGAGTCAGTTCTAATCTCTTCATCTCTGACTTTAATATAAACCCGAGTCAGTTCTAATCTCTTCATCTCTGACTTTAATATAAACCCGAGTCAGTTCTAATCTCTTCATCTCTGACTTTAATATAAACCCGAGTCAGTTCTAATCTCTTCATCTCTGACTTTAATATAAACCCGAGTCAGTTCTAATCTCTTCATCTCTGACTTTAATATAAACCCGAGTCAGTTCTAATCTCTTCGTCTCTGACTTTAATATAAACCCGAGTCAGTTCTAATCTCTTCGTCTCTGACTTTAATATAAACCCGAGTCAGTTATAATCTCTTCGTCTCTGACTTTAATATAAACCCGAGTCAGTTATAATCTCTTCATCTCTGACTTTAATATAAAACAGAGTCAGTTATAATCTCTTCGTCTCTGACTTTAATATAAAACAGAGTCAGTTATAATCTCTTCATCTCTGACTTTAATCTGTGAAGGAGTGGATCACTGTGGGGACAACAGTGATGAGATGTGCTGCAAAAGTGAGTCAGTTCTAATCTCTTCATCTCTGACTTTAATATAAACCCGAGTCAGTTATAATCTCTTCGTCTCTGACTTTATTATAAACCCGAGTCAGTTATAAACTCTTCGTCTCTGACTTTAATATAAACCCGAGTCAGTTATAATCTCTTCATCTCTGACTTTAATATAAAACAGAGTCAGTTATAATCTCTTCGTCTCTGACTTTAATATAAACCCGAGTCAGTTATAATCTCTTCGTCTCTGACTTTAATATAAATCTGAGGCATGTCTGGATGGAATATGAACATTAAAGGATCAAAAGGTTTTTAAGAGCCAGTTTTAGCTCTTTAAGCTAAAAGAGCTAAGAGCATAACCTTGTATCTCCATAGCAAAGCAAAAAGTGTAAACGATCTCTGAGGTCAGTCTTTAATTACATTTCTTTTCTTTTGCTGCCATGCTTCCTGCTCATCCAGTGCTTATCTTCCACACGTGTGCGTGTGTGTGCGTGTGTGTACAGAGTGCCGTAAAAGTGCCTTCTCCTGTAAGTCTGGAGTGTGTATTCCTCGTGATGCTGTGCGGGACGGGATCAGAGACTGTCTCGGTGGAGAGGACGAACTTCCTGCACAAACCTGTGAGACTCCTGCACTTCACTCACTCCTGCACTTCACTCACTCCTGCACTTCACTCACTCCTGCACTTCACTCACTCCTGCACTTCATTCACTCCAGCACCTGACTGGAACAGGTACACCGCCCTGGACGTGTGGAGGGTGTGTGGAGGGTGTGGAGGGTGTGTGGAGGGTGTGTGGAGGGTGTTCCACTCCCATCACAAACACCTCTTAAGATCTAATGCTTCAGAGTGAAGGTCCTGAACCACAGACACTCTGGACAACTCACACTTCAGCAGCACTGAACCAATCACTGAGCGCCTGAGTTACACTCACTTTTATAGGAGGGTGTCTGGAATAGACACCCAGTGTTACACACTTTTAAAGTGTTGTCTGTGAGTGTGAGAGTGTGTGTGTAAGTGAGTGTGTGATGAAGAAAGATCACTGGTTTCTCTCTTTGTGTCTATTTTTAGCTCCTGATTCACACAAGGCGGCAGAAGAACAAGGTCAGCGTTTCTCTTCATGAGTGATTTATTACTTTTCCTGAATTGTGATTTTTAAATCAGTATCACTAACACACTAAAACAAAGTGTGGTGTGGAGTTTGGTCTGGAGTGTGATGTGAGCAGTGAGTGTCAGGACTAGAGTGTCTGGTTTGGAGATGTGAGACAGTGTGGACAGCGGTGGAGGAACGGAGGACACTTCAGTAAACTCACACACTTCTCTCTTCCTCTTTAGAACAACACGGAGAACATGCAGGACAATGTAAGTTCAGATGGTCATCATCCAGACACACACACACGCGCGCACGCACGCTCATACACGCGCGCACACACGCTCACACACGCGCACACACACACACACACACGCGCACGCACGCACACACGCTCACACACGCAAGATGCAGAACTGCAGACCTTCTTAAATTTAGAAACACGAATTAAATTACAGACCAGACAACTGACACAAGCCCACGTGGACGTGTGTGACGCATCACTCTGCTTTTCCTCCTGTGTGACTTCTGCTCTTAGGTGCCTGTTCAGCCGCAGATCCTAAAAAAGGTTAGTGTGGGTGGCACACCAGTGGGCGTGGCCTAAACTGGATTGTGTGTGTGTGTCACACACACACACACACAGCAGGGAGGAAGTATATATGATGTTGATTGAAATTAAATGCAGAAAGTTTGTGTGTGTGTGTGTGTGTGTGTGTGTGTGTGTGTGTGTGTGTGTGTGTGTGTGTCGTTTTAGATGCTGGCTCAGATTCACACACTGAACAGAAAGAAGGTTAGTAATGGCAGCACACACACACACACACACACACACACACACACACACACACATATGAACATGCACACATACGCAAATACATACATACACTCACACATGAACATGTACACACACCTGAAAACTCACACGAACACGAAAACTGAACATGAGCACGCGCGCGCGTGTGTGCGTGTGTGTGTGTACATTTGATTCATAAAGATTCATAAAATGTGTGTGTGGGTGTGTGTGTGTACATTTGATTCATAAAATGTGTGTGTGTGTGTGTGTGTGTACATTTGATTCATAAAGATTCATAAAGCTGTTTTTCTCAGTGTGTGTCTTTTGATTTTCAGATATGGATCCACACACAGAACAGAAAGAAGGTTAGTAATGGCAGCACACACACACACACTCACACACAGGAACATGTATACACAAACACAGACACACACAGCAGGAAGTTCAAATGATGTTGATTAAAATGAATTGCAGAAAGTGTGTGTGTGTGTGTGTGTGTGTGTGTGTGTGTGTGTGTGTCTTGTTTTTAGATGTTGGCTCAGATTCACACACTGAACAAAAACGTTAGTTAGAATGTGAAAGTAATTCACATTCACAATAATAAAAGTTAGTAAAACACACTCACTCCCTCACTCACTCACACACATTCACTCCCTCACTCACACACACTCACTCACACACACTCACTCACTCATACACACACATTCACACACACTCACTCCCTCACTCACACACACTCACTCACTCACTCATACACACACATTCACACACACACACTCACTCACACACACTCACTCCCTCACTCACACACACTCACTCCCTCACTCACACACACTCACTCACACGATCATTTTTAGTTTGGGTTAAACTCTGGTTAAATGGAGTTTCCAGCGTCTGCACCACCACGACTTTGAGGGACATTCAGGCGTTCAGTTTCATTCTCCACCGAGAACAGCTTCCGACTCACTCCCGACTCACTCTGAGCGATTTACTCTGAATTACTTCATTTATTTCAAAACCAGATCACTAGATCCAAAACTAGACGTTTGGAGGAACTGGGTGTTTGGTGAAGATGCTGAAGATGAAATAAAGATTCTATAAAGAAACTCAACAAAACCTCCTTCTTGGTAAAAGTAATGACACCCTGTTTGTCTCTGTTGGACTCTAACGTGTCCCGTGTTTGATCTTTCAGAAACTGCTTGGTCGAACCCGAAGGACGGTAAACACCTCACTCACTTTACAGCTCAGCTCTGAATCAGCAGCGCTGCACTGCGTTCACGTGTGTGTGTGTGTGTGTGTGTGTGTGTGTGTGTGTGTGTGTGTGTTAGATGTCTTGCAGGCCCGTAACTTCTCCGAGAGTCAGCTGCAGTGCGGGATTCCTAACATGGATTATGTTCATAAGACGGAGGAGGAAACTCGACACAGCCGGCGGAAGCGGGTGGTCGGAGGAGAGGAAGCGCTGCCGGTCAGACGCTCTTCCTGCTCCGTTTGACCGAACCGGGACTGATTCTGTGATCAGGCTTTCAGAACGGGGCGGCGGTGGCCTGGCGGTTAGAGTGTTTGGCCACAGAATCGGAGGATTGTGGGTTCAAACCCCAGACCAGTAGGATGCCCTGAAGTACCCTTCAGCATGGTACCGTCCCTGTCACTGCTCCCCGGGTGCTTTGATAGCTGCCCAGGGAGCACGATGTGTGTGCAGGGGTTAAACGCAGAGGTCCAGTTTCGTGGTGGTTCACTGTGTGCTGAGCTGCATGTTCTCACGATGACTAGTCACTTTCACTTTTTTCCACTTTCATTACAGCTTCATTGTTTGAAACACTCAGAGGTCTGGATGTTCTAAAAACTTGGCTCTAAATTTTCCTTTAATTAGAGCTTTCTTCTGGACTTGAGTTTAACATGAATTACATTCTAATTTCCAGATGATTTTATTTTTATTATTGTAGTTTTTTTGGAACTGAACTCTGTTAATTTAATTCTGATATTTTAAAAGTATTTACTCTGGATAACTTCATTTTGTAGTTATTAAAATGTTCTTGTGATATTTATTTATTCGGGCTCTTAATCATACACAACTTCAGTTAGATTTTTTGATTCTGGTATTTATTTCTAAACTTTTATTCGAGATACTCATTTTATTTAGAGATTTGAACAGAATTTGACATGAATTCTGGACGTTCTGCAGTTATACGGCTCTGTTTGTTCAGGGTTAGAGCTTCTTGATCACTCTTTATTGCTAATTATTTACTAATAATGAATGAAAGTTGTGGACCTTTGGTAAACTGACCCGATGGCCTGGTGCTCTTCCAGACTCAGATCCAGTGGCAGGTGGCGATTCAGGACAGCGGCAGTATCCACTGCGGGGGGGTGTACCTGGGGGGCTGCTGGGTTCTGACCGCCGCCCACTGTGTCAGGTAACCAATCAGAACGAAGAGTTATCCGCTGATTATCATAAATACTGTAATAATTATTACCTCACACAGTGGGGAGGACCTCAGGGCAACCTGCTGGTCCAGGATTTGAACCCACGACCTTCTGATCCTGGAGCGTCTTCTCGAAACACCAGTCGAAACAGTGACTGTTTCTTCTCGCAGGCCGAAGCCGCAGGCGTTCAAGGTTAAGTTCTCTCTGTGGAAGAAGATCTCCTTGCTGAGCACCACTGACATCGTCCCAGTGAAGAAAGTCATCATTCACAAGGATTACAACCCGCAGACCTACAAAAACGACATTGCTCTGCTTCAGCTGGAGGAGCTCGCCCACGTGAAGGAGTGTTTACACCCCAACCCTGCCGTCCGGGCAGTGTGCGTCCCCTGGTCCACCCTGCAGTTCCAGCATGGAGACACCTGCACCATCTCTGGCTGGGGCAGAAACAAAGGTACGGCAACCACCACCGTCGCCCCTTCACACACTCAACGTCCATCAAAGAGAAAAAACATCTAATTGGATCAAAGGCTCATTCCTGCTTCCTTCTTCCAAAAACACGTTTCGAACATCTCTGCACACTTTCTTCCATCCGTCCTGGGGTGGTGGTGGTCTACTGGCAGGATACTTGCCTACAGACCTGTGGCTCAAGAGGTCCCAGGTTCGAATCCCACCTACCACTACCACCACTGGGTCCCTGAGACCCTTCACCCCGAGTGTCTCCAGGGGGGACTGTCCCTGTGATCAGGACATGGACGTCTCTCTGGAGAAGAGCGTCTGATAAATGCCGTAAATATAAATGTCCTTCCTTTGGACAGGACGTGCAGCAGTGCGTCCACCAGAGGGCAGAGTCAAACGTTTCGTTCCGCGCAGGCCCGTTTCTCTCCTCCAGGACGCGCGTTCCCCATTTTTAAACGTCCACCCACGCGTTGACTGAGTTGGTTGCCGTGCTTTCCTCCGTTTTCTCTGCAAGTTTAGAGCTTCTTGATCATTCTTTATTGATAATTATTAACTAATAATTAATGAAAGTTGTGGACCTTTGGTAAACTGACCCAATGACCTGCTGCTCTTCCAGACTCAGACAAGTTTTCACAAAACAAATACAGACAAAATAAACGCAGAGTGCGGACAGAGCTTCCGCTCTCGTATTTAAATATTTTACGCCATCACTGAGCCTTAAATGGTAACAAAATAAAATCACCCTTTTCTTGTAAAGGTGCTGAGATACGAGGTTTTGCTCTGAATCAATGTTTTATTTGTACGTTTTCAAAGTGTTTTGTATGTGTTTTGAAGAGGGAGCCAGTATCAACACTCTGAAATGGGCAAACGTGACCATTATTGGAAACTGCAAGAAATTCTACAAGGAGCGGTTCATGGAGGGGATGGAGTGTGCAGGTATGTGCAGTTATCTGTGTGTGTGTGTGTGTGTGTTCTCCATTCTCCAACATGTATTCCCAACAGGATATAGTGACACAGGGGAAAGGGCGGGGCTAAACTGCTTAGGGGAGAACAGGTGAGGCTAAACTATTGCAGGTAAAATAGGTGGGGCTAAAGTACTGTAGAGTAAAGGGGTGTGGCTAAACTGTTAGGGAGATTAGACCGGGTTAAACCCCTCTGGCGGGTGGGGTGGGCAAGGCTTAACTACAGAAGGGGGAGTGGGCGGGATTAAACTGCTGTAGGGGGGAGTGGGTGGGACTAAACTGCTGTAGGGGGGAGTGGGCGGGACTAAACTACTGTAAGGAGAGTGGGCGTGGCTAAACTGTTGACAAGAACTAAAAATAAAAAGCAGGCGACTACATTTAGTAAAAACCGTGTAAAATGCAGTAAAATGTCTTCTCTTTATTCTGTTTGTTCTCCATCCTCACCTTACCTGCTCAGGTGACCTGGAGGGAAGGGTGGACTCCTGTCAGGGCGACTCCGGGGGTCCGCTGGTGTGTAAGGACAGCAGTGGGTTGTCGTATGTGTGGGGCATCGTCAGCTGGGGGGATAAATGTGGCGAGGCTGATCACCCCGGCGTTTACACTAAAGTGGCCTATTTTTACGAGTGGATCCGTCTCCAAACCGGCTGGCCAGCGGTCACCAAGTTCAACCACTGAGGAGCAAACTGGACGCTCCAGAGTCCAGGTGACCCGTCAGCGGGCGATGGGAGGCTTTACTGGGGCTTTTGTTCATTAAACGCTTTCCAGATCAATTAGTGCCTCGTCTTCTTTCCTCAAATGAATCCCAGCCTCCCTCTCCGGGAGACTAAACCGAGGAGGCGCTGCGTGAACTGCCTTTCATTAACACTGTGTGAGTCACAGGTCAGTGGATCGCACCAAAATAAACAAATCAATTAATCAATCAATCAACCAATCACTCAACAAACCAGATTTATTTAAGATGAGCCGCAGCCTCTGGGGGCAACAGCAGGAGGAGATTCAGTGTAGGGTTCACATGTAGGTCTTCCCCAAAACACGATGAACGTCTGCGGTCAGACTGGAGTTAGGAATCACACACACACACCTGTCTGGCAGCTGTTCCTTTCATCACCCATTTACACCTTTTCTTCCTGGTGTTTGATATGATGTGTGTGTCTGTTTGTGTGTGTGCACCCAACTGCTGGGTGGAAGAGAGCCAGGTGTGTGTGAGGACTGTGTGTGAAAGAAGAGTGAGTTAGGAGTGTGTGTGTGTGAGTGAAGCGTGTGAGTTAGGAGTGTGAGGGTGTGCGTGTCTGTGTGAGTGAGAGGTTTGGTGTGTTTGTTCTGCTTCAGTGACTCATCAGTGAGTCAGATTGGAGTGAGAGACTCCTGGAGTGAGAGACTCCTGGATTACAGAGTGATTTGGCAGAGAATGGAGTCAGTGTTTACTTGCTGAGACGAGCGCCTTAGAGCCCCTGTTGATTTAAGGTGGAACGTCAGGATTACAGAGCAGCCCTTCTTCTCAGTTCCACTGCTTTTCTGGTTCTGGGTCCAGTACACACAGAAGCGCTGTTACTGGATGAACTTCACACTTGGACATTAATCCGACAGGCCCGAGAGTCCGTCTCAGATCGACTCTGAGCTGAGCTTTACTGATTTAGAGTCCAGACTGACTCTCAATACAACCTTATCCGTCAATCTCCTGATAAGAACATTAATACGAAGAATTTTTCACTGCAAAAAAATGACTTTAAAAATCAGAGGCATCAATCATGAGAGATCATCTCCAAATCGGTGGAGAAACCAGTTCAGCCGAGACCAGTTCAACCAGAAGAAAGTGCAGAATCAGCCCGAGTCGCTGCGCCGAGGCTGCACCAGCGAAACCGGCCGCTTCATGAGGTTTTATCTTTATTTAACGTCAGAAATGCTGAACCGATTAAAGACGGTCGCGTCACAATAAAGATAACTCGTAACTTCATAGAAAAATAGTTTATTTTTAACATCGAGCAGTGTTTAATATTAAACACTTTAAAGGGAACAGACGGATCCTTAAGGTGTAACGTCTCAGTAACAGAACCGACGCCGAGACACACACAGTCCTGATTTCTTCATCATCACCACGGAGACACGCAGAGCACCTCAGAACCCTGGAGTGTTACCTCAGGGTGAGGGGGTGTGTGTGTGTCAGAGAGATCAAGAGAGTGTGTTATGCAAGGCTTGTGAGATCAGTAAGGGCACAAAGAAACATGCCAGACACACACACACACACACACACACAGCAGTGTTGCAGTCTTTGAAGCACTTATATTTTATAGTCCACAGTCATATATATATATATATATATATATATATATATATATATATATATATATATATATATATATATATAGTGTGTGTGTGTGTGTGTATGTCACAAGACTTCCCTCACTCATCTCGAACGCTCTGGACTTTTGAGTATCTCCTGCATGGGTTTTTGAAGCTGGCAGCAGGCAGCGATAAAGGCCAGGAGAACGTGCAAGGAACTGTGGTTCTGACATTCTTCTCCATAAACCTGAAGAAGAACCTCCACCACACTCTGTTCAGGTAGTTATTAGGAGAGTCCTGCAGAGACTAGACACAGAGAGAGAGAGAGAGAGAGACACAGAGAGAGAGAGAGAGAGAGAGAGACACAGAGAGTATAGAGAGACACAGAGAGAGAGAGAGAGGTATAGAGGTGAGAGAGAGAGAGAGAGAGAGAGACACACAGAGAGAGAGAGAGAGAGAGACAGAGAGAGAGAGAGAGAATCAATCAAATTAAGGCAGAAGTAAAAACAAATATATACTAAATTAAATATATATTGTTATTTTTTTGGGTGCGTTGATTTTCTGAGATTTACAGATAAGACCTGCTGGGCCTGGACCTGATCTGTGTTTGGGGGTAAGATGAGGCGGTAGTGTAAACTGTGTGTGTGCATCGTATCAGACCTAAGTGTGTGTTCAGTTTCCATAGCGATGCCCTGGATCCCAATCTGGCGTTTTTAAAACGTTGAATATTTGCTGATTTATGTTAAAGACTAACTGAGTCCTGAGGGCAGGACGGGTAGAACTGCTGGTGTTTACCTGGTTGTTGGCCATCGTGTGGTACCACCAGAAGAGTCTGGATGTGATGAAGTAGGCGATCACCACGTCCACGCTGTAGTGCTCATGAGCAACCAGGATAAAGACCACGCCCACCACGCTTAAGATCCAACAGATCAGGTGGTACCACCACAACGAGCGAGGGGAGTCTGCAGGAAGGAGAAAGTCATTTTACAGGAGGAGGAGGAAGATGATGATTACATCATGATGATGGTGAGGTTGATGAAGATACTGATGATGATGAGGAACCAAAACTTACACTCTCTGATGAAGAGGAAGGTGAGGGTGAGCATGACTGTGTGTCCACTGTAAAGGAAATCTCCACACATCACATGAGAGCCAGTGATGGACAGACCTCCTCCAGAGACCATCTGTACAACACGATGAACTTTACCTACAGAGTCTTCATACAGCTAGAGAGAGAGACAGATACAGACAGACAGGAGAGAGAGAGACAGAAGCTGATTCAGGACTAAAACAGTGAAAACTGTTTGGATAAATGGATAGACTGATGGAGGAAATAAGGGATAAATGGATGGAGTGATGAGGTGAAGGAGTGACGTGATGAAGGAAAGGAGGGGTAAATACATGGGCTGATGGATGAGGAGGGATAAATGGATGTAGGGATAGAAGGAGGGGCCAATAAATGGACAGAATGAAAGTAAGAGAAAATCAAAAGGATGGAGTGATGTAGGCATAGAAAGATGGACTGATAAAGGGATAGAGTGAAGGATGGAGGGTCAGATAAAGGGATGGAGTGATGGCTAGAAATACGGAGTGATGGACAGGCTGGTCTGACCTTTGGAGCACAGTTGAAGTGTTGGCTGGGAACAGGCAGGGTGGTGATGTACATGGTGATGATGCGGTAAAGATACAGAGAACCCATGATGAAGAAAAACCTCCGACCTATAATGGATCTGATCACACACACACACACACACACACACACACACACACACACACACACACACAGGTGTTTATGATGTTTATTCCACTGAAGAATCTGTTCTCCCGTGTCTGGTTTTCCTCCAGGAGCTCCAGGTTCCTCACGTCCTGCCTGGAGATGCTAAATTGTGTGCGAGTGTATCTGTCTGTGTGTCTGCCTTGTGATGGACTGGTAACCTGTCCGGTTTCTGTCCCTGTCTTTCGTCCTGTGAGAGCTGGGATAGACTCCAGCACCGCCCGTGTCCCTATTCAGGACAAGCAGCTCAGAAAATGAGTGCGCGAATGAGTGATCCCCTGTTTGTTTCTTTTCCTCTCAGCCGTGAGGAACGAGTGAGGATCAGTTCTTCTGAATTTCATTTTTACTGTGTTCTGATTGTATCTGAGTATAAAATCGTTTTAATCACTGCATCCTCACTCATGGGAGAGAAATGTGACATCAGCCAACAGACACTCTGTTGGAATGGGGGGAGAGGGAGGACCACCCACAAGCCAATCATGCTTTAGGTGCAAGGTTTTCTCTGAACAACAACAGCAAAGCCTAAACCCAGTGGACAGGAGAAAGAGGGAACTGCCAGAACTCTTACTTGTGTTTGAGGAACAGCCACTGGATGAACCAGACCATGACGAGGATCACGCCGTTAACCTCGGTGACGGTAAAGGCCCAGTCCAGACGAGGCACATATTCAAAAAACTTGTCCGGCAGCGGCGGGTTCACAGATTTATCAGGAACCCTCTCGTGGACCACGGTGATCATGATGGTGGTGAGGAACAGGTTGAACAGCACCCACAGGAAGACCACGCCTGTCCTCCACCACTCGGCGGGCAGCTGCTCCACCCTGGACTCTGGGATTGTGATCTGGACATAGTCCTGGTTCTTCCTCAACAGTTTTGAGAAGCTGGAAAGGCGAGAGGGCCTGCCGTTGCCCTGGCGACTGCTGCCAGGCGCGTGTGACGTCGGGTGGGTCGGTCCGGGCGCCGCAGCCTGTTGATTCGGACTGACCCTGACGGTCACTTCCACTCGCTGGCTGCCACTGTCTCTGCTGTGCTCTCCGGAGTCTGGAAGCTGAGACACCGTCATCACACACACACACACACCTAAACACACTCACACCTAAACTCACACACACACTCACAAATCCTACAGACAGCAACTGGTGGAGGCCTGACAGAAGTCTTTCCAGACGCTCCACAGACAATGTTCCCCTGCAGGCGAGAGAGAGAGAGAGAGAGAGAGAGAGACGCAGAGAGGGAGGGAGAGGGAGAGAGAGAGAGAGAGAGAGAGAGAGCGCGAGAGAGAGAGAGAGAGAGAGCGAGAGAGAGAGAGAGAGAGAATGAGTCATCAGTGAGAAAGTGAAACGATGGCTGTTCAGGAAGGAAATCCAGTTTTTCTTCCCGTGGTAAAATAAAGATTGATGAAGTAACTGAGAGGCGCTCGTTAAAGCTCTGATGAACTGGAGATCGTTCACCGTTCCGGGGTTCTTTTGACTGATTTTAGACTGAAGGTTCTTCCAGCAGTGAAACACTGAGTGCGGTCCAGTATTGATCCAGTGTTTCTGCTCTGAAAGCCGTGGAGCTTTAAAGTGAGTGGTTTTTAATTGAAGCTCTTAAGAAGAAGCTCTAAAAGCGTCCTTTTTCCCTTCCTGCCTTTCTGACTGATATCAGCGCATATATATATGCAGTGACTTGCAAAAGTATTCACCCCCCTTGGATTTTAACCGATTTCGTTACATTCCAACCTGTAATTTAAATGTTTCTTAATCTTATTTTTTGTGATGGATCTGCACAAAATAGTCTAAGATTGTGAAGTGAAATGAGAAAAAAATATCCAAAAAAATAATTAAAAATTAATGAAAAGCTGAAAATTGGCATGTGCATATATTTGAGCACCATCAAATCCATCGTCTTCAAATGGAAAGAACATGGTACTACAACAAACCTGCCCAGAGAGGCGCCCACCAAAAGTCACAGAGCGGGCAGGGAGGGCCTTCATCAGAGAGGCAGCACAGAGACCGAAGGGAACCCTTAAGGAGATGCAGAGGTTCCACAGCAGAGACTGGAGTATCTGAGCAGTAACTCCACAGATCTGGGCTTTATGGGGCAGTGGCCATTACTTAATGCTAAAATTAAGAAGGCACATTTTAAGTTTGCCCAAAGGAAGGTGGAGGAAGGTGCTCTGGTCAGATGAGACTAAATATGAACTTTTTGGCCACCAAGGAAAATGTTATGTCTGGTGCAAACCCAACACATACCATCAACACATATCATCAAGAACACCATCGTGGCATCGTGGAAACATGGTGGTGGCAGCATCATGCTGTGGGGATGTTTTTCAGCAGCAGGGACTGGGAAACTGGTCCGAGGGAAAGTTGGATGGGGCTACAGGGATATTGCTGAGCAAAACCTGTCAGTCTGCCTGTGATGCGAGACTGGGACGGAGGTTCACCTTCCAGCAGGACACTGACCCGGAGCATCCTGCTAAAGCAACACTCAACACAGTGGTTTAAGGGGAAACATTTAAATTTGTTGGAACGGCCCAATGTCCAGACCTCAATCTAACTGAGAATCTGTGGTCAGACTGGAGATTGCTGTTCACAAGCAAAAACCATCCAGAATGAAGGAGCTGGAGCAGTTTTACCCTGAAGAACATGCAAAAATCCCAGTGGCGAGATGTGGCTCATAGAGACTCATCCAATGAGACTTGCAGCTGTAACTGCTGTCAAAAGTACTGACTTTAGGGGGTTAATAGTTATTCACGCTGTAGTTTTCTGTCATCTTGTCCTATTTGTTGTTTGCTTCACAATAAAAAAACACCTTCAAAGCTGTTGGCACGTTCTGTAAATGAAATGGTGCAAACTTTCAAACAATCCACATTAATTCCAGGTTGTGAGGCAACAAAACACGAGCAATGCCAAGGGGGATGAATACTTTTGCAAGGCACGTAAACACACATGATCAACATAACATGAATTTATTTATTAACTAACAAAAAAAGCCTAATGTATTTTTTAATATACATTTATGAATATATTAAATAAATGTATATTAATAAAAATATAAATGTATGAATATATTATTAAGATATAAAAGCAGTGTAAGTGTCGGTGTTGAAGCTCTCCGGTACTGTTGTTCTGTAATGTGAACAGCGAGAACGTGCTGAAGGACAAAGTGCTGCTATTGATTCTACACTTCATGGTCAAACACCAATAATCCAACCGGAGCACAGCGGCGCTGAATTCACCGGAATAACCAGGAACACCAGGACCCAGGCGGGAGGAACCTTCCTGGTTCCTGTCAGCAGGTCAGAAATACTCCTGCTCCGATTCGCTAGACTTTACTGTCTCACCCAGAACACACTGGGAATCAGAACCGTTCTACAGAACGTTAAACAGGTTCAAACGCAATAAATAACTCAACAAAATGAAATCACATCTATTAAACACTGTGGACACATGGGTGGAGGTGTGTGTGTGTAGCTGAGAGTTGGATCTGTGCAGGTGGAGGGAGTGTGTGTGTGGGCACCAAACAAAGGTGTGTCTTTACTAAAGAACCTGAATAAAGAGCTGTAACAGCAGGCGGGTCCCACTGCAGGTAAACCTGAACCGACACACCCAGTGAAACCTGTCTGTCCTCAACCTTCTCTTCCAGTCTCCATTAAGAACAACAGTCCACGAGGAGGCTGCAGATCACTTCTTCATGGTGACACACTCTGACACCTTGAGCAATGAGATCTTTCTCTAAAACCCTGCGGACGAGCAGAGCTGTTAAGAACCCAGACTTCACTGGATTAGGACGTTGAGAAACACGTCTGAGCTCCTCCCTCTTCTGCTAATAACACAGTGCAGCTGTGGACACAGTGGGACAGTGTTTCATGTTTAAAACTCCACCCAGTTTCAGGAATTTAATCAATAACTGGGAATAACTCGATACTGGCCTACGGTTCTGTTTTACTGTTAATAAATAAACACCACTGAGTTTGAAGGCTCAGAACCCGTCCCGGTCTAAAATAAAGGAGCTGGAAAAGGTGGTAGGAGTGACGCTGCACCACTAAGAGAGTCTTTAAAGTTTACAGAAACACCACAAGGTTCTCGGGAGAGTCTTGAACTTGAAGGTTCTTGATAACTTTATAAGGTGTGGAACTCACTTGTCTTTACATTTGCATTTACAGCATTTAGCAGATGCTCTTATCCAGACCTCTTGAGCCACAGGCCCATAGACCATCGCCACCCATACCACAGGAAACTGATAACCAAAAAATAAAACCCCAGACTGGTTATAAACCCAGGTGATGAATCACTGTGGTAACAAAAAACAACTCCTTATATGGACGTTTCCAGCTATATTATACAGGTTGGAGATGGTAGTGAGACCTGTTATGTTATATAGGTTGGAGATGGTAGTGAGACCTGTTATGTTATACAGGTTGGAGATGGTAGTGAGACCTGTTATGTCTCACTACTATCTCCAACGTGCATAACATAACAGGTCTCACTACCATCTCCAACACTTTTTTTAATTAATGAAATAAATGCCAAAACATCCAGCTTTAAAATGAGAAACGTCATTTGTGTAGTTTTGGGAAAAGGCAAATGAAAAGGATCCACAAAGAAACTCCTTAACGTGGTGCAGGAGCAGGAGCTGGGACGGGGAGCAAAAAACTGCTGTGCGCTTCAGTTAAAAACGTGAGGACACTTTTTTATTCTTCTTCACGAAAGACCAAGCCAACCTGCGGCACAACATCAGAGCTCAGTCGGGGCCTTTACACCGAGCTCAGGATCATCACTAACCCACCCATTTCAATCGATCGACCTTCGGCCGTCCCGGGACGGATTGGGTTCTGTCTGGAGGCTAAAAGGAAACGTATTGATCACATCCCTCAAAATATCTCCAAACCTCCACACACTCGCTCCGCTGTCCAGGAACCGATGCTCATCAAACACCTCAATCCAAAGTGAGCACGTGACCAAGTGGTAAAAGCTTATCGTCGGTGAATTTCAGGTTGATAAGCTGTGGACTCTGACTGCTCACCGACAACCGGCTGGTAAATTAGTCACGGATACACTGGATTAGAAAACAGAATTTATACCACTGTTACTTCCGTTTGAGTTTATTTATGATGGCCTTTCTTCTCTTTTCCACTCTGGTCCTGTCTGATCTTCAATAACGTGTTCCTTCTTTTAAAGCTTTTGCATGTTTGCACCAAAATGATCCAGTAGAAGAACCGCCGTCCTGCTGAAGGATGAAGGATTAAGAGCTTCTACATCTGAACTCTAAACTTTTTTTAGTGCCGTGCTTCCCACCAGAACCTTACTCTCATTTCTGCTGTTGATAATCGTTCTATGACAGACTAAAGCCCACAGTAGAACTCCTCCGGCAGGGTTAAGAGAGGAGATCTCTTTGAAACTCCACTGCAGGGAACGCAGGAGGATTAAAGGAGTGAATGGTTCTCCTCCAGGCTGCAGCAGAGCCTGCTCAGAGAAGCAGCTCTGACACAGAAAGGGAACCTGGAGGATCCCAGCAGGAAAGATCTGAGAGAGCCAGCTACTCACCAGCTTTCAGGATGGAGGGAAGGAGAGGAAGGAGGGAGTCAACAGGAGGAGTGAAGGAGTGTGAAACCCTCTTCTGTTTTCTTTCTCTCTGCACTCAGGTGACTTCACCTGTCCTCGCCACGCCCACCTAATACTCTAGCCCAACCGCTTCCGCTCAACGGCTGTGTGTGTGTAGGTGTGTGTGTGTGTGTGTGTGTGCGCGTGTGTGTAGGTGTAGGTAGGTGTGTGTGTGTGTGTGTGTGTATGTGTGTGTGTGTGTGCTGCTTTTAACTCCCATTTGCACACACCGCTGTCCAGGAGTATGTTTTCGACAGTAACAATAAAAATAACATTTTAAAACAAATACAATTTAATACAAATGTAAACTTTGATTTCTTCTTTTTCTTCCTCGGCTGGAGGGCTGTTCCGCCTCTGTCCTCTAGATGGCGCCACAACACAAAAAGAGGAAGGTTTAAAAAATGATTTTTAAACTGGAGTCCCAAATGACACACTTACACTTTACACTTTACACTTTACACTTTACACTTTGATTGATTTGTTTTCCCATTTTAAAAATAAAAGTTTGGATTTACTGTACGTAGTTGCTCGTGGTCTTCTGTGTGTAGAAAGCTCAGATCATCAGCAATGACTCATAATGAAACCCTTTGAAAAGTCTGCTTCTAATTGACATGTTCGCTATGTTTACACACGGTGAGGGAAGCAGGAAGATCTGACTATTGTACAGAAATCAGGGGACTTGATGAAATCTACCACTGAAACAAAGAACAGAAGAACTCCAGCGTCCAACCTCAGTGACTGACCTTAGTGTCCGACCTCAGTGACCGACCTCAGTGACCAACTTTAATGACCGACTTCAGTGTCCGACCTTAGTGACCGACTTCAGTGACCGACCTTAATGACCGACCTTAGTGTCCGACCTTAGTGACCGACTTCAGTGACCGACCTCAATGACCGACCTTAGTGTCCGACCTTAGTGTCCGACCTTAGTGACCGACTTCAGTGACCGACCTTAGTGTCTGACTTTATTGTCCGACCTGCTTCTTTAGTTGAAACACTGCTGCTCTGGTATATTGTCCAATCATTTCTGCTGCTTTGTTTCATCACCCTGCAGCTCTCTAACGGATGAATGTCCTGTCTGTTGTCCTGTCTGTTGTCCTGTCTGTTGTTGTCTGCACTGCTAGTTCTTGGCTGTATTTGTCCTGTCTTGTGTTTTATGTCGTGTCTGATGTCGTCTCATGTGCAGCACCAGGGTCCTGGAGGAACGTTATTTCACTCTGTACTCTGCAGATGGTTGAAACGACAAGAAACCTGACCTGACCTGACCTGACCTGACCAGTGCTGCTCTACAGGACCGTGGGATTTACACTGAGATACACGTTCTTTACTGAACTTCTCACTGAAGCAGGACGAAAGGGTTTCTTCCTTCTTCTTTTCATGCTGCATGTTGTTACTCCTCATCCACACATGCCGACTGACAGGAGAGCCTCTGTTTCTTCTTCTTTCAGCTGCTCCTGATGATGATCTCGACAGCAGATCCATTCTTGTAGATATGTATATGTATATATATATAGATATATATAGATAGATAATTTATTATTTATTTATAGCTCCTCTACTTTTCTCCTGTACTTGTTTCTGTTCTCTCTCTATATCTTTATATATTTTTTCTTTTCTTTCTGTACACCTGTCTTTTTTTTAAATTTTTTATGAGAGCCCTGTAACGCCCAAATTTCCCATTCGTGGGATAATAAAAGATCACTCTACTCTACTCTACTCCATGTCTTCCTGTCCTCTGCATCTTCCACCATTACACCGACTGCCTGCAAGTCCTTTTTCACCATGTTCAAAACTCCACTTTGTCCTTCCTCTTCTTCTTTTCCTGGCAGCTCCATCTTCAACATCCTTCTGTTGAAATCTCTCTCCTCTGGACATGTCCAAACCAATAGTCTCACTTCTCTGTCTCCAAACCATCCAAGCTGAGATGTCCCTTTAATGTTCTCATTCCTAATCTTGTCCTTCCTGTTGCAATCTCACCATCTTCTACAGAGGAACCATCGAGAGCATCCTGAGCGGCTGCATTACTGCCTGGTACGGGAATTGCAACGTCTTAGACCGCAAGTCCCTACAACGGGTAGTGAGAACAGCTGAGAAGATCATCGGGGTCTCTCTGCCCTCTGTACAGGACATTTTCACCGCTCGCTGCATCCGCAAAGCAACCAGCATTGTGGATGATCCCTCCCACCCTTCCCACACTCTCTTCTCCCTCCTGCCATCCGGGAAAAGGTTCCGCAGCATACGGGCCTCCACTTCCAGGATGGGAAATAGTTTCTTCCCCCTGGCCATCAGACTGTTGAACTCTGGAACCACCAATATCATAGACTCTTAAAAACCCACCAATAATACAAAACTCTTAAACCCACCACTTCACCCACCACTTCCTCCACTTTTCATTCTGTATTTATTTATTTATCTCGTGTTGCACTCTGCACTTTAAATACAGTAACACCGCTCCACCACACTGCTACACCATAATGTGCCTGGGCTGCTTTGTTCCACAACACTGCAGCCTTCCACGGATGAATGTACTGTCTGTCGTGCCGTCTGTTGTTGTCTGTCTTGTCTGTCTTGTCCGCACTTGTTGCCCCGTGTTGTGTCTTATGTTGTCTTGTGTCTTGTGTTGTGTCTTGTCTTGTGTGTAGCTCCAGGGTCCTGGAGGAACGTTATTTCGTTTCACTGTGTTCTGTGTATATGGCTGAAATGACAATAAAATCCTACTTGACTTGACTTGACTTGAAATCTCAGCATCTTTAACCCTGACACCTGTATCTCCACTGTCTCTTCATCACCGTCTCCATCCCATAAAGCAGAGCTGATCTCAATACAGTCTCCAGCCCGTATAACATAGCTGATCTCAATACAGTCTCCAGCCCGTATAACATAGCTGATCTCAACATTTTTCCAGAATGATTTAATTTTCAACTTTATCTTGTGTGCATGCGTAAAAACTTTGACCGTGAAGGTCATGCTCAGCACTAATGAGAGTCCAGAAGAAATGGAGACATTCTGACCTCTTGTGTGAACTAAAATTTTAATCCTTGCTTTAAATACGGTTCTTCAACGTCCGTTCTTTGGTAGTTCAGTCCGACACCAATCATGACGCGTTCTGTGTCCATCCACTCGGTCAGACCTCCAAACAGCTGCTGTGCTCCAGCATTTCATCATCTCGGGCTCTTGCTTCCACGGTGACTGAAACAGTGTTTCAGTAAAACTTGTACATTTGAACTTCACGTTTGTGGACCATCTCTGAGAACGAAACAGAGGCCAAGCAGAAAGATAAATAAAAGCACATTACATGATTAAAAGGTTGTGGGTTTTAAGGTTGTTCTGAAGCTGGAAGTCAGTATTGCAGGCCACCACGCTGCTCCTGAAGACCGTTTGAGTTAGCTGTCTCTGTGCCAGGCTTCTCCTCATTGGCTCATGTGCTGGCTGATGGCCAGAGATGGCATTTAGATGCTACACTGAGAAACATAAATGCTTTTGAAACCTTCAGCAGTGATTTTTCCATCATTGCCCATGTCCCATGTTGGGAACCCACTGTTCTCTTCACTGTCAGCCCCCCCCACCAAATAAGAGAATCAACGTTTGGTTACATCAGTGAGATCAGTTTATACCTGGACTCCAAGAGAGTCATCTTCTCTCAGCCCCAGCATTTACACTCATGTTTTCTGACAGAGGAAGTGTTGCACTGTGAGCATAGCTCTGCAGAAACAGTTTTTTCAGTGAAGAAAACTTCACTGTTTTACCTCATGTCCAAAAGGCGATTTTGGGAGATGATGGAAGCTCCCATTCCAGCTCACGTCGCTCCAGTCCAGAACACCATCAGGGCTCAGACAGGAGCAGTCGTCTTTGCTCCTGTGATTGATGGAAATTACATTCAAGGCTCGCTGACAGTTGTTCACAACATTTATGGAGGTGAGTGAAGCAAAAGAGCCTGTGAGTCTGAAAGATGACGTTCAGAAAAATCTGCTTGAACACAGCTGAAGTTTTCTTCAAGGACGAGTGTAAATCTGCTCTCCGGTGAGCGTGTCGGGGTTGTTTATCGATATAGATTCGTATCAGTGTGTGCAGAGAGAAGGCAAGAGTCTCAAAAGTGGAATTTCAGTCTAAGACTAGACCGCAGTTGCTGCTGCAGGAAGTGCTGGTTTCTTTAAACTCGTCCATCTGTTTGTTGGACCAAGTTGAATTTATTCCAACATTATCTAGCCGGATTAAACAAGCATTCATCGCTCATGCAACAAAAATGATCCTTGATCATCCCCTCACACTTTACCCCATCCACCTGTCTCACATGTTGACATGATTACTGGTTTAGTGATCGCTTGTTAAAGATTTAAAACTGCTTTTTTTAACTCGTCAACTCACGAGGCCTCAGGCTGCATCTTAACCCAGCGCTGGAGTCACTGGCGGCATGAGGTAAACCTTGTGTAGGTTCAGTTGTGAACATCTGGTTTTCTCATGACGAGGTGGTGCCGTTTTTAAATGTAATATTTGTCGTTTAAAAATGTGGTCCATCATCTTGTTTTTAAGATTATCCACTGATCCCCTCCACAGGTGCGGAAACGTCCAGTTATGGCAGAAATTCAGATCATGTTGACGGTTCTCCAAGAGCCACGGCTCCGGCTGAAGGTAATGTCTGCTGCTAAAGTAACATCTATACCTTTAGTTCAACTTCACACTGAAAATATGAGAAAGATTTAAGTACGTGAAGTCTCAAAGCACACTTTAAAGGCATTAACTGTTGAATGGTTACTGAGAAAGTATAAGCTAAACATTTTAATCGCCACCACAGAACGGAAGTAAATTAAGATTTTTCCTGTTAATGTAATTCTCAGCCTACTGAACGTTTCTAGAGATGATGCCACTATAAACTATGGAGGAGAATTTGATCAATTCCAAGCATTTAAACGATATTTCTGCTGTTTTCTTCGCTCACCAGAATATATAACCGTGTGCAAACAAACATACAAAGCCGAACTGGAGAGGAAGGTTAGAAGTATTAATGAAGGAACCTCCCAACATGGAGATTCATCACTTCTGAATAAGATCTACACAGAGCTGTACATCACAGAAGGTGGGAGTGGAGAGGTCAACGATGAACATGAGGTCAGACAGATTGAGACGACATCCAGGAGACAACCAGTCCAGGAGACATGCATCAACTGCAACGACATGTTCAAACAGTTTTCAGGACAAGACAGGCCCATAAGAACCGTGCTGACGAGAGGAATCGCTGGGATTGGAAAAACTGTGTCGGTACAGAAGTTCATTCTGGACTGGATTGATGGGAAAGCTAATCAAGATGTTCTCTTCATCTTTCCTCTTCCTTTTAGGGAGCTGAATACAATAAAGGACAAAGAGCTCAGTCTTCTGGAGCTTCTCCATCTTTTTTTCACAAACTTAAAACCCTTCCGTTTAATGGACTTGATAGAAGGTGCGTCCTGCACGGTCATGTTCATATTCGACGGTCTGGATGAGTGTCGATTTTCTTTGGAGTTAGAGGAAAAGGAGATTTTGTCTGACCTAAAAAAATCTGCCTCGGTGGATGTGCTGCTGGCCAACCTCATCAAGGGGAACCTGCTTCCTTCCGCTCTGCTCTGGATAACCTCTCGACCGGCAGCGGCCAATCAGATCCCTCCTGAGTTCGTTGACCTGGTAACTGAGATTCGAGGGTTCAACAACCCTCAGAAAGAGGAATACTTCCGGAAAAGAATCAGTGATCAGATCCTTGCTGAAAGAATCATTATGCACATGAAGTCTTCGAGAAGCCTCTACATCATGTGCCACATCCCGGTCTTCTGCTGGATCGCAGCCACTGTTCTGGAGAAGATGTTTCGCGAAGCAAGAAGTAAAGAGATCCCCAAGACTCTGACTCAAATGTTCATATATTTCCTGAACTGCCAGATTAAATGCAGCAGTCAAAAAAATTCCCAACGAAGAAAAAGTGACATTGAACATGTCCAGACTAGAAGGAATGTTCTGGCACTGGGGAAACTGGCCTTCCAGCAGCTGGAAAAGGGCAACTTGATCTTCTATGAGGAAGACCTGAAGGAGTGTGGCATTGATGTCAGTGAGCTGCCGGAGTACTCAGGGTTTTGCACTGAGATCTTCAGGAGGGAGTTTGGGCTACACCTGGTCAAGGTGTTCAGTTTTGTTCATTTGAGCATCCAGGAGTTTCTGGCTGCTTTATATGCTTTTCTTTCCTTCATCAATGACCAAAGGAATGTGCTGCAGGAGCGGGTCACGGGGTTTTTGGCCTTCTTCAAAAAGCCACACATTTTGGACTTCCTCAGTTCTGCAGTGGACAAGGCCTTAAAGAGTAAGAATGGACACCTGGACCTTTTCCTTCGCTTCCTTCTGGGCCTTTCGTTGGAGTCCAATCAGACTTGCCTAAGAGGCCTAATGCCGCCAACAGGAAACGACCCACACAGAAAAGAGCAAATCGTCAAGTACATCAAGAAGAAAATTAGGGAGAATCTCTCTCCAGAAAGAACCATTAATCTGTTCCACTGCCTGAACGAACTGAATGATCATTCTCTAGTGCAGGTAGTGCAAACGTATCTGAGAAGAGGTGGTGACCGACGCCTCAGTGGAGTTAAACTCTCTCCTGGCCAGTGGTCAGCTCTGGTATTTGTGTTGCTGAATTCAGATGAGGAGCTTGATGAATTTGATCTCAGTAAATACGACCCATCAGAGGAATGTCTTCTGAGGCTGCTGTCGGTGGTCAAAGCATCCAGAAAAGTGCTGTGAGTATCATCAGGAATACGTTTGTAGCTGGAGCTCATCACTTTTTTTCTGCTGTTTCAGAAAACTGTAACCAAACATGATGACTTCTCGTTCTCACATGAGTGGAAACCCCACTGGAGACGAAAGTGAAAGTATCAGTTTAAAGATAGCACCACAAACACATACGTCCTCTGTACTGAAGTCTCACACACACTGTTCAGCATTGGCCAGACATATCCTGCACCCGGTGAGCAGTGATGGGGACGGTACCTCGATCAAGGGTAGTGCAGGGCAACCTACTGGCGTGGAATTTAAACCCGAAACATGAGAGCACGGCTGCTTTGTAGATGTAGATGTGCTTAGATAACTACACTTTAGCTGTTCCTGTCCCCCGTTTCTGTGGTTAAGACCAAGAAAACCTCACTAATCTGACTAATTCCTCACCCGTTTGCTTCGACTTCAGTCTTCAGACCTGAGCAATCTCACCAATCTCACGTCTACTTCCTGAAGAACGCACACATGCTTTATCTGAGCCTGTTCTCCAACGATCACTCTCAAAGACGAATATAATCACTGCAGCCAAAAGCCTTTAACCTGGGAACGTGTCCTTCTATATCTTGAGGTGTTGGACGTGTGCATGTGGGTAAATTAATAACTACGACGTGTCATTGTTGCTCTTCAGGCTGCGTGACTGTAATCTGACAGAGAAAAGCTGTGCAGCTCTGGCCTCAGTTCTCAGTTCACACTTCTCCAGCCTGAGAGAACTGGACCTGAGTGATAACGAACTGCTGGAGTCAGGAGTGAGGCTGATGTCTGCTGGACTTCAGAATCCACACTGCAAACTGGAGACGCTGATGTGAGATTAACACTTTTAAGAAGTATATCGAGTTACCATTCTGTCTCATTGTTCATTTATTATGTAATTTTTTCTCACTCTAGCGCTCCAGTGAACCCTAAGATGATAGAATGAAATGATCTTCTGAAAAATGATTAAAAGCCGTCTTCCTGTTAAAGTGCAGATTTGGTTTTCATATTATCCACGCAAAGGCAGACAAAGTATAGCAGCTCACAGAACGAACCGAATGATCTAAACATGCTTTCTCTGCAGTCTGAGTAGCTGCGGTATAGCAGATGAAGGATGTGCTGCTCTGGTTAAAGCTCTGAAATCAAACCCCTCACACCTGAGAGAACTCAACCTGAATGACAACAAACCAAGAAGGTCATCGGTGAAGGAGCTCTGCGATCTTCTGAAGGATCCCAACTGTAAACTGGAGAAACTACAGTGAGTCATGGATTTTCTTACTATTCGCTCAACACACACACTCAAAATAAACAGTCCACATGAAGTTCGATTGTGGAATGGTGTGTGTGTGTGTGTGTGTGTGTGTGTGTGTGTGTGTGTGTGTGTGTGTGTTTTCAGGCTGGAAAGCTGCAAAATTGAGGAAGAGTGTGCTGACCTTTTTAAAGCTCTGAAATCAAACCCTTCCCACCTGAGGGAACTGAATCTGAACAATAATAAACCTGGAGCTTCAGGCGTGGAGGAGCTCGCTGGTCTCCTGAAGGATCCACGCTGTAAACTGGAGAAGCTCCTGTAAGCTGCTGACTCTTTCTTAAAGAAATTCCCGTGTCTGTTTGTTTCCTCTGAGCGCGCTGGTTTACTGCCTCCGTCCAAAGACCTGCACATCAGGTGGACTGCAGATACTTCATTGTCTCCTAGTGTGTGTGTGTGTGTGTGTGTGTCTTTCCTGTGATGGACTGGCAACTTGTCCAGGGTGTGTCCCTACCTTTCGGCCTTTGCTGGGACAGACTCTAGCACCACCCCCCACCCTAATCAAGACAGGCAGCTGAGAAAAAGCATGAGTGAATGAATGAGTGTGTGTGTGTGCGTGCGTGTGTGTCTGTGTGTATGTGAGTGAGTGAATGAGTGAGTGAGTGAATGAGTGATTGAGTGAGTGAGTGAGCGAGTGAGCGAGCGAGCGAGCAAGCGAGTGAGTGAGTGAATGAGTGAGTGAGTGAGCGAGCGAGCGAGTGAGTGAGCGAGCGAATGAGTGAGTGAGTGAGTGAGTGAGTGAATGAGTGATTGAGTAAGTGAGTGAATGAGTGAGCGAGCGAGCGAGTGAGTAAATGAGTGAGTGAGTGATTGAGTGAGTGAGTGAGTGAGCGAGTGAGCGAGCGAGTGAATGAGTGATTGAGTGAGTGAGCGAGTGAGTGAATGAGGGAGTGAGTAAGCGAGTGAATGAGTGATTGAGTGAGTGAGTGAATGAGTGAGCGAGCGAGCGAGTGAGTGAGTGAGCGAGTGAGTGAGTGAATGAGTGAGTGAGCGAGCGAGTGAGTGAGTGAGCGAGTGAGTGAGAGATACTGATGAAGACAGAATAGAATATCAGAGAAATGAAAACTGTTCCATGAAAGGCTGACTAAACCTTCTCTCCAGTCTTTTCTGAATGAAGTCTGTGGTTCTAGATAATAAAATATAAGAAATACTGAGGGTGGATATAAAAATGACTGAATCAAGGACACCGAACACTCTGTCAGACCTGAAGGTGAAGACTGCAAACATGGAACAAAACCGACGTGATACACGAAACCTCTGGAGCTGAATTCGTCTAAGACAGAGCGGAAGCAGAGACCAAGAGAGGACCATGGTGTGGATGTACTGGGAGAACGTGGAGGTGAAGAACATGAGAACGTGGAGGTGAAGAACATGAGAACGTGGAGGTGAAGGATGTGCGGTTGGTGTAACGAAAACTGGAGAAAAAAATTACAATTACGGCATTTATCAGACGCTCTTCTCCAGAGTGACCTCCATGTCCTGATTACAGGGACAGTCCCCCTGGAGACACTCAGGGTTCAGGGTCTTGCTCAGGTCCTGCTGGACCAGTTTTACTCCGCCTTAAAATTCAGCATTTAGTTCAGATTGTGAATAAGTCTTCACCCCTGTGAGCCCATGGTCACTCGTGTGCTCTTCTCCCTGCAGACTGTATGAGTGCAGTATTGCAGAGAAAGGCGGTGCTGCTCTGGCTGAAGCTTTAAAGTCCAACCCTTCACACCTGAGAGAGCTCAACCTCAACTGGAACAAGCTCACCAACTCAGCAGTGAAGGAGCTCTGTGAGCTTACTGAAGATCCACGGTGTAAACTGGAGAAATTAAAGTGAGTCACTGAGTCTACACACACACACACACACACACACACACACACACACACACACACACACACACGACAGTGCCACCACATTTTCTTCTCTTTGTAGGCTTGTAGGCTGCAGTGTTACAGACGCAGGCTGTACTGCTCTGGTTAAAGCCTTGAACTCAAACCCCTCCCATCTGAGAGAACTGACTCTGAACAACAATAAACCAGGAGCTTCAGGAGTGAAGGAGCTCTCTGATCTACTGAAGAACCCACACTGCAAACTGGAGAAACTACAGTGAGTCACGTCCATACACTCACATAAACACTCATACATACATATACTGTCACAGGTACTGTCCCCATCACTGCTCCCCGGGTGCTGGATGTGTCTGCCCCCTGCTGGACGGTGTGTGTGGGTTAAACACGGAGGAGGTATCTGGCAGTGGTTCGCTATGTAGCTCTTTATTTAGTCACGAGCCTGTTTGTAGTGTGAGGGGATTTTCTTCTCTCTCTGCAGGCTGCAGTGGTGCAGCATCACCGAGGAAGGATGCTCCGTTCTCCTCGAAGCTCTGCAGTCGAACCCGTCCCACATGAGAGAGCTGGACCTGAGCCTCAATCATCCAGGAGATTCAGGAGTGAAGCTGCTCTCGGATCTTCTGAAGGACCCACACTGTAAACTGGAGAAACTACAGTGAGTCACGGTCTCTCTTCAACACAAACCGACCTGGAAAATCTTTATTGATTGATTTGCTACAAAAATAAAAGAAGACGAAGACGTTTGGTGTTTTTTTTTTAGCTTTTCGGCTTCCTGCACCTGAATAATGTCCGTGATAATCTCTTCTATACACAGCAACACATCTCACTCTCACGCGATCTTCAACAGAATCAACGGACAACAGCATGTTTCTGTCTAAAAGAAAGAAATAAATACACACCATGCATGGTTTTTGATGGTGTGCGTGTGTGTGTGTGTGTGTGTGTGTGTGTGTGTGTTTTCTGAGGGACCAGGCTGTGGAGTTGTGATCTCACAGAGGAAAGCTGTGCAGCTCTGTCCTCAGCTCTCAGCTCAGGGACGTCCCGTCTGAAGGAGCTGGACCTGAGCAATAACGAACTGCAGGATCCAGGAGTGAAGCTCCTCTCGGGTGGACTGGAGAATCCACACTGCACTCTGGAGAAACTGGGGTAAGTCGTGTCTTTTCTTCTCCTGCTTTATTGGCTGTGGTCAGTGGAAGCTGAGACGGGGCGGGGCAGGCCTGTGTTCGCGCTGTCTCGGGCCGCTTTGACCCCAGATTGTAAAGTCTGGTGTGAAATAGTTCTGATTCGATGCTGCCCGTCTTCTCCCAGGCTGTATAACTGCAGCTTCAGAGAGGAAGGCTGTGCTGCTCTGACTAAAGCCCTAAAATCAAACCCCTGCTCTCAGCTGAGAGACCTGAATGTGGACAAGAACAAACCAGGAGCTTCTGGAGTGAAGGAGCTCTCTGATCTCCTGAAGGACCCAAAGTGTAAACTGGAGAAACTACAGTGAGTCTCTGAGCCGCTGTCTCTCATACTGTGAACTCTTCTGACGCTTCAGATGTGTGTGAATGTGTAAAATGTCTGTTCAAATCTATTATAATTCCTGGTCTGTGAAGAACCTTATTTCTGAGGAACTGAAACCTGTCATTCCGCCACTTCCTTCTGAAAGTCACAGCAGCGGCAAAAAACGCTCAGAGGAACCTTTCAGAGCTTTTTATCTATTTAGAGTTTTATATGTATTTAAGAGTGTAAATATAGTGTAAATCCTGTTTCTGTAAATAAGTATGTAAGAAAGTATTATAACTTTTACGTTTACATGGTTCGGAAACCAAAATGTATAAGATGTGAAGTGTTGTAGAAGCTCGGCATGACTCTGAAAGTGTGGGAATGTATGTATAAGATGATGTTCATGCTTGTTTTGTAATAAAAAAAACTATTTTACATCTTTTTTTTACAGCAAAGCACATTGATGATATAGATCACACAGATCTAGTTTTGGGATGCAAGAACAGTTTAAGGATCATTTTTTGATTTTCATTTTTGCCAAACTGGTCTAAACCTCCTGGTCTTAACGCCAGCGCTCACTTTAACGTAAAGAGAAGAGCGGGTTCAGGGGAAACTGTTCTAAACTCACAGGAACATCTGATCCTTCTGCGCTTCTCTTGCATTTATTATTGCAGTCGTAACAGTTTTGACTCTATTTAATTTTTATTTTGATGCTTTATAATGTGTTCTTTATTCAGTTTTTCAATGCCAGACTCATTCTGGGTTCATAAAACAAACTTCTGTGAGACATAATCTGAGAGATATCACTGAGAAGAAACATCAGACAGTTCTTCAGGTGGGCTGTGTTCTGGCTGTGACCACCAGGGGGCTTCACTGTGTTACAAATCAGAGAAATCTCAACCATTAAAGGCCTGCTGGGAAGGGAAATGTGCTTTTTATAGAAGAAGAGCTGCTCCTGCTCAGAATGAAGCATGTTCTCATGGTCCGATCTTAAACTGGACGTCCTGGTTCGTTTCACTGAAGGATTTTTGAATCAGTGGTTCTTTGTGGGAAAGTGATGCCCTGGCACCGGAGGCGGCTCCTGTTCATCTACTTGATTCCTCCATTGCTGATTGTAGCAGCTCGGCAGAGGCCCTTCCCCCTCACCTCAAAAGCCACGCCCTTATAGGTGGCCACGCCCTTGGCATCGGTTCTCAGGTCAGGAAGCAGACGCTCCCAAACCCGCCGCTTTGGGTTCAGCTCTCTCTCTGCTTCCCCTGAGGAAGGAGAGAAATCTTTGATCGTGTTTTTATTATTAGTCATCCACCCATCAACTCTCACACACTCACTCCTTTCCTGAGCCGCTTGTCCTCATTAGGTGCTGGAGTCGATCCCAGCTGTCGCAGGACTGAAGGCAGGGAGACAGGCGTGTGATTTACCTGGATAACTGTGGAAGGTGACCCTGTCTCCAGGCTGTGCTCCGGTGGGAGGGTCTAAAGGCTCCATCTTGTCTTGATTGACAGCACAAACCAGCCGAGCTTGAGACTGAACCCCACGCACCTTTACCGGTCTTACATTACAGAGGAGGACCACCAGACTGTCCTGGAGCTACACACACACACACACACACACACACAGAGACACACACACACGGCTTATATATCTCCCCACATTTTACCCCAGATATCCGTCCTTTCTTCTCCTTACATTTTTCAATTTCTTTAGTCTGAACACGTTTGAGTTTTGAATTTGAATACTTCATTATTTTTATTCTCCATCACCGTCCCAACATCCAGACCCAGGAGAGGTGCTGCTCCAGTTGGGTGGTGGTGGTCTAGTGGTGGTATCAAGAGGTCCCAGGTTCGAATCCCACCTCCAGCACTAACACCACTGGGTCCCTGAGACCCTGAACCCTGAGTGTCTCCAGAGGGGGACTGTCCCTGAAATCAGGACACGGAAGACACTCTGGAGAAGAGCGTCTGATACATGCTGTGAATGTAAATGTAAAATGAGAGAGGACAGGGAGAGTGGACGGTGGAGTTCAGGGTGTGTGGAGTGTGTGTCCGTGATGGAGAACTAGTAGAGACGGTGATGAAAGTGAAGCGGTGAAGTTCATGTGGATTATTTTCAGTAGATTGTTTTTATTGGAGTTGAAGTTCGAGGCTTTAATAGTCTTTAATTCTATTAATATGGAGTGAGATTCAGTTCACTTTCAGCACAGACAGACGCTCCAGACGTCCTTCAGAGGAGACACGTCTCACTCTACACTCTCAGTACACTCCTGTACTTTTACTTTACACTCTCAGTACACTCCTGTACTTTTACTTTACACTCTCAGTACATTCCTGTACTTTTACTTTACACTCTCAGTACATTCCTGTACTTTTATTTTACACTCTCAGTACATTCCTGTACTTTTATTTTACACTCGCAGTACATTCCTGTACTTTTACTTTAGACTCTCAGTACATTCCTGTAGTTTTACTTTACACTCTCAGTACATTCCTGTACTTTTTACTTTACACTCTCAGTACATTCCTGTAGTTTTTCACTTGTACTGAGTAGTTGAGTCAGTACTTCTACTTTTTTGAGCTTCTTTTTGCCCAAGTAACGAGTTCATGGCGAACTCACTAGAAATAATGTGGACTTGAAGAACGTTAATTTGGTCGATCACAGAAAAGAATTTATGATAAAAATTGTTCTGTTTTATTAAGTTTACGAACGAATCTTTGTCAAGTTAACATTCTGACATCTGGGGTCACTCGGCAGATCTAACAATGAACCGTTTTTGCCCAGAAGTGTACGTCGGTTCTGTTCTTGGATCAGAAGAACAGAGGAAGCACCTGATTGTGTTTCTACAAGTTCTTCGCCCTCCACCCGTCTAAAGAGCACCAGTCTGACCAGAGCAGTGTAGTAAAGCTGAAGGATGCTTCACTTTAAGCCTGGATTGAGTTGATGGAGCTCATAATAACAGAACCATCTCGCTGCAGTTTGGTGGGTGTGGTTATTCTTCTGTTTTGGTCTGAAAGCCTTTGTTGCCGCAGCATCAACATAATTCCTGAGCGGTGCTTCAAAGAGGAACGTCTGAGCCTCGGGGAGGCGGTCAGCAGTCGTAAACCCAGCTTTAGGGTTCCTGGTGAAGGTTCCTTCCCTGGTAGCTGCAGTTTGCTGGTGGGACTTGTCTGCTCTTTGCTCCATTTGTTCAGGCAGAGCTTTTCTAATGTTGACTCACAAACAGAAAGGAAAGCAGTACAACAGCACCAGACCTCTAACACTGAGGCAAGGCAGCTTTTTAAGTCAGCCTGAGGGAAAAACCAGAACCCCAGTTCTTCATGAAAACTTTTAAAAAACACAAGCTCTTCCACAAAGCATAAACATGAAGCCACACACCACTCTTTTCACCCACACACACCATGCAGCTGATTTACAGCGCCCAGGGAGCAGTGATGGGAACGGTACCTCGCTCAAGGGTACCTCAGAGTAACTTACAGGTCTGGGATTCAAACCCATGATTCTGGGGCCTCGTCCCTAATCACTTGACCACTGCTGTGAAGAAATGTTCTTTTTTAATGCTTCAGCTCAGGCTTAAGTCCTTCACTTTTAATCTTTGTTGCATTGAGGATTGTTGTGTAAATGCTGCATTTCCAGCCAAAAACAGATTATCTGAGATTCTCTCCTCAGTGACATTACTGTGCAAAAGTCTTGAGCCCCTCATCTCCTCCTGTTTTGCTGTGAATCACTGTTTGCTTTCTGCCAGACTGTCTCATCTTTGTCAGATGGAAGATTAAATAAAACAAAAACAAATGTTTGAGTGCTTCAGGCTGCAAAGTGTCTAAAGATACAAGGTTCTAGATAAAGGGGCTCCACCCACTCAGTGTTCAGCATCTGCAGTGAACAAATCACCTGATCATCTGGAATCATCTAGAATCATCTGCACCTGTTTCTTCACTGCTTCATGTCTTAAATTAGATGCTTTGTTCTGCTTGAAGGTTCAGGCGTAGATCACTGTGTGGATTAACCAACACAGAACTATCAAACTGTACAGAGACTGGACTGAAAATGAAAGACAGCAACACTGTCCTTCAGGAAGATCTGGAGAACTGCTCAGCTACAGAGACTGGACTGAACATGAGAGACAACAACACTGTCCTTCAGGAAGATCTGGAGAACTATTCATAAAAATACAAGAAAAAAAATTGTTTGGAAGCAAACTATGGGAAAATGTTGGGCTCAGGACTTTGCTGTGTTTTGACTTGAGGTATCACAAAGCTAAACCTGGATGCTCTGAAGTTCTTGATTTGGGTGAATTTGCCACTTTAACTCCTGGCTGCTACTGTCAGATTTAGCTCTGGATGGATTGCTGAATGTTCTCCATCTGGTTCTCCAAGGTTCTTTGCTGTGATGCCAGGTCACATGGCGGTGCCCTCAAAGCTTGCTGCCTCGGTAACAAACGACCCATCTGAAGCACATCAAAGCTGCAGCTTCTGCAGCGATATGATGAAGGAAGATCCAGTACGTTCCGCCTGCTGAGGGTCCTCAAACATTTTCTCTCTCTCTTTCACGCTCTCGCTCCATCTCTCTCTCTCCCTGCGTGGAAATCAGTGTGCAGTCTTCCCGCTGCTTTGGGGTGGGGGGTGGTTTGGGGGATATGGTGGCTTATAGGAGCTGATGCAGCCAAAAGTAGAAAAGAGAGAAGTGAGGGAATAAAAAAAACTTAAAGCTGCTGAGAGAAAACGGCTGTGAATCAAAGCACATTTAGACCATATAGACTGATTTCCATTTCAAACACACATAGACCCAAACCAGAACCGAGCAACAAAGCAGAACCGACGCTGCTGGAGTCGAGCGAGAAGCTGCAGCACAATGCAGCCATTTAAACGGCGCCTTCAGAACAGAGCCAGAAACAAAAGTTAGTTTTTTCTGTTTGAAAAATATCTCTCAGTGAACCATAGTGAAATACATGCTCTGCATTTAACACACACACACTGTCCAGCAGCACCAGGCCCGGGGAGCAGTGATGGAGACAGTGCTTTGCTCGAGGGAACCTCGGGGGAACCTACTAGTCTGGGATTCAAACACATCATCTTCATATCCTGGCGCCTAGTCCCTAAACATTAGGCCGCTTTGTGGAGCCCGCACTGAGAGACCGGGCCGGCGTTGGCTAGGGTGGTGTTAATTACCCAGAATTCAGTTTCAGTGCAGATTTTGGATGCCGGCTGGGGGAGGATCTCACTCTTCTCTGTTCTGTTCTGTTCTTCTCGCTCCAGCCCTTTAAAATCAATCTGAACACTGTAGACACGCTTTTAGGCTCCGCTTTGGTTTCCAGCGTGTGGAGAAATAGTCCTAAACACAAATACTTCTAACTTTAGAAATTGTTCCATCCCAGTGCACCCACGTTCCACAGCCAGTATCCTGTTCTGCAGATACATCCAAATCAACCAGAGGAGGCTCAGAAACACAAAAACATCATTTATTGTATTCGGTACAGGAACAATAACGTGAAACAGCAAACTGTGACCCATTTACTAAAGAGGGAAGGAACGAAGACTGGACCTTATTTACACGACAGATACATACTGTCCATGTTACAGACTTTATAGTAATAAAATAATTACAATCAGGTCCGGTTCACAGAAAACGCAAACAAGTGTAAAATACTGACGATGGGACGCAGCCGTAACACACTAACGCTGCTGAGACAGAATCACCGAGTGTGAGGAGAAACCCAGCAGCACCACCGTGTGACTCTGCCGTGCTGAAAGCGTGTGAGCAGAAATCGTGTAGCCGATTAAACCGGTTAATATCAATATTAATACGTAGGATTATTATTATATTTAATGTAACATCCCCGCGGGAAACCATACGCCCAACACAGTGAGAGAAACTTAATAACCGTCACGAAACAGCACCGATTAGACGCCTACAGACACACGCCTGTCACGGGGTTAAAGGTTGGGGAAGCTTTGCTGTGTTTTATGGTCAAAAGTGAGTTTTAAGTGCCCTCCATCAAATTTCATTCCTTAATTTAATGTAATTAACATGTAAAAAGAAAACATGTAATTAATTGCCATAAATGTAAACCTCATTTCCACACGAGTTCAATCACCGATTCCAGAAATATCACCCACACCGGGATCCTGTTAATACAGATTGATCTTTAGAGGCAAGGATTATGAATAATGTTCACCCGTGAAGATTATAAATGGATACAATTCGGCTCATTAAGTTGCTGGTTGTGCAAATATAATAATCATATTAATAATAATATTAATAATAATTATTATTATAATAGTCCGGCCCAAAATTGCCAAATATCAGTGTTGTTTAACTGATCCGTTAACTGATGCAGAATAAACCCCACACACCGTCTCCTGAGCTGTACGTCCCACATTTGTCCCCGGGAAACATTCAGAGCCGAGAAGAAGGAGCACAATCTGCCGTGCGAAGTCGCCCCACAACGGACGGCTTTTTGATTCTGGAGCCTGAAGGATGTGGACATGGTGAAGAACCGTCAGCGTCCAATAAAATGAGCAGAGACGACAGAGAGAAGCTGAACGTCAAGACCAGCAACCGTTGAGCCCCCGTTCCAGAGCGTCAACACTGAGTCTACAGAGCAGCCGAGTCTCAGCGTTTACACCCTTTTAATGCTGAGATCGAGTGTAGTGAAGCCTGAGGTCCTCTTTGTAATGCCTGGTGTGAGTGAGTGTCTGTGCGAGTGTGTGTGTGTGTGTGTGTGTGGGTCACTTTCTGCTACCATCACTGCAGGTTCCTCTCCGTAGTGTGAGGTCATCAACAGCAATCTCTCCACTCTTTCCTCTCCTCCTGTCCCCCTTTAACACCACCTAAACCCCACACACCCACACACACACACACACACACACACACACACACACACAGTTACCAAAAACCAGGGATGTGCTGGGTTCTACAATAGTAACATCCTGGACTTTATAACCGTGTCCTCCACCGGACACTTGCTTTAGTGGAGAATAAATGGACCACCTTGCAGGTTTATTAGGGGCTGTTTAACCAATCAGGACTAAAAGGAAGCATGAAGCCTCACAGGGACAGAAACGAGAACATCTGGGGAAGTTTGGGCTAAAAGTGGAGTTATTATAGTGGGAAGAGAATCAGTGTGAAAAACCTGAAGCTGCCCCTTAAAAACGGAGCGAAACTAATTCAGGAAGGATGATCGTTAAAACCAAACCAGGTGTAAATATTCGCTGCACTTACACTGTCTAAGCCCCGCCCCCACAGAGTGATCTGGGTGTGTCTCCAGCCTTGTCCCCCTGTCCTGGTCCAAACTGCAGTGCCGTGACTCCGCCCCTTCCTAGCAAACAGCTGCAGGGTGCCTATGTGATGGCCGTGGAGGCGGTGCCTGAAGGCTAGACACAGGTCGAACCCTTGCCAAGGTGGAGTTGTGGGTGGGGCTAAAGGAATTGTTAGCCGCGCCCCCCTCAAACTTCTTCTACTAATTGGCTCTGGTACTGTCAGGTAGCGTCCACCTGAGAACGAGAAATCCTTTACAATTAAAAACGCTCTGAATCAATACTGGAGGAACTGCCCCAAATGTACTGTTATTCCTCTTCATCTGATTAATATCTCTCTCCAACACTTTCAGTTTCTCTGCCTCTCCTTCTGTGTGTGTGTGTGTGTGTGTGTGTGTGTGTGTGTGTGTGTGTGTGTGTAATTGGCTGAGTTTTGGACTGACAGGGCAGGTGCTGAGTGTTTGCTGGATTAAAGGAGAGTCTCTGAGGTGGAACGCTGTTCTTCATTAACTCTGCGGAAGGAGGAGAGAAGCTGTGCTGGTCTTTCACAATAAAACAGACCTGCGTGTTTGTCTGAAGTAATTCTGTTTTCTGGGTGATGAGAGAGTGTGTTTTTATTGTAGCTTTGTGGAAAAGGAAGTGTAAAGGGGTTAAAGTCGAGGCACTTTGGGGCAAAAGTGTGTGACTATAAAAACATTGCTTTTAACAACATTGCTATAACAACAACCGTGTGGAGATGAGTGTGTAACTGTAAAGATGGAGGGTGTGTGTAACTGTAAAGATGGTGTGGGGTGTGTGTAACTGTAAAGATGGCATGGGGTGTGTGTAACTGTAAAGATGGAGGATGTGTGTAACTGTAAAGATTGAGTGGGGTGTGTGTAACTGTAATGACGGTGTCGTGAGTGTGTAACTGTAAAGATTGAGTGGGGTGTGTGTAACTGTAATGACGGTGTCGTGAGTGTGTAACTGTAAAGATTGAGTGGCGTGTGTGTAACTGTAATGACGGTGTCATGAGTGTGTAACTGTAAAGATGGAGTGGGGTGTGTTTAACTGTAATGACGGTGTGGTGAGTGTGTAACTGTAAAGATGGAGTGGGGTGTGTGTAACTGTAATGACGGTGTGGTGAGTGTGTAACTGTAAAGATGGTGTGGGGTGTGTGTAACTGTAATGACGGTGTGGTGAGTGTGTAACTGTAAAGATGGTGTGGTGTGTGTGGGAAACTGCAAAGTTGGTGTAATTTTGTAAAACTGACTGTGTAAAGACGGTGTAACTGTATTGATTGCAGCTGGTGTGACTGAGTGGGTTGGGTGTGTAAGGATGGTGTAAAGACGTGGGTTGGGTGTGTAAAGATGGTGTAAAGAGGTGGGTTGTGTGTGTAAAGATGGTGTAAAGGGGTGGGTTGTAGTGTAAAGATGGTGTAAAGGGGTGGGTTGTAGTGTAAAGATGGTGTAAAGGGGTGGGTTGGGTGTGTAAAGATTGTGTAAAGAGGTGGGTTGTGTGTGTAAAGATGGTGTAAAGGGGTAGGGTTGTAGTGTAAAGATGGTGTAAAGGGGTGGGTTGTAGTGTAAAGATGGTGTAAAGGGGTGGGTTGGGTGTGTAAAGATGGTGTAAAGGGGTGGGTTGTAGTGTAAAGATGGTGTAAAGGGGTACGGTTGTAGTGTAAAGATGGTGTAAAGGGGTGGGTTGTAGTGTAAAGATGGTGTAAAGGGGTACGGTTGTAGTGTAAAGATGGTGTAAAGGGGTGGGTTGTAGTGTAAAGATGGTGTAAAGGGGTGGGTTGTAGTGTAAAGATGGTGTAAAGGGGTGGGTTGGGTGTGTAAAGATTGTGTAAAGAGGTGGGTTGTGTGTGTAAAGATGGTGTAAAGGGGTAGGGTTGTAGTGTAAAGATACAATGATAGTGGATTTGGGATGAAGATGTTTCTTACCTGCAGGATCATCTACTGCCCTCCAGCGAACGTCTCCCTCCTGGTCAGTCATCCAACTGCAAACTCCCCAATCAAAAGTGCAGCTCAAGGACACTGCAACCACACCCACACCCACACCCACACACACACACACACACACACACACACACACACACACACACACACACACACACACACACACACACACACAGTTAGACTTCAGACTTTAAGAACTTTATTAAGCCAATGCCGGGGCAGTAATCTGTGATCTGTGTGATGTAGCTGAGGTTTACCCGGATCATCTCCCATGTACTCCTCCGTGTTTCCCAGCTCGATATCAAAGTCCAGATCAAACACACTGTTCTCACCACGGTTCCTCGGAACTGCAGAGGCAAGAGTTTACAGCACACACTCAGTTACTCAGCCGAGAGTGAGCAAAGTTAAAATTAGAGGCTAAACCCAAATAGAGCAGTCTGGCTTTATACAGAGAGAGAGAGTGTGTGTGTGTGTGTGTGAGTGTGGGTGTGTGTGTGTGTGTGTGTGTGTGTGTGTGTGTGTGTGTGTGTGTGTGATTGTGGCAGTCTGGCTTTATACAGAGAGAGAGAGAGTGTGTGTGTGTGTGTGTGTGATTGTGGGGGAAGGTTTTATAAATATGTTTTTCCCTTGTACTGCTGAAGCATGATTTACATTTATGCCCATCTAAAGTCTAAGCTGTTAAGACTGTGAGGGTTGCCAGATCCTTCAACGTGCCCAGTGCTCTTAGCAGTGCAGCCAATAAGTTTAACTAGGTACGTCCTTATAAGGGTGAGTGTGTGTGTGTTTGTTAGGTGTGTAAACACATGAAGTCTCACTGTGTACGTCTCCTCGAGGTCTCTGAGTGATCTCCTTTTGGACGCGGTTATCCAGCGTGGTTGTTGGTGCAGGTGTTGATGGAACTGTTGTTGGAGTGTTAGTGTTTGGCACAGTTTCGATAACAACAGTGGACGGAAATGTTGTAGCAACAGTGGTTGGAAGTGTTGTCTCAGGGATGGTGGTTGGAACTGTTGTGTCAACAGTGGTTGGAACTGTTGTTGTAGCGACCATTGTTAGGATTGTTGTCGTAGCAACAGTGGTTGGAATTCTTGTAGACATAGTTGTTGGGAAAGTTGTTGTAGACAAAGTGCTTGGGAAAGTTGTCGTAGCGACAGCGGTTGGAACAGTTGTCGTAGCGACAGTGGTTGGAACTGTTGTTGTAGTGAGAGTTGTTGGATTTGTTGTCATAGCAACAGTGCTTGGAATGGTTGTCGTAGCGACAGTGGTTGAGATTGAAGTCGTAGTAACAGTGGTTGGAGTTGTCATGGAGAAAGTGGTTGGGATTGAAGTCGTAGTGACAGTGGTTGGAGTTGTTGTCATGGAGAAAGTGGTTGGGACTGAAGTCGTAGTGACAGTGGTTGGAGTTGTTGTCATGGAGAAAGTGGTTGGGATTGAAGTCGTAGTGACAGTGGTCCGGACCGTTGTGGTGGTTGTTGTTGCTGGT